>SJYX01013389.1:565198-645216 GCA_006410675.1 Oreotragus oreotragus
GAAACTCCAGTACTTTGGCCACCTCATGCGAAGAGTTGACTCATTGGAAAAGACTCTGATGCTGGGAGGGATTGGGGGCCGGAAGAGAAGGGGACGGCCGAGGATGAGATGGCTGGATGGCATCACAGACTTGATGGACGTGAGTCTGAGTGAACTCCGGGAGATAGTGATGAACAGGGAGGCCTGGCGTGGTGCGATTCAGGGGGTCGCAAAGAGTCAGACATGACTGAGCAACTGAACTGAACTGAAGGCTTTACATTAGAGGATTTAACCCACTTTGGATAAACAAAAATTGACATTTAAGTGGACCCTACAGTTCAAACCCTCTATTGTTCAAAATAATTATTTTTATGTCTGAAAATGACCTAAATGGTTCTGATGAAAACCACCTCACTCATCTGATAAAATTGCAAAAACGTAGGCAATAATATGTGATACAGTCATTCATATTCAAGTATTTTTCACATCAAAGGAAAGGACCTTAAATTACACTATGTAACTATTTAGGTTGAATAAATAATTTACTTTTTATAAGAGCAGTCAAATGTTAGAATGATATATATCTTTTATTGGCTGTCTTATAAAATAGATTATAATTAAAGTGATGGAAATTAAGCCTTTACAAACAATCATCCAAAATTCTACCTATGGGAGGGATTGGGGGCAGGAGGAGAAGTGGAAGACAGAGGATGAAGTGGCTGGATGGCATCACTGACTCGATGGACTTGAGTCTGAGTGAACTCTGGGAGTTAGTGATGGACAAGGAGGCCTGGCGTGCTGCGATTCATGGGGTCACAAATTGTCAGATACAACTGAGCAACTGAACTGAACTGATGACATAATAGATGTTCAATATGTGTTTGTTAAAAATAAACAATGTATGGTAATTTGTGAACACTTTAGTTATTCGGGTAAAAATAGTAATTAAAATTAGCTTCAGGAAAACATTAATTTGCTATTTTCTTATTCTTCCCAAAATAACAAATATAAAATTATTAAAATAGGACAAGCTTAATAAGAACTTATATTTTGTTTTCTGTCACTTGTAAACAGAAATGGTACTAAAATGGCATAACACATGCTCAAAACAACAAACTCCTGCTGCTAAGTTGCTTCAGTCGTGTTCGACTCTGTGCGACCCCAGAGACAGCAGCCCACCAGGCTCCCCCATCCCTGGGATTCTCCAGGCAAGAACACTGGAGTGGGTTGCCATTTCCTTCTCCAATGCATGAAAGTGAAAAGTGAAACTAGATACTGTCAAATCTAGATGTTCCTTTTACTATGCAGTAAGATTTGCAGCAGTGGCTTAAGTTTTTAGTGTATTTTGTATATAACAATGCTTCTGTAGCTATAAGGCTCAGTTACTTTTTTCAAAATAAAGTACAAACATATCATGGGAACCTTTAATTCCTTGATATACTTTAGTCCCTATTTGCTGAGAGCTATTCATGGCATAATAGTAAAGAATCCTGCCAGTGCAGGAGATGCAGGAGACACGGGTTCCATCCTTAGGTCAGAAAGATCCCTGAAGTAGAAAATGACAACCCACTTCAGTATTCTTGCCTAGAAAAATCCATGGATGGAGGAGCCTGGTATGCTACCATTGTGTTGAAAAGAGCTGGACACAACTGAATGACTGAGCATGAACATTAAGGATCAAGTATAATTAAATCTGAGCTCATCACAAATTAAAAACATTGTATTTTAGTATTCCAGCTTTAACTTAAATATTCCTTCATTGAGCTATACTTTTGTATATTAACTTGATTTTGTAAAGTTTTTAACTCAAATATAATCAATTATTTAACTTCTATGATCTCCATATAGACACCTTGGGGCTTCCCTTTTGGTTCAGCTGGTAAAGAATCTGCCTGCAATTCAGGAGACCTGGGTTTGATCCCTGGTTTGGGAAGATTCCCTGGAGAAGGGAAAGGCCCACTCTAGTATTCTGGCCTAAAGAATTCCATAAACTGTATAGTCCATGGGGTTGCAAACAGTTGGACATGACTGAGCGACTTTCACTTTCACTTTCATAGACACCTTGAGTCTCTTATAATCAGTATGAGGGTTTATAAAGATTATTTCCATAATCAGAAAAGGTTAGAAAGGTAGAATTCATTGCTTTATTACATTCAGCAAGAACTTACTTTTTGCTAAGAAGAAAAATACTCCATCTCTTTACTTCATGTCAAGCACAAGTTAATTGTATTGTTAATAATAACAATTTACCAAATATTATACAGCAACTACTATCGCATATACATTATACTAGGCACTCTCAGGAACATTAACTAGAATTTTATACCTACTGACTGTATCTTTCCAAATTCAAAAGGTGACAAACACATTTTAAAAACAAATAATGATAGAATTACACACCAGTTGATCCACACTAATAAAAATATTAGAAGATTTCTTCTGGCATATAGAAAATTATTCTATATGAAATGACAAAGGAGGGAGAGAGGAAGAGCAACATGATTCAATCTAATATGAGGGTAAGTGGGTGGATAAAACTATTTGGTAATTAAATAATAGTGCCTGGGATTTAAAAGGATTTTAGAATTAAAGTACATAGACATAATAACAGGAAAAAGGCAAGAAGGTGGATAATTAGAGTCAAATGTGTTCCAAGACTATACCCCTTGAATTTAATGAGCATAAGTTCCACTGGAGATTCTTGTAAAACCACAGGATCTGATTCAGTGGTCTAGGGTGTGGCTTGAAAATTCTGCATTATTTCTAACCATGTACCCAGGAGATGCCAGTATTGCTGGTCTGCAGACCACACTTTGCAGAGGAAGAGTCTAATGTACTAGCACAATTCGGAATGTGTTAATATAATGTTACACACAATAGTTAGAATTAGTTTTCAGTGCATACTGTAATCTATATAATAATCTCAAAATATAGTTATAGAATATATAAATAGCAAGGTCATAAAGAGGATAATATATTAACATAAATTCTAAGTAGTCCCAAAAATGTCAGGAAGGAAAGTATACAAGCACCACCAATTGATAAGAAATAAGATTGTAGGTTTAAATCCAAACACCTACAAAAGGACAAAGAATACCATTAAAAGACAAACATTTTCATACTGGATTTATAAATAATACCTAGTTTTATCCTTCCTTTAAGAGCTATTCCTGATTGTCAGGATACAAATGGGACAACAGTAAGTAGAGGAAAAAGGTACAAATAACTAATTGAAAGTTCATTTGACAGCAAGAGACATTACTAGAAATAATAGAAAGGAATTGTTTTTTTAATGATCCACCAGGAAAGTAAAAAAATTCTACCAGAAAAATAAAAAGATTTACTTTGTAAGCATCTAATATCATAACTTCAAAGTATACAGATTAAGGGAATAAAAAGATATTTAAAAGTACAGCAAAAATAAGGGTTAACTTATTTTTCCCAATAACTGACAAGAGACATAGATGTAAACAGTTTGGAAAGGTGTATCCATACTCTGAGCATATGAAATATGGCACTGAAATTCAGAATGCACATTGACTTTTAGGGTTCTTAGAACATTTATATTAACTGGCAGTTTGTATGTTCAAACAGTAAGTGCTGGCAAATTGCAGTGCTGAAATTAACAACAAAACAAAAAGATAACTAAAAAACCACCAATACTGTGAAAATAGCAATACTGTTCACAATCATTCTCAAAGAAGAACTCACAGTGAAATTTTTAAAAGGTATTGCAATAATCAAAATTTGTAGGATTTAGCTGAATCTGTGATTTAAAAGACACCTATGCCTTTAAAAATATGTTAGAAAGATAACATTAGAAAATAAGGAAGTAAGAAGGATTTAATAAAAGTCATGCCAAAAGTTAATGTTTTGAAACAGAATTTTAAAGTCACTAAATTAGAAGTGGTCAAACAGGAAATGGCAAGAGTGAATGTTGACATTTTGAGAATCAGTGAACAAAAATGGACTGGAATGCATGAATTTAATTCAGATGACCATTTTATCAACTACTGTGGGCAAGAATCCCTTAGAAGAAATGGAGTAGTCATCATAGTCAACAAGAGTCTGAAATGCAGTACTTGGATGCAATCTCAAAAAATGACAGAATGATCTCTGTTCATTTCCAAGGCAAACTATTCAATATCAGAGTAATCCAAGTCTCTGCCTTGACCAGTAATGCTGAAAAAGCTGAAGTTGAACGGTTCTATGAAGACCTACAAGACCTTTTAGAACTAACACCCAAAAAAGATATCCTTTTCATCATAGGGGACTGGAATGCAAAAGTAAGAAGTCAAGAAACACCTGGAGTAACAGGCAAATTTGGCTCTGGAGTACAGAATGAAGCAGGGTACCGGCTCATGGAGCTTTGCCAAGAGAACGTCCTGGTCATAGTAAAAACACACTCTTCCAACAACACAAGAGAAGACTCTACAGTGGACATCACCAGATGGTCAATACCGAAATCAGATTGATTATATTCTTCACAGCCAAAGATGGAAAAGCTTTATATAGTCACCAAAAACAAGACAGAGCTGACCGTGGCCCAGATGATGAACTCCTTATTGTGAAAGTCAGACTTAAATGGAAGAAAGTGGGGAAAACCACTAGACCATTTAGGTAAGACCTAAATCAAATCCCTCACGATTATACAGTGGAAGTGAGAAATAGATTTAAGGGTCTAGATCTGATAGACAGAATGCCTGATGGGCCATGGACAGAGGTCCATGACATTGTACAGGAGATGGGGATCAAGACCATCCCCAAGAAAAAGAAATGCAAAAAAGCAAAATGGCTGTCTGAGGAGGCCTTACATAGAGCTGTGAAAAGAAGAGAAGGGAAAAGCAAAGGAGAAAAGGAAAGTTATGCCAATTTGAATGCAAAGTTCCAAAGAATAGCAAGAAGAGATAAGAAAGCATTCCTCAGTGATCAGGGCAGAGAAATAGAAAACAAAAGAATGAGAAAGACTAGAGATCTCTTCAGGAAAATTAAAGATACCAAGGGAACATTTCATGCAAAGATGGGCTCAATAATGGACAGAATTGGTATGGACCTAACAGAAGCAGAAGATATTAAGAAAAACTGGCAAGAATACACAGAAGAACTATACAAAAAAGATCTTCATGACCCAGATAATCACAATGGTGTGATCACTCACCTAGAGCCAGACATCCTGGAATGTGAAGTCAAGTGGGCTTTAGGAAGTATCACTATGAACAAAGCTAGTGGAAGTGATAGAATTCCAGTTGAGCTATTTCAAATCCTGAAAGATGGTGCTGTGAAAGTGCTGCACTNGTGTGATCACTCACCTAGAGCCAGACATCCTGGAATGTGAAGTCAAGTGGGCTTTAGGAAGTATCACTATGAACAAAGCTAGTGGAAGTGATAGAATTCCAGTTGAGCTATTTCAAATCCTGAAAGATGGTGCTGTGAAAGTGCTGCACTCAATATATCAGCAAATTTGGAAGACTCAGCAGTGGCCACAGGACTGGAAAAGGTTAGTTTTCATTCCAATCCCAAAGAAAAGCAATGCCAAAGGATGCTCAAACTACCACATAATTGCACTCATTTCACAGGTAAGTAAAGTAATGCTCAAAATTCTCCAAGCCAGGCTTCCAGCTGTTCAAGCTGGTTTTAAAAAAGGCAGAGGAACCACAGATCCCATGATGGATTCATGTCAATGTATGCCAAAACCAATACAGTACTGTAAAGTAAAATAAAGTAAAAATAAAAATAAAATAAAATAAATAAAAAAGGCAGAGGAACCGCAGATCAAATTGCCAACATCAGCTGGATCATGGAAAAAGCAATAGAGTTCCAGAAAAACACCTATTTCCAAAGCCTTGACTGTGTGGATCACAATAAACTGTGGAAAATTCTGAAAGAGATGGAAATACCAGACCACCTGACCTGCCTCTTGAGAAACCTGTATGCAGGTCAGGAATCAACAGTTAGAACTGGACATGGAACAACAGACTGGTTCCAAATAGGAAAAGGAGTACATCAAAGCTGTATATTGTCATCCTGCTTATTCAACTTATATGTATAGTACATCATGAGAAATGCTGAGCTGGAAAAAGCTGGAATCAAGATTGCCAGGAGAAACATGAATAACCTCAGATATGCAGATGACACCACCCTTATGGCAGAAAGTGAAGAGGAACTAAAAAGCCTCTTGATAAAAGTGAAAGAGGAGAGTGAAAAAGTTAGCTTAAAGCTCAACATTCAAAAAATAAAATGACATCTGGTCCCATCACTCCATGGCAAGCAGATGGGGAAACAGTGGAAATAGTGTCAGACTTTATATTTTGGGGCTCCAAAATCACTTCAGATAGTGACTGCAGCTATCATATTAAAAGACGCATGCTCCTTGGAAGAAAAGCTATGACCTTCCTAGACAGTATATTAAAAAGCAGAGACATTATTACTTTGCCAAGAAATGTCTGTCTTGTCAAGGCTATTCTTTTTCCAGTAGCTATGTATGGATCTGAGTGTTATAAAGAAAGCTGAGCACCGAAGAATTGATACTTTTGAAGTGTGGTGTTGCAGAAAACTCTTGAGAGTCCCTTGGACTGCAAGGACATCCAACCAGTCCATCCTAAGGGAACTCAGTCCTGGGTGTTCATTGGAAAGACTGCTGCTGTTGAAGCTGAAACTCCAGTACTTTTCCCACCTGATGCAAAAAGCTGACTCATTGGAAAAGACCCTGATGCTGGGAAAGATTGAAGGTGGGAGGAGAAGGGGACAACAGAAGATGAGATGGCTGGATGGCATCACCGACTCAATGGAGATGAGTTTGGGTAAACTCCAGGAGTTGGTGATGGACAGGGAGGTCTGGCATGCTGTAGTCCATGGGATCCCAAGGAGTCGGACACAACTGAGCAACTGAACTGAACTGAATAAGGACCAAGAAATAAAGGAAAGTTAATACAATCATTTTTAATTTTAGAAAACATGCTAAAAAATACTATAGAAACCTTTGCATTGAAAACTATGCTATTTCTCAAGTGTATATAGCATTTTCACATTTATTTGACACTGATGAGTTGGAGTCTCATAATATTATGGTGTAGATATCATGGTCACTTTATATAGATTAGTGATATCAATATATATATAATAATAAAGCTTGCAAACAGCAAGCCAGGTATAATATATGAAAAGCTTCAAAATTTATTGATGTTTTATTACTTATCTTTTTTTGTCATATCTTCTAAGTATAAACTCTAGTAGAAGTTACTTTTTCTGCAAATATGATTGTCACCACATTTTCTATTTCATTAATTCTAAACTCCTCAACCTAGCATACAATGTGTGTGCATGCCCGTCTTTTCCAACTCTTTGCAACCTCATTGACTGTAACCCACAAGGCTCCCCTTTCCATGGAATTTTCCAGGCAAGGATACTGTAGTGGGTTGCCATTTCTTACTCCAGAGGATCTTCCCGACCCAGGGATTGAACTTGCTTCTTTTGTGTCTCCTACATTGGCAAGAGGATTCTTTACCACTGTGAAGCCCCCAACATATAATGTACTCTCTTATTTGACACTGTATTAGTCTTTCTGCTTTAGAAGATATAAATCTTCTACTTATTAACTGTATGACAAATTATAAGAAAAGAATCCAATAATAGAGTCATTATTATTAAATATGTGCACTGCAGATATTAATTTTATTTTTAAACTTACTATTCATTCCAAACATAGATTTTTAGACAACCCCACTCACATGCTTTGCCTGTGTCGTATTTATGTCACTATCCATATTTGCTTACTTCACATATATACCTCAATCTAATTTTTTTTTCCTATGTGCAATTACGAATCACCTATGAATTTTGATCAACTGAAAGTGAATTTCACCTGAGTTTCTACAATTACTTACACAATATTTTATCTTATCTGCTGATATTTATAAGAGTTAATTCTAATTTTACTAGCAGTCAAACTTTAGCTTCTTAAAATAGAAGTTTCCCTAGTGCAAGGATTTTTCATTGTATCATTTTAATTCCCATGACAGGATAAGGCAGTCACAAAATACTAATAGGCACTTAAACAACTACTTTTATTGAATAAATTAATACTTGATAGAATTATAAAGCATTATTTTAATGTCATGTATTTGTTGAATAAATTCCACATTCTTTATCTTCAGTTACTGTAATTAATAAATTGCATACAAACACTATTCAGGTGTTTATCAGACTTTATCAAGAAGACTTTTATAAATTGAACTTGGAACAGGGTCACAAAATACAACTTTATTACATTTCAGTTGTGCAATTTCTTTCTCTCTCTCTTTTTTTCTTTTTTGGCAATTTCTTTATTTAATCTGTAATCAACCTTGTCTTTCAGCAAAGCATATAGATTCACCTAAGGTGGCAAAATTTACCTGAGTATCTAATACAGTTTAAAATCAAATTAATGTGATAACTGTATAAGAATCTTAAAGTGATATTCAATCTTCTCAGATAGAATATTCAGATTGTCATATAATTGACCCTTGAGTCTGTTCCTTCCCCAAAATAATCTCTGCAAGTAAGGGATGATAGGTTTGTAGCCATACATCAGTGTAAATTGAGGTAAGGGAGACTTTACCCCGGACTATAGTCATAATGCTGCCTGCATCAGCTGGTCTGCTGGGTTATGTCACATGTCCTTTGGTCATTGATTTTCCTGCCATTTTGTGATGCTAAAATCTGAAAATGATAGAGTCCTTTTTTTTTTTTTTTTGGATCCATGAAATGCTCATGAGGTATTATCCTTCAGAACTGAAACTTTGGGTTTCACGTACCTAAATCTGTAACCATATCTCCTATCCAGTCTAAAGGCCTAAAAGGTCACCAAGGCTTTCCACATGACACCACAGCAGACCCAGTCACTCTTATCCGAGTTCTCCACATCATTGGTAAATGCTAACTTATTTTGTCTCAGAAGGGCTGACTCTGAAATCCTACTTTTGTCAGACTCTACTTTTTCCTACATCCCAGATTAATAGAGAAGCTTGAAATTTGAATTCTTTCCAGAGTTCCAAGAGGAGCCAAAGGTGAATATTCCTTAGTTCTGTCTTCATTTCACTTTACACATGTTTTTTTCAATTCAGAGTCAGAACCATGGAAACTAAGCATTGGCCTGGTTGTTCCAGTCTCCTATTTCTCTTTTCTTTCTTCTACATGGCACTTCCCAGAGGCAGAAATAATTGATCTTTCTTTAAATGCCTCAACCATTTCCTCTCTTCAAACCCTCGGTAAGTTCTAAAATCATACTGGAGTGATTCACCATACTACTGACCTCTGTGCACTTAATACCCCGAGCTAGATGATAATTGAGGTACTTAATAAATGGGAGTAAAATAAATGTTTTAAATTCTCCCTGAAAGAATATCTAGCCTAATATGTTGTTATCCAGTTTCGTGGTCCTTATTTTGAGTGCAAGAAGCTGAATATTACTATTAATAATATACCTATTTCTCTACACATTCCCTCTGTTCAAAGATCTAATCTCCTTATTCCCTCCTCATCCATCCCCACAGATAGATACCTGAGTAGCATTTTACAGAGAAAGATGAGAACAGTAAAGTACAATATATTTTAATATCACTCACAATTATATTAATAAATTGCATTAAATATTATAACATATCAGTTAATACTTAAGGAAATGACTATAATTTCAGTGCAGCCTGCTATATTTTAATGTCCCTTCATGTGTATACAGACCCTTAAAGCCTTATTTAAATTTATAACTACACTATCAGTTATTTAAAGCACTTTCAACATGTACTTATCAAGACTGGAAATCTTTCAGAATATTATTTTTATATATGTTAAACCAGTTGCTTTCAAATTTTGAGATTTTGTGCTATTACTAATTTTCAGTTTCAAAATTCATTTGATCAATTATTTTAATAGAATACTATTTTAAATTATTAACTAATTCCTTTTGTTTTCTGATGCTTTATGTAGAATTTTGAAATAGAATCTATTGCTGTTGAATTTTTAAAGATTGTCTAAATATTTTACATTTTTAATTTAAATTGCAAACCATTTTGAATGCTATGTTTTAAGCTTCTATTTATATAAAATATTATTATCTTAATTAAAGTGCAATGAATCTATACTAATGAGTTCTTCTAATAAACTGGCAGACAAGGTCTTCATACACCATATAAATATGTATGGTTTTTGCTATTCAAAATGATAATACAGCAGGTGTCACATCTTCATTTAAAAGCCAGCTGAAAAGCTCTTTTAACATATTCTTTTGATAGACTCTATTATTTTAGTTATAAACTCAAACTTGATATTCCTTTTCAAATTTTCAATTTAATTGATAGTAACTTTCTAAATGCCATCATTCTGCCACTGTGAAGGTAATCATGATTAGGGGGTGGCCCTGATGAATTAATTGCAAGGGATGCTGGGAGTTCATGATTCCCTTCCATTGGGGATATTTTTTCCAACTCAGGTTTAAGGTGTCTTTTTTATCTGAATGACTTCTTTATAAAAGTATTGAAATAATCTTGTAAATAAAAGGTCAACAAATTATGGCTTGTGGGCTGTATTCTGGCCCATTGCCTGCTTTGTCGGTAAAGGTTTTTTTAAAAAATACAACCACACCCATTCATTTATGTGTTTTCAAAATCTTCCTTTATGTTTTAATGGCAGTGTTGAGTAGTTGCAACAGAGACCCTATGGCTGGTAAAGCTGAAAATGTTTACTACTTGGTCTTTGATGAGAGAAGTTTTCCAACCCATATTCTAGATGAAAGATATATTCTAAGTATTAAAATTATATAATTTTAGTTTATAATTAAAGAAGTTTTCCAACCCATATTCTAGATGAAAGATATATTCTAAGTATTTAAAATTATATAATTTTAATTTAATTTCAGAAATGAAATGAGTGGCCTTGTGATGTAATAGTAATACTCAAATGGAATTTACTATGTGGTAGTCTATTCTGAATAATTCTGGCATATTACCTCATTAAATCATCACAATAGTTTTATGATACATAGTAAGTGGCAGAACTGGAATCCAAACAGCAACAAAAAAGCTGACTTTGAAGTCTTTACTTTTAACCAACCCTCTATGCTAACTCCTGACATTGATAAGTTCCTCATCATTAGAGATGTTCATCTTGCTTAATGAAAATTTGCCAGAAATTGTCATAAAGATTATTGTTGGTCAGTTGCTAAGTTGCATCCAACTCTTTGCTACCACATGGGCTACAGTACACCAGGCTTCCCTGTCCTTCATTATCAGGAGAGTTTTCTCAAACTTATCTCCACTGAGTCAAGTGATGATATCCAACAATTTTATCCTCTGGAACCCTCTTCTATCCTGCCCTCAGTTTTTACCAACATCAAGGACTTTTCCAACAGTCAGTTCTTCAAATCACGTGGCCAAAGTATCTGCTTCAGCATCTGTCCTTCCAAGAAATATTCAGGGTTGATTTCCTTTATGATTGACTGGTTTGATCTCCATGCAGTCCATGGGACTCTCAATAGTCTTCTCCAACACCACAATTTAAAAGCATCAATTCTTTAGTGCTCAGCCTTCTTTATGATCCAACTCTCAAATCTGTACATGACTATCGGAAAAACGGTTGCTTTGACTAGATGGACCTTTGTCAGCAAAGTGATCTCTCTGCTTTTTAATATGCTGCCTACATTTGTCCTATCTTTCCTTCCAAGGACCAAGTGTCTCTTAATTTCATGGCTGTAGTCACCATCTGAAGTGATTTTGGAGCCCAAGAAAATAAAACCGGCCACTGTTTCAATTTTTTCCCCATTTATTTGCCACGAAGTGATAGGAATTGATGTCATGATCTTGTTTTTTTTGCAAATGTTGAGTTTGAAGCCATTTTTTTCATTCTTCTCTTTCACCTTCATCAAGAGGCTCTTTAGTTCTTCTTTGCTTTCTGCCATTGGGGTAGTATCATCTGCATATCTGAGGTTATTGATATTTCTCCTGGCAATCTTGATTCCAGTTTATCATGCATCCAGCCAGGCATGTCATAAAGGAGACTTTTAAAGTCAGTTTCCACAATAAAATCCCATGAATTTATCATATCCAGATAAACAGAAAATAACACAAAAAGAAAAAAAATAACTTTTTTAATATCAAGAAGATTCATTGTTTGATCATCTTATGACACCATAAAACTTAGTTATTTCTTTAATTAGAAGGCAAGCTAAGCATCCGAAAAATCAAGTATTTGAGTTTTTAACCTTATGAAAATAAAAGAAGTAAAAATGGTCCCATTGAAAAGGTGGAGCATGCAAAGTACTTTTCTACAGTTCCCCTGGTCTCTCACTTATTAAAATCTATTAACATATTATGTAGAACTTTTCAATTTTATAGAAAGTCATTTTCCCATTAAATATTAATGTATAAAGTCATTAAACAACAAAATCCAACTCACTGACACATGACACTGTTAGGTAAAAACATATCTATTTTAGTAATGTTCAAAATAATTTATGGTTCAGACATTAAGAAGTACCTATATCAAGGAAGAAAATATGCCCTGTTTTCCCACTCAGATAAATAACAGAATAACAGAATCTCATGAAACAACCACACCTGTTACCATATTCCCTGAGCACTGTCAGAGGATGCCGGGGTCCAGCCCCGGTGGATCCAGGGAATTTGAAGCGGGGACGGACAAGAGGAGACAGCTTAGAATTCTGTATCCCAACAATATTAATCCTTTCTCAAAGGAGATCAAGACTAATAAGATAAATGTATTCCCTCTTTCTTGGTCTCCCAACATTCTCTTAATTTCTGTCCTCACCCTCCTGTTCCATTTCTTTTTCTTCCATAAAGATCTGACTCTCTCCCTGATTCCTTAGAAAATTAGACCTGAGACTATAGGGTTAGGCAGCAGATTCTGAAGTGTGTACCCATTAGTGGCTCACCTTTCTTTACTTACCTTCACCTTCCCCATTAAAAACACAGATAATAATATCAACCTTGTAGGATTTGGGAAAAATAACTGCAAAGGATATATAAAATCTCCTTGAAAAAGTGGTCAATCTGAAATTGAATACTCAATCATCTTTCTTTTCTAAAACTCAGTCATAGGTGCACTCTAAGTCATGGTTATCTGTATTATTCTATTCTTTCTCACTTAATATATGGTTTAAATTTTCAATAATAGTATCATTCAGGACAAATTGTTATGGAAATTAGAACGCTGAAAAAAGTTACATGTAAAATCACTTTATATCTAAGAAAAATGATATTTAGATTCTAATGGCAGGGAAGGCAATGGCACCCCACCCCAGTACTCTTGCCTGGAAAATCCAATGGACGGAGTAGCCTGGTGGGCTGCAGTCCATGGGGTCGCTAACAGTCGGACANGTGAGATGAGTGCAACTGTGCAGTAGTTTGAGCATTCTTTGGCATTACCTTTCTTTGAGATTGGAATGAAAACTAACCTTTTCCATATCCCATATACAATCTATTAAGAAGGTACTATTAATCTCCCATTTTTACTGATGAGGCAACTGCTATATAGAGATGACAAATAATTCACTCCAAATTATGAGTAGAAGGGGTCATATTCATACAGAGTGGTTAAGAACAGTACAAAAATACTTCAGCCAGTGTGCTTGCCTTCAAATCCTAGTTCTGACAGTTACTAGTTATATGTCTTGGGAAAGTTACTTGACTTTATTTTAAAATACAGGATATAAAATAGCCCTTCACTTATACCATAGATTATAAAGAGAAAGAGAGGATATCTACAACATGGTAAATATGCAACAAATGTTTCTTTACATACTCGAGGTTAGGAAGAGATACATGATAATACACTAATCACATTTCTGGTCAGTTCAACTAAAATGCAACACTTAGTGTTTTGTAACAGAATTCATGGATTATGGATTCCAAAGAGATCAGGAGTTGATTCTGTTTTTGGCTTGAATTCTTCCCTAAAAGAGAGGATATCTACAACATGGTAAATATGCAACAAATGTTTCTTTACATACTCGAGGTTAGGAAGAGATACATGATAATACACTAATCACATTTCTGGTCAGTTCAACTAAAATTCAACACTTAGTGTTTTGTAACAGAATTCATGGATTATGGATTCCAAAGAGATCAGGAGTTGATTCTGTTTTTGGCTTGAATTCTTCCCTAGAAAATCTTCATATATGAAAACCAAGTGTGATTTGGAAAAGATTTAGAAGATGCAGTAATCCTGAATAAAATGATTACACCAATTTGTAACCAAATGTATAAAGAAATGTTCTCTTATAGCTGTTTGTTATTTACGGTCAATTCAAATATGTTTTTTCCTTAAAATATGGTTCATTACTCACAAAAATGAAATCTAATCCTTTTAATATCATAAATTCATTTTTATTGACTTAAAACACAGGCAAAAGAATTTTCAGTCACTGTGGTTTTCTCCTGGTATTTAGAAAAGAGATTTCTGATTAATTACAAGCACCATCTCAGGCATCATGGCCAAAAAGTGGGTCTTTTATTTAGGCTGTATTTATCTTTATTGTATTATTAGAGTTCAGCTGTGGAAATAAACTACATGACTCATGAAAACAAATATCATATCATTTTAAATTAACATTTAGCTAGATAACAACTAAAAAAATAGTCAATTATTCTTATAGTAAAATATAGGCAAACTATTTTGCACTTTATCATCTTCTCTGGGAATAAGGCAAGCCTAAATATATTTCTGTCTAGACCTTCTAAATTTTGCAAAAAGCAATTTTTAAAAAAGACTCATGAAAACAAATATCATATCATTTTAAATTAACATTTAGCTAGATAACAACTAAAAAAATAGTCAATTATTCTTATAGTAAAATATAGGCAAACTATTTTGCACTTTATCATCTTCTCTGGGAATAAGGCAAGCCTAAATATATTTCTGTCTAGACCTTCTAAATTTTGCAAAAAGCAATTTTTTAAAATAATGATTTTGCTTTGGTCATCTAAGTATTCTAGAGACACAAACACAAATAAAAGCTGTTTGGCCTTAAAATGCATGCCAGCTATGGACACAGTTTGGGGGTTTGTAACTAGATAGACAGACTGAACAATTATCAGCCTGGAAAATCTCCAAGGAAATAAGTTTTTAACTTTCACAATGGTAATTTAAAAATTGGCTCACTTCTTGTGCCTGTACTGAATTGATATTGAATTCTGATTTACATTACTTTATTCTCATCACTAGTGACTGAGTTTTTAAGGACACAGAATATCTTCATGTTGAAAATTCAATGACAAACATGAATAACTACCATTATCGTACACTGAGTATATTATTTAAATCTTGCCATAATCTTATTAAAAAGTTCTTTCAAACAAAATAACTAAAGAAAATTTAATATGATTTGGTAAAGGTTACAGAGCTAATAAATTGCAGAAAATGCTAAATCTCAGATCCATTTGATTACAAATTTCTAGTCTTTCACCTACCTTTTACTGATCAACATATAGATTGCACTCACCACATATTGAATAGATTAATATATTCTTAAGGAAATGATAATCAAAACTATGCCTAAAAACATCCTGATGTGAAATAAAATCAATTTCTTTTAATATAGCCATGCAGTGCTGAGTCGTTCAGTTGTGTCCAACTCTTGGCGACCCCATGGACTGTAGCCTGCCAGGCTCCTCCGTCCATGGGGATTATCTGGGCAAGAATACTGGAGTGGATTGCCATGCCCCTCCTCCAGGGAATCTTCCCAACCCAGGGATCAAACCCAGGTCTCCCACATTGCAGGCGGATTCTTTACCATCTGAGCCACCAGGGAAGCCCATGACTACTGGAGTAGGTAACCTATCCCTTCTCTAGGGCATCTTTCTGACCCAGAGATCGAACTGGCATCTCCTGTATTGCAGGTGGATTCTTTACCAGCTGAACTACCAGGGAAGCCCTTTGATATAGACAGCCAAGTAAAACACCTACTCAAGCATACATTAATGCCTTTTCAATCAAAGCCTTTAATCATAGAAAAAGTCTGCAAATCTAAATATGTTATGTATCAATATACTATGTATGTGTACAATTAAAAGAGATTCGGTTGTATATCTCTCAATTATATTGAAGAAGAAAATAGTCTAAAACAGAGATTAATGTGCAGTGCATGTTCAGTTCAGTTCAGTCGCTCAGTCGTGTCCAACTCTTTGCGACCCAATGAATCGCAGCACGCCAGGCCTCCCTGTCCATCACCAACTCCCGGAGTTCACTCAGATTCACGTCCATCGAGACTGTGATGCCATCCAGCCATCTCATCCTCGGTCATCCCCTTCTCCTCCTGCCCTCACTGCCTCCCAGCATCAGAGTCTTTTCCAATGAGTCAGCTCTTCGCATGAGATGGCCAGAGTCCTGGAGTTTCAGCTTTAGCATCAGTCCTTCCAAAGGACATGGCACTAAGTGTTACAATGGCACTTAGGGGTGGACTCTTTATAACAAGATCTAGATTTGTTTTTCTGACAACTAAGAATTATTTAATGTGGGCCATTATTTATAAAACACATAAAATGTTAACATTCTTCTATAAATCTTGAAATCTTCTTTCTGCATTTCCTCAGAGAAGGATTTATAGTTGGTCTATTTATAGAGAATTTTGCCAAAATGGACACCAATTTCAAAAAAAGCAGAAATTAATATCCAAACAGATTCAAATAACTTGGAATTCGTCCATGAGGTATTTAACACTGTTCTTTGGTAAAACATTAAATGGCACATAATTATAATACTGGGCTTCCCAAGTGGCACAGTATCTGCCTGCCCATGTAGGAGATGCTGGGTCAATCCCTGGGTCAATAAGATCTCCTGGAGGAGGACATGGAAACCAACTCAACTATATTTGCTTGGGGAATTCCATGGACAGAGGAACCTAGCAGGCTACAGTCCATGGAGTCACAAAGAGTTGGACACGACTGAACATGCACACACATAATTATAATATTAAATCATGGATATCATGTTTTATAGGTGGATATAAAAATTCCATGTGATACATCTTCTGTTGATCTCTTTTTTCTCATCTGAAACTTGAAGTTGGCTCGCATGAACCCTAAGCACTCTTTAAGTTCATATTTTCATGATGTCATTGCCCTTATAATACACTCCTGGATCAAAAAATACTAATTATCAGTTAAATATGTGGTTATCGTCCCACAGTATTTAGTGAAGAATGACAGACTAACTGCATCACTACCATTTTTCTGGTCCTTTTGTATTTCTCCTGTTCCTGTGGTACATTTGAAAACCGACAATATCCTTAGCTCCATTCTTTAAAGATCTTACCCAGAAAAGAGTTTCAAAAAGAAAGAAGCTGAAAAAAATCTTGTTTCTACATAGTAAATACTTACTTGCATTCGTCTATTTTTCCAACTGCTTTCCTTTCCTATCACCCCACTCCTGCATACAGACAAAAGCAAAAGAGTAGGCTACTGCAGTGTGGAATCGTGGATCAAAATCTAACGCTCTTTTCTTTTTCCTCTTTGTTTCTTTTTACAAGTTTGAAGATGTTATTCCCTTCTTCTATTTTATTTTCTTAGCTAGAGCTAGTGAGACATTATCTATATTGAATAATTAATCATCGTCAAACTGGTCTAATTCTCTTTTACTACTGCATCCTGTTAGTAATGTGACCTGGAGGAAAATTTCACTCATTGTCAGCTTCCTCATCTGTAAGATACTAAGGTTAGACTCAATAATCTATTCCATTTCCAGAATAGAGTAAAATTAAGACAGATTGATAGTATGAGTATAAAAATATATTTAGTAAATAAGTATTTATTGAATAACTATTGTGAGCTGGATACATAGATCAGCTAGTTCCTGAGATAATACCTGATAGATATTAGATAATACCTTATAGATATCCTTTAAGAATTCAGTTTATTGAAGAAGACAGGAGCACAGAGAAATACTTAGAGTTGAATGGAATAGTATTCTTATGGAAGTGTATAAATAATCCTAGAGCCCATTATAGTGAAGTGCAATAGATGCTAAGGATATAATGCTAAAGGAGGTATCTCAGCTCTGTCTGGAAAGATAAGAGGAAACTCTGAGCAGGGAAGACATGGAACAGCATTTTGGGAAAAGATCAGGGAGCTAAAAAAGTAAAATTTATACCGAAGAATGCTTATGTTTCCAGAGAGAAGACAGAAAAGAAATGGCCAATGAGACTAAACAAATAGGTTAAGCTAATATTGAACGTGACTTTGTAATCCTACTAAGGTATACGAGCTTCCTAGGAAGTGAGAATTTGAAAACAGGGGAATGATGTCATTCTTTTAGACTGCTTTTAGAACAACTTTTTCAGTGATGTGAAAGTGATTTGGAGCATGAAACATCAAAGAAAATAATTTTCAATATTGCACATCTATAAAACTTTAATTATTATCTGATGCATATTACTTTGCAGATGGCTCAGGTAGAAGTACTGACCTTTAGTAGACAATGAGTATGACATTCAGAGCTTAGATTTCATCAGAATGAAGAATCACGGCATGTGAAATTTGATGATTAGATGTATTCTCTGAAGAGCAATAAATCTCAGAGCTCTGGACATTATGGGAGATTCTCAAGAAATGAGCCTCAGGGAATTTCTTACAGAAGATTTATTATATCAGCAGTCATTATGCAACCATTTCTTAAAACTAAAATTTTAACTTTAGAGCATGTTTGTTTCCCTTCCATTTTTTAAAATAATTTTCTTGTGATTTCCAGTGGAATCTCCATACTTATAGAATGTTATACACATGGTATGGTATCCAGTGTGATAACTACTAGTAACATGTGACTACTGAGAATTTGAAATGTGGCACTTGTGACAGAATTTGAAATTTTAATGTTATTTAATTGTAATTATACTAATAATTAAACTACAGACTTTATTCCAGTCTCCTCAGTTTTCTTATATATCTGCTACTTATCTGTTCCAGGATTCAATCTAAGATCAAATACTACAGTTGGTCATTATGCTTTCTTGGTCTCCTCCAATCTAAGACAGTTCTCCAATCTTATCTTTCATGACCTTGAAGCTCTGCAGAATAGTGATGGGTATTTTCTATACTGTCTGCCTCATGTTTTCTCATAATTAATCAAGGTTATGAATTTAGGGAAGTATACTCTAGAGATGGTAAGCCCTCCTTGTTGTATCTATCAAAGGGCATATGGCCTCAAAATGACTTGTTATTGATGACCCTAGCCTTGATTACTTGATTAAGGTAGTATCTGCTATTTTTTTCCCTGTAAAGGTATTGCTTTTCCTCTTCTACAATCTATTCGTTAGAAGTCATTATCATAGACCAGCCTCACTCAAGAAGCACTGCAGACTCTGATGCTGGGAAGGATTAGGGGAAGGAGGAGAAGGGGACGACAGAGGATGAGATGGCTGGATGGCATCACTGACTCAATAGACATGAGTCTGAGTGAACTGTGAGAGATGGTGATGAACAGGGAGGCCTGGCGTGCTGTGATTCATGGGGTCGCAAGGAGTCGGACACGACTGAGCGACTGAACTGAACTTAAAGGAAGAGGTATCAGGAATTTGTGGCCATATATTAAAATCAGCAGAAAAATTAGTGAATGTTGGAGGAGATGCTTTGAGTCTATGCCAGTATCCTCTTTCACCTTAATGCCAACTAATTTTAGCATCCATCTATGTATCTCGCTGGGAGAAGGAAATGACAACCCACTCCAGTATTCTTGCCTGGAGAATCCCAGGGATAGAGAAGCCTGGTAGGCTGCCGTCTATGGGGTCGCACAGAGTCGGACATGACTGAAGCAACTTAGCAGCAGCAGCAGCATGTATCTTGCCTTCAGTAATTATTACTGCTTGCTTGCTTGCTTGCTTTTCTTAACAAAAAAANGCTGCCGTCTATGGGGTCGCACAGAGTCGGACATGACTGAAGCAACTTAGCAGCAGCAGCAGCATGTATCTTGCCTTCAGTAATTATTACTGCTTGCTTGCTTGCTTGCTTTTCTTAACAAAAAAACATTTTATAGGTTTTTGGGGGATTTCATTAGTATATAATATTTTTCAACTTTTATATTTGAAATTATTTGCTTTCATGGCTAAATACCACTATAGGTTAAATAGCTGCCAGGCAGAATAACAAGATTATGCCAAATTATCTAATTGCTTGTTGTTGCTGAAGTCTAATCATACACAAGTACTTATCAAGTAATATACACTTTATGGAGGAAAAAAAAAATCTAAACGTATTTAAGGTAACATTCGAACCTTTCCCCAGGAAAGAACCTGAATGATTCAAATATGATGAAGTCATATTTGGAAAGTGAAAGGATGGGAGTCCAGTGTTGAGTTCATTTAAATAAGCATTTAACCATTTTTGTTTCCCCAAAATTATCTGACTGGGCAGGGAAAAACAACTGAAATAACATATCTGAATAACTTAGTCATAAATTCATTGGTCTTTTTTTGTTGCTGTTCATTTGAACAGTTAAAATTACAGGTGAGTAAAGAGCCTCTTGATGAAAGTGAAACAGGAGAGTGAAAAAGTTGGCGCAAAGATCAACATTCAGAAAACTAAAATCATGGCATCCGGTCCCGTCACTTCATGGGAGATAGATGGGAAACAATGGAAACAGTGTCAGACTTTATTTTGGGGGCTCCAAAATCACAGCAGATGTCGACTGCAGCCATGAAATTAAAAGACCCTTATTCCTTGGAAGGAAAGTTATGATCAACCTAGGTAGCATATTCAAAAGCAGAGACATTACTTTGTCAACAAAGGTCCATCTAGTCAATGGCTATGGTTTTTCCAGTGGTCATGTATGGATACGAGAGTCCGACTATAAAGAAAGCTGAGCACCGAGGAACTGTGGTGTTGGAGAAGACTCTTGAGAGTCCCTTGGACTGCAAGGAGATCCAACAAGTCCATTTTGATGGAGATCAGTCCTAGGTGTTCCTTGGAGGGACTGATGTTGAGGCTGAAACTCCAGTACTTTGGCCACCTGATGCAAAGAGCTGACTCATTGGAAAGACTCTGATGCTGGGAAACATTGAGGGCAGGAGGAGAAGGGGATGACAGAGGATGAGATGGCTGGATGGCATCACTAACTTGATGGACGTGAGTCTGAGTGAACTCCGGGAGTTGGTGATGGACAGGGAGGCCTGGTGTGCTGCGATTCATGGGGTCGCAAAGAGTTGGACACGACTGAGTGACTGAACTGAACTGAACTGAAATGCACCAGGAAAATTAAAGAAGGTTGACCTGAACTTACTTATTTTTATGAGTATGTTGAAACTCCAGTACTTTGGCCACCTCATGAGAAGAGTTGACTCACTGGAAAATACTCTGATGCTGAGAGGGATCGGGAGCAGGAGGAGAAGGGGACGACAGAGGATGAGATGGCTGGATTGCATCACCGATTCAATGGACATGAGTTTGAGTAAACTCCAGGAGTTGGTGATGGACAGGGAGGCCTTGCGTGCTGCGATTCATGGGGTCGCAAAGAGTCGGACATGACTGAGCGACTGAACTGAACTGAACTGATCAGATCAATTGCCTAATTTCATTAATCTTTGTAGAACATAGCCTGTAATTTTGCACATACATTCTTTGCCAGAATTTTTATATTCTCCAAAGCTGTCAAAGTAATTAGAGGAGTTCTGAAATACTCCACTAAATTTTAGTCTCTTGAACAATATTCTAACACCTGCTTCATTATAAGTTGTTTCTTTATCAATGTGTAAACCATTTTACTAGACTATTTCTGCTTCTCTTGTTTGAAAATTTAAATATAAATGTCATATTTTCTCTGGACTTGAGGAAAAAACACTGTACAAAGTTAGTCATGAAGTCATTCAAAGTATAGTTGATGTGCAAACTATAGTGTACCAAACCCCAAGGCTTTTTGGATTGATATCGTTGATACTAAATAGGCTTTTAACATGCAGATTTATTTATTAAGCAGACTCACAGAGCATATCCTAAAGAATCAGTTCAGTTCAGTTCAGTCGCTCAGTCATGTCCGACTCTTTGTGACCCCATGGACTGCAGCACACCAGGCCTCCCTGTCCATCACCATTCCGGAAGCTTACTCAGACTCATGTACATTGAGTAAATAATGCCATCCAACCATCTCATCTTCTGTCATCCCCTCCTCCCTCCAGCCTTCTATCTTTCCTAGCATCAGGGTCTTTTCAAATGAGTCAGTTCTTCACATCAGGTGGCCAAAGTATTTCAGCATTCCTTCCAATGAATCAGTTCAGTTCAGTTCAGTTGCTCAGTCATGTCCGACTCTTTGCGGCACCATGAATCGCAGCACGCCAGGCCTCCCTGTCCATCACCAACTCCCAGAGTTCACTCAGACTCGCGTCCGAGTCAGTGACACCATTCAGCCATCTCGTCCTCAGTTATCCCCTGTTTCTCCTGCCCTCAATCCCTCCCAGCATCAAAGTCTTTTCCAATGAGTCAACTCTTCGCATGAGGTGGCCAAAGTACTGGGGCTTCAGCTTTAGCATCATTCCTTCCAAAGAAATCCCAGGGCTGATTTCCTTCAGAATGGATTGGTTGGATCTCCTTGCAGTCCAAGGGACTCTCAAGAGTCTTCTCCAATACCACAGTTCAAAAGCATCAATTCTTCAGTGCTCAGCCTTCTTCACAGTCCAACTTTCACATCCATACNCCAGGGCTAATCTCCTTCAGAATGGATTGGTTGGATCTCCTTGCAGTCCAAGGGACTCTCAAGAGTCTTCTCCAACACCACAGTTCAAAAGCATCACTTCTTCAGTGCTCAGCCTTCTTCACAGTCCAACTTTCACATCCATACATGACCACAGGAAAAACCATAGCCTTGACTAGACAGACCTTAGTCAGCAAAGTAATGTCTCTGCTTTTGAATATGCTATCTAGGTAAGTTTAGGCAATATAAATGAAATCTTTTGAGAAACTTGCATGATGTGCTCTACTTCAAAATTCATTGCCATACTAAGCATAAGAAAATGACATCTTTGCCTGGTTATATGTGATTTCATAGAAGCAAAAGATTATTTTAAATCATTGTTAATTCAATCATACGCAGTATTTACTAATGGCTATTATTATTACTGACATTTCATACAGATTAATTCAGATGTCACAGCATTGTCAGAAATCTATCAGTTCTCTCATTACAGTGAATTACATTCAATTCTATGATACATCCATTAAAGCATTAGACTAGTCCATAAATTAAAGTGTGAAATTTTTTTTTTAATCTTTTGTGTGGTGGTTTTATTTTTTATTTATTTATTTATTTCTGAGCTTCCATTTTACTTTATTTTACTTTACAGTACTCTATTGGTTTTGGCATACATTGACATTAATCTGCCACGGGTGTACACGAACTCCCAAACATGAACCCCCCTCCCACCTCCCACCCCACATCATCCCTCCGGATCATCCCCATACACCAGCCCCAAACATCCTGAATCCTGCATTGAACATAGACTGGCGATTCATTTCTTACATGATAGTATACATATTTCAATGCTATTCTCCCAAATCATCCCATCCTCTCCCTCTCCCTGTCCCTCTCCCTCTCCCTCTCCCTCAGAGTCCAAAAGTCCGCTCTAAGCATCTGTGAAATTATTTTATAAAAAAAGTTCAGAAATACCTGTGCAGTATTGCTTTAAAATTTTTAAACAAAGTTACAGATTGCATTTCTTGGCTCCATTTTGGATTATTTTGATCCTCAACCCTCACTTTTTAAGGGGCATTTTACTTGTAAGTCTAAAACAAAGTATACAGAATGATACAATAATAGTACTATGAAAGCAAGAAAATAGGTACATAATTTATAGTTTAAAGACTTCTTTTCATTTTGTAATAACAGAAGCCTCCTGGCTATTTAGAGAACCATATGAGTAAGTAATATCATTATATCAAACAACTTGATGAATGAATGAGATATTTAAGTAAGACATATCTAGTAACCGGCCCAATATATTTCAAGAAAACCTTACTCCTTTGGTTTCCTGGTTACCGTTACTTGGTGGAAGATTACAAAATCTCCCACCAGAGGCTCAGGATGGTACTATTCCATATGAAGAGGGAAATATATCAGCAACCTCATTCTCTAAAATCTTGAAGGACCTACAATTTATTGACATTTCTAGTCCTGGCATTGCAAGCGTAATGACTATTGTTTATAAGTTCTCTATGATTCTCATCACTGCAGCCTGATAACACCTTGGGCTATTATTCCAGCAATCCAGGTTTTGATGTGCCCAGAAAGAGCAAGCTGTGTCTGAAATCCAAACACTCCCCACTCTGCTTCCTCAATAGTCTAACCCAATACTTCTCAATATGAGTTTCAAAATACATATATCAGAACTATGTTTAGTCAGTAAAAACATAGCTCCCTAGGGAGTGAGGTTTCAGAGATGATAGGAATTCTCTCTTGTATTTTCATAAGTTTTCCATAAATCTCAGATTTTCTAAAGTTAAAAGCAAATATTTTATAAATGCAGCTCCCTAAGTTCCAAAATGCATCTGTTAAATCATAATTTCATGAAGGTGCACAAAGGAAAATGCATTTAAATAAACACCTCACCTGATTCTTACACACACTAGAGTTTCCATACTTCTAAGGATAGGATTATACTTTTTAGGATCTCTTTGGTATTGCCTAGTTGGCTGACTAATACATCTTCAATGTGAATCTGTGGCATGGATATTATTACTCTCTGTCCATGACTGTTGTCATCGGATATATCTATCATGGCTTATATCTTCCTAGGAATAGAAGTTAGGCCTTCGCCCAGAGGCACGCCAACCTGAAAGTGATCTCTTGGCATTAGTAACTGGCATAAATACCAGACTTCCCTCATCAGATCCAATCTTATTCCAGCAAGGATAGAGCCTCCCTAATAAATTTTATTTTGCTTAGGTCATAAAGGCCACCCACCGCCACAGTCCTCAGTTAGCATGGAGACAAGAAAAAGAATGAGAGGTTCTGTTTTGGAAAAAAAAAAAAAAAANTCCCTCATCAGATCCAATCTTATTCCAGCAAGGATAGAGCCTCCCTAATAAATTTTATTTTGCTTAGGTCATAAAGGCCACCCACCGCCACAGTCCTCAGTTAGCATGGAGACAAGAAAAAGAATGAGAGGTTCTGTTTTGGAAAAAAAAAAAAAAAAGCCTTGCTATCACAAGCTTATAAAAATTTTTTTAAATGGTTATAGTAAAATGAGAGTGTTTAATATATTTCTTATGGTTTTTAAGAATCAGAATGTTAATTATTATGCATTATTTATACTACATTTATTAATTTCCTTATTTAGAATTCCCTTATTTAGTTTCCCATTAGGAATGCTGCTGCTGCTGCTAAGTTGCTTCTGTCATGTCCAACTCTGTGAGACCCTATAGACAGCGGCCCACCAGGCTCCCCCTTCCCTGGGATTCTCCAGCAAGAACACTGGAGTGGGTTCCCATTTCCTTCTCCAATGCATGAAAGTGAAAAGTGAAAGTGAAGTCACTCAGCTGTGTCTGAATCTTAGTGACCCCATGGACTGCAGCCCACCAGGCTCTTCCATCCATGGGACTTTCCAGGCAAGAATACTGGAGTGGGGTGCCATTTCCTTCTCCACCATTAGGAATAGAAGAGGTAAATCCATCACTGCATGCAGATGACATGATACTTTATATAGAAAAACTTAAAGATTCCACACAATTAATAGAACTAATAAATTTAACAAAGTAGCAAATATAAGATTAATATAGTCTGCTGCAGTTTCTTACACTAACAATGAAACATCAGATAAATTAAAAAAAAAATCCTGTTTAAAATCACATTAAAAAAAAAAACTAGAAATAAACCTAAAAAGGTGAAATACATGTATGTTAAGAACAATAAAACAATGATAAAAGAAACTAATGATGATTCAAAGAAGTGAAAAGATATACCATTCCCTTGGGTTGGAATAATTCTTGTTAAAATGGCCCTACTACCCCAACCAATCTACAGATTAAATGCATTCCCTTTCAAATTACCCATGACATATTTCACAAACTTAGAACAAATAATCTTCAAATTTGTAACCATAAAATACCCAGAATTTCCAGAGAAATCCTCAAGAAAATGAACAAACTTCAGGCATAACCTTCCTAGACTTTAAATAATACTACGAAGCTACAATAGTCAAAAGAGTGTGGCATTGACACAAAAACAGACATATACCTCAATGGAATTCAATAGAGAGTCCAGAAATAAGTCCACACACCTCTGGCTAATTAATCTTTGACAACAGAGACAAAAATATACAATGGACAAAATACAGTTTCTTCAGCAAGTGATGGTGGGAAAACTGACAGCTTCATAAACCAAATAAATTAAGGCACTCCTTCATACTGTACACAAAAATAATCTCAGTGTCTTAAAGACCTTAATATAAGATGTGACACAATAAATCTCCTAGAAAAGAACATAGGCAAACATACTCTGAAATAAATTATAGCAATACTTTCTTAATAAGTCTCCCAAGGCAAAAGAAATAGAAGCAAAAATAAACAAATTTAATTAGACTTTAAAACACTTGCACAGCAAAGGAAACCATCAACAGGAAAAGACAATTTATAAGTTGGGAGAAAATATTTGTAAATGATGTGAACAACAAGGGCTTAATTTCCAAAATACATAAACAGCTCATACAACTTAATATATATATAAAAAGAAAAATTGGGTAGAAGAGCTAAATAGACATTCCTCCAAAGAAAACAAGCAAATAAGCTATAGGGACATGAATAGATGTTCAACATGATTATTAAAGAGTACAAATCAAAGCCATAGTGAGATATGACTTCACATTGGTCAGAAAGGCTATCATCAAGAAGCCTGAAAATAATATATGCTGGAAAGTGTGGAAAGTGAATATATATATATATTCACAGCCCAGATAATCGTGATGGTGTGATCACTCACCTAGAGCCAGACATCCTGGAATGTGAAGTCAAGTGGGTGTTAGGAAGCATCATTATGAACAAAGCTAGTGGAGGTGATGGAATTCCAGGTTAGCTATTTCAAATCCTGAAAGAAGATGCTGTGAAAGTGCTGCACTCAATATGCCAGCAAACTTGGAAAATGCAGCAGTGGCCACAGGACTGGAAAAGGTCAGTTTTCATTCCAATCCCAAAGAAAGGCAAAGCCAAAGGATGCTCAAACTACCTCACAACTGCACTCATCTCAAAAGTTAATAAAGTAATGCTCAAAATTCTCCAAGCCAGGCTTCAGCAATACATGAATCATGAACTTCTGGATGTTCAAGCTGTATTTAAAAAAGACAGAGGAACCAGAGATCAAACTGCTAACATTCACTGGATCATCAAAAAAGCTAGAGAGCTCCAGAAAAACATCTATTTCTGCTTTATTGACTATGCTTCCCTGGTGGCTCAGAGGTTAAAGTGTCTGCCTCCAATGTGGGAGACCCAGGTTCGATCCCTGGGTCGGAAAGATCCCCTAGAGAAGGAAATGGCAATCCACTCCAGTATTCTTGCCTGGAGAATCCTGTGGACAGAGATGCCTAGTAGGTTACAGTCCACGGGGTCGCAAAGAGTCGGACACGACTGAGTGACTTCACCTTCACCCTGACTATGCCAAAGCCTTTGACTGTGTGGATCACAATAAACTGGAAAATTCTGAAAGAGATGGAAATACCAGACCACCTGCCTCTTGAGAAACCTGTATGCAGGTCAGAAAGCAACAGTTAGAACTGTACATGGAACAACAGACTGGTTCCAAATAGGAAAAGGAGTACGTCAAGGCTGTATATTGTCACCCTGCTTATTTAGCTTATATGCAGATTATATCTTGAGAAACGCTGGGCTGGAAGAAGCACAAGCTGGAATCAAGATTGCCGGGAGAAATATCAATAACCTCAGATATGCAGATGACACCACCCTTATGGCAGAAAGTGAAGAACTAAAGAGCCTTTTGATGAAAGTGGAAAAGGAGAATGAAAACGTTGGCTTAAAGCTCAACATTCAGAAAACTAAGATCATGGCATCCGGTCCAACCACTTCATGGGAGATAGGTGGGGAAACAGTGGCAACAGTGGGTGACTTTATTTTCTGAGCTCCAAAGTCACTGCAGATAGTGATTGCAGGCATGAAATTAAAAGATGCTTACTCCATGGAAGGAAAGTTATGACCAACCCAGACAGAATACTAAAAAGCAGAGACATTACTTTGTCATCCATCTAGTCAAGGCTATGGTTTTTCCAGTGGTCATGTATCGATGTGAGAGTTGGACTGTGAAGAAAGCTGAGCACCAAAGAATTGATGTTTTTGAACTGTGGTGTTGAACAAGACTCTTGCAAGTCCCTTGGACTGCAAGAAGATCCAACTAGTCCATCCTAAAGGAGATCAATCCTGGGTGTTCATTGGAAGGACTGATGTTGAAGCTGAAACTCTAATACTTTGGCCACCTGAGGCAAAGAGCTGACTTATTTGAAAAGACCCTGATGTTGGGAAAGAATGAGGGTGGGAGAAGAAGAGGATGACAGAGGATGAGATGGCTGGATGGTATCACCAACTCAATGGACATGGGTTTGGTTGGACTCCGGGAGCTGGTGATGGACAGGAAGGTATGGCAGGCTGAAGTTCATGGGGTCACAAACAGTCAGACACAACTGAGTAACTGAGCTGAACTGAACAGAAAGTCACTCAGTCGTGTCCAACTCTTTGTGAACCAATGTACTATACAGTCGATGGATTTCTCCAGGCCAGAATACTGCAGTGGGTAGCCTTTCCCTTTTCCACGGGATCTTCCCAACCCAGGGATTAAACCCAGGTCTTCCACATTTCAGGTGATTCTTTACTAGCTGAGCCCCAAGGGAAGCCCAAGGATACTGGAGCGGGTATCCTATCCCTTGTCCAGGGGATCTTCCTGACCCAAGAATTGAACCATGGTCTCCTGCATTGCAGGCAAATTCTTTATCAACTGAACTATCAGGGAAGCCCTGTTTGTGGTAGGAATGCAAATTGGGACAACCATTATGGAAAACAGTATGAAAGTTCCTTAAAAAATAAAAATAGAGCTACCACATGATCCAACAATTACACTCCTGGGCATATATCTGGAAAAGATGAAAACTAATTTGAAAGGCACATACACCCCAATATTCACAGCAGCACTGTTTACAGTAGCCAACTCATGGAAGCAACCTAAATGTCCACTGACAGATGAATGAATTGATATGATATATATATATATATATATACACACATATGTTTATATGTACATATACATACATACAGTAGGATGTGAGTCATAAAAAAGAATAAAATATTGTCATTTGCAGCAACATAGGTGGACCCAGAGATAACCATACTGCTGCTGCTGCTGCTGCTGCTAAGTCACTTCAGTCGTGTCCGACTCTGTGTGACCCCATAGACGGCAGCCCACCAGGCTCCCCCATCCCTGGGATTCTCCAGGCAAGAATACTGGAGTGGGTTGCCATTTCCTTCTCCAATGCATGAAAGAGAAAAGTGAAGTCGCTCAGTCTGTCCGACTGTTAGTGACCCCATGGACTGCAGCCCACCAGGCTACTCCGTCCATTGGATTTTCCAGGCAAGAGTACTGGGGTGGGGTGCCATTGCCTTCCCCGGATTATCATACTAAGTGAGATAATTTGGATGAATACAAATATCATATAATATCACTTTTATGTGGATCTAAAAAATGTTACATATGAATTTATTTACAGAACAGAAATAGAATGAAAGACATAGAAAACAAACTTATGGTTTCCAAAGTGGAAAGAGCAGAGGAAAGAAAAATTAGTAGGAGTTTGAGACTGGCAGATACAGTATACACAACTTTACTATACATAAAATAGATGAGCAACAAGGATTTACTTCATAAGACAAAACAATATTAAGTCTTATAATAATTGATAATAAAGGATAATCTGAGATAAATGTGTGTTTTTGTGTGTATATATATATATTTATAAATATCTGAACCACTTTGTTCTACTTGAAACTAGCACAATATTATAAATCAACAATACTTCAATTGAAAAAAGAGAAAAATAATTCTCATTAAGTAGTCACTAACAAAATGTAAGTTACTAGTTACTTAACTGTAATAATTTAATATAATACAAATATATTAAAATTTCTGTAATTATCCATCAGTATTTGTAGAATCATTGAAAATTTCTCATATTTGCTTTGTATGAAACATTCCTCCTATGAAATTTGAAAATTACATTGAGAAAATAACCAGATCACTTTGGATTCTTTTTGTAAATGATCTTTGCTACTCTTTCTACTCAAAGGAGCCCATAAATAAAGTTAATAGTATTTTAAAGCACAAATTGTGACACCTAACCCACTTTACCCTCCCATTTTCCCTCTTAGAGCATTTTCCATACTGTTCAATTTAAATGCAACATGCAAGTCTCTTGGTCCCCAAATGATTGCAAAGAGTTTTGTCTCTAACAGACTTCTTAAATTACTTGATATCAATCTCACCTTGTTTTCATAATTTAAATTAATGAAGAGAAAATGTCTATGTATGTCTAACTAGAGAAGAAGTTGAAATATTAAAACAATCTGGAGAAAACTGATTTCACATCACCCAGTGCTGGGGAGCCAGGGTCAGGCATCCTGGCCCCCTGTGCTGCTCTTGTTCAGTGGGGACCACACCAGAAACAACTAGTCATTGTGGAGAATTGTTTAAAAATGAATGTGCTGAAGATTTTCTGATTCACATTCATTATCCACTGACCTGTTCTCAATGGATTTCACAAAGAGAAACAAAACTAATTACCTCAGGCCAGGCTGCCTGGAAAATAATAGCACAGTGATTTACAGAAAAGCATTCATGCTGTACCGCCCTTCTGAAATAGTGTATATTTTTAAATTAAATATCACACTTTTTNTTTCACAAAGAGAAACAAAACTAATTACCTCAGGCCAGGCTGCCTGGAAAATAATAGCACAGTGATTTACAGAAAAGCATTCATGCTGTACAGCCCTTCTGAAATAGTGTATATTTTTAAATTAAATATCACACTTTTTTGATGATAAAACTTTTGCATTTGAACTAATGCACCATCATTCCCTTTTTTTAAAAAGCTGTACTAAACAACTGAGACCTTTGTGAACTAAATATCAATAACATTAGTTTGTTTCATGTTAAGTCATTTTAACATACTTGAAAAGAAGCACATAAAATATAGAGATCATATGTGTAGAGGGACAGCTTTAGAAATGAGGAAAGAATAACATGATAAACTATTTGAGAAATCTAGATTAAATTATCTATTTAATAGTTATTGTCTGTTTTAATTTACCACAAAAAAGCTTTGTTGTTTCCTAGTAAAACATACATAATGGTAAAGAGAATGATTTCTAATGAAGCCTGTCTTTTCACAGGGGATTACTGATCATATAAATATTCAGGGAGATTCTGCAAATCTCTTTAATACATTAGGTAGTGAAGACAATCTAGAAATCTATTGCATTCTTGGAGGGCAAACCATCAGAGTTGGTTATTACAAATATAACACAAGGTGTCCATGCATTCTGGAAACACAGAGTTCACAAGACCTTTGAGAAAAATAGCTAACATAAAAGGGGGCAGGAAATGTAAAACAATTATATCCTTGTAACCACAAAAGTGAGGCAAGTCAAGAACACAGTGGGAGTTTAACCAAATGCTGGATAGCTCAGCTCCCAGAAGCCCTCATTATAGGGTCCTCTCTCTTGCACTGCTAAAGAATAATCACATCCAAATTACTATAAAAGAGTTAGAAATGGAGCTTAATTTAGTGTTCCAGTTGGCTCCACTTCAGATGAAGTCTGGAAGAGTTTTGAAAAAATTTATATTTTATTCTAAACCTCAGATCAAGAGGATAATAGATCAAGTTATACACAAAATATTAATGTAAATTCTCACAGTGGAAGAACTGGGTTAGATCCATACAAGTTAATTTTCCTCTTGAGCACTGTGATGTCATTTTAAGTAGCAAAAGACACAACTGACCTTTACTTGGTTTCACCACATAAACTCACTTGGCTTCCTTATGGAGTGAAGGGGGAACCTGCTATTTACAGTCTTCTCTCTATTTTCACACTGGAGATGACTGTGGGGTTAAAACTGAAAATTAAATGCTCAAAACTGTTTTTATTTCTTTTTTCTCCCTTATCTTAATCTATTCTATTATTTGTAGAGAAAAGCAAATAGAAACTTCTCATTCAACTTAATGAAGAGAAAATACAGCAGTACTGTTTTATCTATATTTGTAGACTGACAGTCCCATAAATGTCAAGGATAACACGAGAAACAAGCTTATTTCTTTAAGCCTAAAAAGAATAAAATTTTAGTATTTTCTAGAACATGTAAGTATATGTATAATCTTTGGTTACTCACAATAGATATAAACAGAAGTGTCCTGCTTCCTTTAATGGTAAGACCAAATATTTTATGTATATATTTAGATGCAGTATATTACATAACCTTTTCCAATGGCTAAGCAGTAAAGTATCTGCCTAAGATGCAGATTCAGTCCCTGGGTCAGAAAGATCCACTGGAGGAGGAAATGGCAACCCACTTCAGTATTCTTGCCTGGAAATTCCCATGGACAGAGGAGACTGGTGGTCTATATTCCACAGGGTCACAGAGTTGGACATGACTGAGTGACTGAGCACAGCACATATTACATATATTACACTATGATGTGAATTTTATTTTTATAATATACATTGATTGGTTGTATAGACAACATAAAAGACATAATGATAACTGTTGAAAAAAAATACAGTTTTACTAGAGCTGTATTTACAGGTATATTAACTTTTTCTGTTAAGTTGATTATCATCATGGGTTCCTTGTTCTTTCTAACTTTTATCATAAAAGTGTCTTTGTCTTTCAACAAACTATTACTCAAAACACTGTGCAGGTCTTTTCTTCATGCCGTACCACAGAACCCACTACCTACTATATCTACTATCTGATAGTTCAATTCAGTCGTGTCCAACTCTTTGCAACCCCATGAATCACATAAGCTTGTGCTTAAGTCTCTATTGCTAAATTTATTGCACCACATTTTAAGCAGAGATTTACCCTCAATACACTCTTTATTTGAATGTGAAATAGTTGAATGTTAGAATCAATATTACAGGAAGTCAACTAATATCATCCCAGAATGGGACTTAAAAAAACTCTGAATATGTTTCCAAAAAGGTAATTATGATTGTACTTTCACTATTAAAATTGTTAAAAGCCAATTCTAATAGTTTGAAGATTTAGTTAGAGAACAGTTTCTCCACTCACTTCCAAATGATGTCAGTGGGTGTGTAGATGTTTGAAGATAATTCTGCCAGCACAGCCATGAAATTAAAAGATGCTTACTCCTTGGAAGGAAAGTTATGACAAACCTAGACAGCATATTAAAAAGCAGAGACATTATTTTGTCAACAAAGTCCGTCTAGTTAGGGCTATGGTTTTTCCAGTGGTCATGTATGGATGTGAGAGTTGAACTCCAAAGAACTGATGCTTTTGAACTGTGGTGTTGGAGAAGACTCTTGAGAGTCCCTTGGACTTCAAGGAGATCCAACCAGTCCATCCTAAAGGAGATCAGTCTTGGGTGTTCATTGGAAGGACTGATGTTGAAGCTGAAACTCTAATACTTTGGCCACCTGAGGTAAAGCGCTGACTCATTTGAAAAGACCCTGATGCTGGGAAAGATTGAGGGCAGAAGAAGGAGACGACAGAGGATAAGATGGTTGGATGGCATCACCGACTCAATGAACATGGGTTTGGTAGGACTCCAGGAGTTGGTGATGGACAGGGAGGCCTGGCATGCTGCTGTTCATGGGGTTGCAAAGAGTCAGACACAACTGAGCAACCAAAATGAGTCTAGTGTTATTGGTACAATTGCCACTAAGTTTGAAAGCTTTCTTTTATCATCAAAGTAACAATTTATCAGCCTTTAAATTCTTGTAAATTCATCTAATCAGTTCCTCAAATTACAGATGTCTGTACTGCTTGAAGAGATTCTCTAAATTTTTAGAAGAGTTATATCTTCACATATTATTTTATTAGTAATATTTTTGGTTAGGTGCTGTTTTAAGTTCACTTGTGGGAGAAAAAATCCTCCAAACTTGGATCTAGAAATATAGTCATGGAGAAATTTTGTTTCAATATGTCAAATCTCCAAATTTCTACCTGCATCTCAACTTTCAGTTCATACACAATAATTTCAGCATGTTCTGTGTAGCAAAATATTGGGAGACTCCTTAGAGCAGGCACAAAGTAAGAAATACTTTTGCTCTCAAGTCACAATCATTTGATTTTTTTTTTCTAATAAACCATGTTCTCTATAAGCAAGCTCTCTTGAAAGCTAGCTTTATTATTGGTAGAGTGCAATGTTAAATCTTTAATTCAAACATTTAAAAAATGTAATAGCTTCTATTTCATCTTGCTTGAGTGTCTGATATCTGACAAAGCAGTTCCATCAGCTCTTTTATGTTATGTATTAATAGATGTTTTTGAATTAGGTAGAGTGACAACATTGACTCACTATTTTCCTGCCTAAGGGCAGTAATTGTGTTACATTTTTTGTGTTATAATTACTCTTCTAATATATAACTGAAAGATGTGAAAAAATATTCATCATCTGATTATTTACATGTCATTCCCAGCTTTGCTGCATTTGTTTCATTGCCAGTCACAATCATATGACATCTGTTTTACTGATTTTCCATTCCATAAATAGTCCATCAATCAGATCCACTCTGTTGTCAGCTATGTGAGACCAAGAAACTTCTCTAAAATAGAATAATTAAAATCTTTATTAACTCAGCATAGAAAAAATTAAATATATATGGTTGTACCNCTGATTTTCCATTCCATAAATAGTCCATCAATCAGATCCACTCTGTTGTCAGCTATGTGAGACCAAGAAACTTCTCTAAAATAGAATAATTAAAATCTTTATTAACTCAGCATAGAAAAAAATTAAATATATATGGTTGTACCTTTACATGTAAGTAGGTGATTATAAAAAAATCAATTCATTAATATCGCTAACATTTTTGATAATATGCATAGCAGAATGTAAGTCAAGAACTAGTGTTTCAGCCACATATCTTATAATAGAATTCTGTTACTTAAAATTTACAAGCTGGTTTAAACTAAAATTTCTTTGATCTTCATCTACAGTAAATGTTTCTATTCTATTGCAGTCAGTTCAATAAGACTTTGCTTAAATTTTTTGCCTCTTTAGGCTTAAAATAATCAGAAGTTCTATTCCTAAATCATTTGTGAAAACTCTTTTAAACTTCAATAAATGAAAACAAAATACATTTTTTTAGTTCACCATTCACTCTAATTTTTAAAATTCTCTTCTTACCTATTATTTTAATGTCATAATTAAAGATAATTTATCATAGATATTTGGGGAATCTCATGAAATTTTATAGTGGCATTCTTCTCTTAAATCAATTTCTCAAGAGGTACAGAATTCCCAAAAAGGAATAATAAGGTCAAACCAAATGTCCATGCTTCAACTGAAGCGACTTAGCAGCAGCAGATGCAGAAATATGTTTATATGAATACTTTCTCTACCAGACTGTGAGAATCATAAGAAAAGTGACTGCATTTTATTTCTCCCAGTGTCAAGATGAAAGCATGGCAGATACTAGGCACTCAATGAACACTTGTAGATTTAAATATACATATGTGTGTTTAAAATAATGCACCATTATGTAATAGAAAAGACTTGCATTTAGAAAGATACTTCTTCTATTTGCTAATACTATGATGCTGGGCAATTTAATTAACATCTCTGAACATACATTTCCTCGTCTGCAGAATATTCCTGAAAGTCCCTGAGTTATTTAAATATAAGTGTATTTCAAAACACGAGCATAATGCTTGCCATCTAATGTGTGCTCAATATGGTGACTAATAGGAAGGAAAGAAAAAACAAATGAAGTTATTGTAGCCGTTGATTAAAGAACTACTTGTTTCACAATATATGACTACATACATTGTTTCGTCGCTAAGTTATGTCTGACTCTTTTGCAATCCAACGGACTGTAGCCTGCCAGACTCCTCTGTCCATGTATGTCCCAGGAAAGAATACTGGAGTGGGTTGCCATTTCCTTCTCCAATAAGTGTATATATGATTGGTGAAAATTTGTTCAGGGTTTTCCATAACATAGAATGATGAACTCCAAACAATCTTTCTGGTCAACCCAATATTTAAGGTTCTAATTTACTGAACCAAATTTATTGAAATAAAAAAAATAGTATTCTTCCATTAAAATAAGAAACTATTAAAAATTACAGAATAGATTAGGAATATTACAAACATCAGATATTTTCAGAGAAGTCTCTTGAAGTTTGTCCAGTTAACTTTAGAAATGACCATATCTTATATGTCCAATGTCTATGGATGATTTAGCATTTGGGTCATATTTCTGCCAAACTGGGATCCCCTTGTGGCTCAGCTGGTAAACATTTTGCCTGTAATGCGGGAGACCTAGGTTCAATCCCTGGGTTGGGAAGATCCCTTAGAGAAGGAAAAAGTTACCTACTCCAATATTCTGGCCTGGATAATTTCATGCACTGTATAGTACATGGGGTTACAAAGAGTCGGACATGCCTGACTGACTTTCACTTTCACTTTCTACAAAACTATAAAGAAGTCCCAAATAGATCGTTATATTAATATTATCTCCTTACAGTCTTCTTTATTTCTAATAATTAGTAGGGGTATTTCTTGGCTTACAACAGCAAACGCAAAGGAATCTCTGCAGATTTCCAGATTCATATGAAAAATGATTTCAATTACTCACATTCTTCATGCTTTCCAATTCCCTTAAGTATTGCATAGCATATTAACCAGAATAATGTTAAAATATTAATATTCTCATCTGTCATTTCAATTTCTCAGTCTTGGTCACTGCTACCAATCACTTTTTGTATGAATGCTAATTAGTCTCACCACAAAAGGGTGCATATACTCTCAAGTTAATGAGAACCTACTATATCAAGTATCTAGTAAACGTTTCCTTATTGATAAATTGATGACTTATTTTCCCACTGAATATATATATATATATATATATGTAGTCCATAAACATACATGTGTATACATACAAGTTAATTTAGTGGAATTATGAAGTTATAAAGCTTAGTAATTCATTGAAAATATTGATAGTTTTCAATCAATTCTTATTAATCATTAAAGAATACTATTTAGCTGTTCTATATAATATTACATAAATTATAATCTATATAGTATTATAATTGGCTGTTCCTACTACCTGATATTTAACTCCATAATTTAAACAATACATTGTTGCTGCTTAATTTTAAAACTTCATATGCTTCCTTTATGATAGATGATGATTTAACTCTCTTACAAATACATTCCCCTCAGTCTTCCTCTCAACCTTCATCAAATGTATGTATGTATTACACATTAAGAATGAATGTATGTATATATTTGTCAAATGTGTGTATGTATACATTGTCACTCTGGTTGTTTAACTTCTATGTAGAGTACATCATGTGAAATACTGGGCTGGATGAAGCACAAACTGGAATCAAGGTTGCCAGGAGAAATATCAGTAACACCAGATATGCAGATAACACAACGCTAATTGCAGAAAGGAAAGAGGAACTAAATAGCCTCTTGATGAAGGTGAAATAGGAGAGTGAAAAAGCTGGTTTAAAACTCAACATTCAAAAAACTAAGATTACATATCTGGTCCCATCACTTAGTTAAAAATAGATGGGGAAACAATGGAAACAGTGAAAGACTTTTTTTCTTGGGCTCCAAAATCACTGCAGATGGTGACTACAGCCTGGAAATTAAAAGATGCTTGCCCCTCAGAAGAAAAGTTATGACAAACCTAGACATTAAAACATCTGTATTAAAAAGCAGAGACATCACTTTTCTGACAAAGGTCTAAATAGTCAAAACGGTGTTTTTTTCCAGTAGTCATATATGGATATGAGTGTTGGACCATAAAGAAGGCTGAGCACTGAAGAACTGATGAGAAACTGTGGTGTTGTGAGAGAAATAATATCAAATGAAACAACTGACAAAGAATTAATCTCCAAAATATATAAGCAGCTCCTGTAGCTCAATACCAGAAAAACAATGCGATCGAAAAGTGGGCAAAAGAACTAAACAGACATTTCTCCAAAGAAAGCATACAGATGGCTAAATAAACATATGAAAATATGCTCAGTCTCACTCATTACTGCTGCTGGTGCTGCTAAGTCGCTACAGTCATGTCCAACTCTGTGTGACCCCATAGCCGGCCTCCCACCAGGGTCCCCCATCCCTCGGATACTCCAGGCAAGAATGCTGGAGTGAATTGCCATTTCGTTAGCATTCTTTGGCATTGCCTTTCTTTGGGATTGGAATGAAAACTGACCTTTTCCAGTCCTGTGGCCACTGCTGAGTTTTCCAAATTTGCTGACATATTGAGTGCAGCACTTTCACAGTATCATCTTTCAGGATTTGAAATAGATAAACTGGAATTCCATCACCTCCACTAGCTTTGTTCATAGTCCCATCATTTCATGGGAAATAGATGGGGAAACAGTAGAACAGTGTCAGACTTTATTTTGAGGGGCTCCAGAATCACTGCAAATGGTAATTGGAGCCATGAAATTAAAAGACACTTACTCCTTGGAAGGAAAGATATGATCAACCTAGATAGCATATTAAAAAGCAGAGATATTACTTTGCCAACAAAGGTCTGTCTAGTCAAGACTATGGTTTTCCCAGTGGTCATGTATGGATGTGAGAGTTGGACTGTGAAGAAACCTGAGTGCCAAAGAATTGATGCTTTTGAACTGTGGTGCTGCAGAAGACTCTTGAGAGTCCTTTGGACTGCAAGAAGATCTGACCAGTCCATCCTAAATGAGATCAGTCCTGGGTGTTCATTTGAAGGACTGATGCTACAGCTGAAACTCCAATACTTTGGCCACCTCATGCGAAGAGTTGACTCACTGGAAAAGACTCTGATGCTGGAAGGGATTAGGGGCAGGAGGAGAAGGGGACAACAGAGGATGAGATGGCTGGATGGCATCACCTATTCGATGCACATGAGTTTGAGTGAACTCCGGGCGTTGGTGATGGACAGGGAGGCCTGGCGTGATGCAATTCATGGGGTTGCAAAGAGTCGGAGACGACTGAGCAACTGAACTGAACTGAACTGAATGCATAAAACTGAAAAGTGAAAGTGAAGTCGCTCAGTCGTGTCTGACTATCAGCGACCTCATGCATTGCAGCCTACCAGGCTCTTCCATCCATGGGATTTTCCAGGCTAGAGTACTGGAGTGGGGTACCATTGCCTTCTCCGTCACCCATTGCTAGAGTAATACAAATCAAAACCACAATGAGGTATCATCTCACATTGGTCAGAATGATGCCATCAAAAAGTCTGCAGACAATAAATGCTGGAGAGAGTGTGGAGGAGAGGGAAGCCTGTCAGACTGTTGGTGGGAATGCAACCTGATACAGCCCTATGGAGAACAGTGTGGAGATTTCTTAGAAAACAGGGAATACAACGGTCCTAGGACTCAACAATCCCACTGCTGGGCATACACACTGAGGAAACCAGAATTGAAAAAGACACATATACCCCAATGTTCATTCCAGTAGTGATTACAATAGCTAGGACATGGAAGCAACCTTATTGTCCATTGGCAGATGAATGAATAAGAAAGTTGTTGTACATATACACAATAGAATATTTCTCAGCTATAAAAAGAAGGCATTTGAGTCAGTGCTAATGAGATGGATGAAATTGGAGCCTATTATACAGAGTGAAGTAAGTCAGAAAGAGAAACACAAATACTACATATTAATGCATATATATATATATATATATATATAATTTAGAAAGAAGTAATGATGATTCTATAGCAAGGCAACAAAAGAGGCACAGATGTAAAGAACGGACTTTGGACTCTGTAGTCAAGAAGGTGACAGTGGGATGATTTGAGAGAATTGCATTGAAACATGTATACTGTCATATATAAAATAGATGACCAGTACAAGTTTGATATATGAAGCAGGGCACTCAAAGCCAGTGCTCTGGGACAACCCAGAAACATGGAGTGGGGAGTGAGGTGTGCCTGTGTTGGGTGGGGTGGTTCAGGATGGTGGGACACAAGTGCACTGGTAGCTGATTCATGTCAATGAATAGCAGAAAGCCATCACAATATTGTAAAGTAATTATACCCCAATTAAAATAAATTAAGCAACGTTTTAAAGGGGAAAAAAATACATGAAAATTACCTGTGGTGCTGGAGAAGACTCTGAGAGTCCCTTGAACAGCATAGAGATCAAACCAGTCAATCCTAAAGAAAGTCAACTCTGAATATTCACTGCAAGCACTATTGCTGAAGGTGAGCCTCCAATATTTTGGCCAACTGATGTGAAGAACCAACTCATTGGAAAAGACCCTGATGCTGGAAAAGATTGAGGGCAGGAGGAGAAGTGGGCAACAAAGGATGAGATGGTTGGATGGCATCATCAAGTCAATGGATACGAGTTTGAGCAAACTCTGGGAGATGGTGAAGGACAGGGAAGCCTGGCATGCTGCAGTCCATGGGGTTACAAAGAGTTGGACAGGATTGAGTGACTGAACAGCAACAAATATTTCTAAAAATATAGGACAATGTATTTTAAATTGTGAGTTGATATTTACATTTTTTGACTATGGAAATATTGACTGATATTTTAGTTATGGAATATTTTTCATAGAATACTGAATGTGTTCATCTCTATATTTCTAGTTTCCAGCTATCGCAGCTGCGAATTATCAGTAACAGGTTCATGATCACTTGCATGAATCATTTTTTTTTCCTTAATTCCTAAAAATATTAGACCTTCTCTTAGGCCCTGTCTCCTACAAATTGAAATGTGTCACTGATTTTCTATAACATCACTTCCTAAACTCAAAATTTTAATCTTTTTTTTAATTTGAATCTTTAATATTGTAAATCGATCATTTAATTTTTCTTTTCCTGAGTTTATTTCAGTTACTTCTAATGCATTTTAATTCTCTTTTCTGAAACTTTCTTGAATCTTTAAAGTGAAAGTCACTCAGTCATGTCTAACTCTTTTGTGATCTCGTGCATTGTAGCCTGCCAGGCTCTCTGTTCATGGAATTCTCCAGGCAAGAATCCTGGAGTTGGTAGCCATTCCATCCTTCAGGTGATCTTCCAAACCCAGGGATCAAACCCAGGTTTCTTGCATTGTAGGCAGGTTCTTACTGTTTAAGCTATCAAGGAAGCCAGTTAATTAATAAATGCTTAATTTTCTATTACTCAATTTTTTTTGAAAATTGCTCTTTCCTGTTGTGATTCTATTTTATAACATCTTGTAATAATTGGAAATTATCTAATGCTGCATCTCTTCACATGGATCATTTCCTTCAGATTTTTAAGTTCTTTTATGCTATACTGTCTCATTTTCCTCTTGTTTCTTTCAATTTGTGTTTGCTTTTTTAAATTAATTTATTTGTTATTGAAGGATAATTGTTTTACAGAATTTTGTTGTTTTCTGTCAAACCTCAACATGAATCAGCCATGTGTATGTATGTGTGTATATATCCCCTTCCTCCTGAACCCCTCTACCATCTCCTTCCCCATCCCACCTATCCAGGGTGACAGAGAGCCCCTGTTTGAGTTCCATGAGCCATACAGCAAATTCCCATCGATCATCTATTTTACACAGGATAATATAAGTTTCCATGTTACTCTTTCCATGCATCTCACCCTCTCCTCCCCTCTCATCATGTCCACAAGTCTATTCTCTATGTCTGTTTCTCCATTGCTACCCTGTGAATAAATTCTTCAGCACCATTATTCCAGATTCCAATGTATATACATTAGAATATGATATTTATCTTTCTCTTTCTGACTTACTTCACTCTGTATAATAGATTCTAGGTTCATCCATCTCATTAGAGCTGACCCAAATGTATTCTTTTTTATGGCTGAGTAATATTCCATTGTGTATATGTATCACAATTTATTTATCGATTAATCTGTTGATGGACATCTAAGTTGCTTCCATGTTCTAACTATTATAAATAATGCTGCATGAACAATGGGATACATATGTTTTCTTCAGTTTTGGTCTCCTCAGGGTATATGCCTAGGAGTGAGATTGCTGGGTCATATGGTGGTTTATTCCTAGTTTTTTTAGGAATCTCCATACCGTCTTCCATAGTGGCTGTATCAATTTACATTCCCACCAATAGTGCAAGAGCATTCCCTTTCACCACACCCTCTCCAGCATTTATTGCTTGTAGAATTTTTTATGATGGCCATTTTTACTGGTGTGAGGTGATATTTCATTATAGTTTTGATTTGCATTTCTCTAATAATGAGTGATGTTGAGCATCTTTTCATGGGTTTATTAGCCATCTGTATGTCTTCTTCGGAGAAATGTTTAAGTCTTTTCCCACTTTTTAACTGGATTGTTGGTTTTTCTGGTATTGAGATGTATGAGCTGCTTGTATATCTTGGAAGTTAATGTTTTGTCAGTTGTTTCATTTGCTATTGTTTTCTCCCATTCTGAGTGTTGTCTTTTCACCTTACTTATAACCTTCTTTGTTGTGCAAAAGCTTTTCAGTTTAATCAGGTCCCATTTGTTTACTTCTTTTTTTTAATTTCCATTAATCTAGGAGGTGCATCACAGAGGATCTTGCTTTGATTTATGTCAAATGTTCTGCCTGTATTTTCCTCTAAGAGTTTTATAGTTTCTGGTCTTACATTTAGGTCTTTAATCCATTTTGAATTTATCTTTGTGTATGGTGTTAGGAAGTGTTCTAATTTCATTCTTTTACATGTAGCTGTCTGGTTTTCCCAGCACCGTTTATTGAAGAGGCTGTCTTTGCCCCATTGTATATTCTTGCCTCCTTTGTCAACAATAAGGTACCCATAGGTGCATGGGTTTATTTCTAGGTTTTCTATCGTGTTCCATTGGTCTATATTCTGTTTTTGTGCCAGTACCATACTGCCTTATGACTGTAGCTTTGCAGTTTATCCTGTAGTCAAGAATATTGATTCCACCAGCTCCACTCTTCGTTCTCAAGATTGCCTTGGCTACTGGGGGTCTTTTGTGTTTCCATATGAATTTTGGAATTTTTTGTTCTGATTCTGTGAAAAAATGTCTTTAGTAATTTGATAGGGATCACATTGAATCTGTAGATCACATTTGGCAGTATAGTCATTTTCATAATGTTAATTATTCCTACCCATGAACATGGAATATCTATATGTTTATATCATCTTTGATTTCTTTCATTAGTTAAGTTAGTTAGTTAGTTAAGTCACTCAGTCTTGTCCGACTCTTTGCGACCCCATGGACTGTAGCCCACCAGGCTCCTCCGTCTATGGGATTCCCAAGGCAAGAATACTGGGGTGGATTGCCATTTCCTTCTCCAGGGGATCTTCCCGACCCAGGGATCGAACCCAGGTCTCCCACATTAGAGGCAGACCCTTTAACCTCTGAGCCACTTTCATTAGTGTCTTATAATTTTCCATGTACACTTCTTTTGTCACCTTAGGTAAGTTTATTCCTAGATATTTTATCTTTTTGTTGCAATCATAAATGGGATTGATTCCTTAATTTCTCTTTCTGATTTTTCATTCTTAAGCATATACAAATGCAAGTGATTTCTGTATACTGATTTTTGTATCCTGCAGTTTTGCTAAATTCACTGATTAGCTCTAGAATTTCCTGATACTATCTTTAGGATTTCCTGTGTACATTATCGTGTCATCTCCAAACAATGAGAGCCTTACTACTTCTTTTCCAATCTGGATTTCTTTTATTTCTTTTCTTTCTTTGATTGCTATAGCTAGGACTTCCAGAATTATGTTGAATAATAGTGGTGAAAGTGGATACCTTTGTCTTGTTCCTGATCTTAGGGGGAATGCTTTCAGTTTTTCACCACTGAGAATAATGTTTGCTGTAGGCTTATTATATATGGCCTTTACTATGTTAAGGTAGGTTCCTTCTATGCCCATTTTTTGAAGTTTAAACCATAAATAGGTGCTGAATTTTATAAAAGGCTTTTCCTGTATCTATTGAGATTATTATATGGTTTTCATCTTCAGTTTGTTAATATGGTGTATTACATTGATAGTTTGCTTATATTGAAGAACCCTTGCATCCCTGAAATAAACCAAACTTGATCATGGTATATGAGTTTTTGATGAATTCTGAATTCTGTTTGCTAAAATTTTGGTGAGGATTTCTGCATCTATGTTCATCAGTGATATTGGCCTGTAGTTTTCTCTTTTGTATTGTCTTTGTCTGGTTTTGGTATCTGGGTGTTGGTGGCCTCATAGGATGAGTTTGAAACTGTTCCTTCCTCAGCAATTTTTTGAAAGAGTTTTAGAAGGATAGGCATTAACTCTTCTCTAAATGTTTCACAGAATTCTCCTGTGAAGCCATCTGGTCCTAGGTTTTTGTTTAGGGAGAGATTTTTTTATCATAGCTTCAATTTCATTGCTTGTAATTGGGTTGTTCATAATTTGTATGTTTTCGTGTTTTAGTCTTGAAAAATTGAAATTTTCTAAGAATCTGTCTATTTCTTCCAATTTATCCATTGTATTGCCATGTAGCTGTTCATAATAGTCTTATAATCATTTGCATTTCTGCTTTGTCTGTTATAACCTCTCCTTTTTCATTTCTAATTTTATTATTTGATTCTTCTCTTTTTTCCTTGACGAGTCTGGCTAAAGGTTTGTCAATTTTGTCTATCGTCTCAAAGAACCAGTTTTTAGTTTTAGTAATCTTTACTATTGTTTCTTTCATTTCTTTTTCATTTATTTCTGCTCAGATCTTTATGATTTCTTTCCTTCTATTAATTTGGGGCTTTTTTGTTGTTCTTTTTCTTCTTATTATTCCAGTTGTTTCAGGGGTAAAGTTAGGTTGTCTATTCGATGATTTTTTTGTTTGTTTGTTTCTTGAGGTTAGAATTGTATTGCTATAAACGTCCTTCTTAGAACTGCTTTGGCTGCATCCCATAGGTTTTGAGTTGTCCTGTTTCCATTGTCATTTTTTTTTTCTAGAAAATTTTATTTCCCTTTTGATTTCTTCAGTTACCTGTTGGTTATTTAGAAACGTATTGTTTAATCTCTATGTGCTTATGTTTCTTACAGTTTTTTTCTTGGGATTGATATCTAGTCTCATAACGTTTATGTCAGAGAAGATGACTGATAAGATTTCAATTTTGTTAAATTACTGAGGTTTGATTTGTGACCCAAGATATCGTCTCTCCTGGAGAATGTTCCATGTGCACTTGAGAAGATGGTGTATTCCTCCACATTTGGATAGAATGTCCTGGAGATATCAATGAGATCCATCTCATCTAATGCATCATTTGAGTCAAGCTGGAATCAAGATTGCCGGGAGAAATATCAATAACCTCAGATATGCTGATGACACCACCCTTATGGCAGAAAGTGAGGAGGAGCTAAAAAGCCTCTTGATGAAAGTGAAGGAGGAGAGCAAAAAAGTTGGCTTAAAGCTCAACATTCAGAAAATGAAGATCATGGCATCCGGTCCCATCACTTCATGGGAAATAGATGGGGAAACAGTGGAAACAGTGTCAGACTTTATTTTTTTGGGCTCCAAAATCACTGCAGATGGTGACTGCAGCCATGAAATTAAAAGACGCTTACTCCTTGGAAGAAAAGTTATGACCAACCTGGATAGTATATTCAAAAGCAGAGACATTACTTTGCCGACTAAGGTCCACCTAGTCAAGGCTATGGTTTTTCCTGTGGTCNTTCTCCTCTAGGAGTTTTATAGTTTCTGGTCTTACATTTAGGTCTTTAATCCATTTTGAATTTATCTTTGTGTATGGTGTTAGGAAGTGTTCTAATTTCATTCTTTTACATGTAGCTGTCTGGTTTTCCCAGCACCGTTTATTGAAGAGGCTGTCTTTGCCCCATTGTATATTCTTGCCTCCTTTGTCAACAATAAGGTACCCATAGGTGCATGGGTTTATTTCTAGGTTTTCTATCGTGTTCCATTGGTCTATATTCTGTTTTTGTGCCAGTACCATACTGCCTTATGACTGTAGCTTTGCAGTTTATCCTGTAGTCAAGAATATTGATTCCACCAGCTCCACTCTTCGTTCTCAAGATTGCCTTGGCTACTGGGGGTCTTTTGTGTTTCCATATGAATTTTGGAATTTTTTGTTCTGATTCTGTGAAAAAATGTCTTTAGTAATTTGATAGGGATCACATTGAATCTGTAGATCACATTTGGCAGTATAGTCATTTTCATAATGTTAATTATTCCTACCCATGAACATGGAATATCTATATGTTTATATCATCTTTGATTTCTTTCATTAGTTAAGTTAGTTAGTTAGTTAAGTCACTCAGTCTTGTCCGACTCTTTGCGACCCCATGGACTGTAGCCCACCAGGCTCCTCCGTCTATGGGATTCCCAAGGCAAGAATACTGGGGTGGATTGCCATTTCCTTCTCCAGGGGATCTTCCCGACCCAGGGATCAAACCCAGGTCTCCCACATTAGAGGCAGACCCTTTAACCTCTGAGCCACTTTCATTAGTGTCTTATAATTTTCCATGTACACTTCTTTTGTCACCTTAGGTAAGTTTATTCCTAGATATTTTATCTTTTTGTTGCAATCATAAATGGGATTGATTCCTTAATTTCTCTTTCTGATTTTTCATTCTTAAGCATATACAAATGCAAGTGATTTCTGTATACTGATTTTTGTATCCTGCAGTTTTGCTAAATTCACTGATTAGCTCTAGAATTTCCTGATACTATCTTTAGGATTTCCTGTGTACATTATCGTGTCATCTCCAAACAATGAGAGCCTTACTACTTCTTTTCCAATCTGGATTTCTTTCATTTCTTTTCTTTCTTTGATTGCTATAGCTAGGACTTCCAGAATTATGTTGAATAATAGTGGTGAAAGTGGATACCTTTGTCTTGTTCCTGATCTTAGGGGGAATGCTTTCAGTTTTTCACCACTGAGAATAATGTTTGCTGTAGGCTTATTATATATGGCCTTTACTATGTTAAGGTAGGTTCCTTCTATGCCCATTTTTTGAAGTTTTAACCATAAATAGGTGCTGAAATTTATAAAAGGCTTTTCCTGTATCTATTGAGATTATTATATGGTTTTCATCTTCAGTTTGTTAATATGGTGTATTACATTGATAGTTTGCTTATATTGAAGAACCCTTGCATCCCTGAAATAAACCAAACTTGATCATGGTATATGAGTTTTTGATGAATTCTGAATTCTGTTTGCTAAAATTTTGGTGAGGATTTCTGCATCTATGTTCATCAGTGATATTGGCCTGTAGTTTTCTCTTTTGTATTGTCTTTGTCTGGTTTTGGTATCTGGGTGTTGGTGGCCTCATAACAGTTTGAAACTGTTCCTTCCTCAGCAACTTTTTGAAAGAGTTTTAGAAGGATAGGCATTAACTCTTCTCTAAATGTTTCACAGAATTCTCCTGTGAAGCCATCTGGTCCTAGGTTTTTGTTTAGGGAGAGATTTTTTTATCATAGCTTCAATTTCAATGCTTGTAATTGGGTTGTTCATAATTTGTATGTTTTCGTGTTTTAGTCTTGAAAAATTGAAATTTTCTAAGAATCTGTCTATTTCTTCCAATTTATCCATTGTATTGCCATGTAGCTGTTCATAATAGTCTTATAATCATTTGCATTTCTGCTTTGTCTGTTATAACCTCTCCTTTTTCATTTCTAATTTTATTATTTGATTCTTCTCTTTTTTCCTTGACGAGTCTGGCTAAAGGTTTGTCAATTTTGTCTATCGTCTCAAAGAACCAGTTTTTAGTTTTAGTAATCTTTACTATTGTTTCTTTCATTTCTTTTTCATTTATTTCTGCTCAGATCTTTATGATTTCTTTCCTTCTATTAATTTGGGGCTTTTTTGTTGTTCTTTTTCTTCTTATTATTCCAGTTGTTTCAGGGGTAAAGTTAGGTTGTCTATTCGATGATTTTTTTGTTTGTTTGTTTCTTGAGGTTAGAATTGTATTGCTATAAACGTCCTTCTTAGAACTGCTTTGGCTGCATCCCATAGGTTTTGAGTTGTCCTGTTTCCATTGTCATTTTTTTTTTCTAGAAAATTTTATTTCCCTTTTGATTTCTTCAGTTACCTGTTGGTTATTTAGAAACGTATTGTTTAATCTCTATGTGCTTATGTTTCTTACAGTTTTTTTCTTGGGATTGATATCTAGTCTCATAACGTTTATGTCAGAGAAGATGACTGATAAGATTTCAATTTTGTTAAATTACTGAGGTTTGATTTGTGACCCAAGATATCGTCTCTCCTGGAGAATGTTCCATGTGCACTTGAGAAGATGGTGTATTCCTCCACATTTGGATAGAATGTCCTGGAGATATCAATGAGATCCATCTCATCTAATGCATCATTTGAGTCAAGCTGGAATCAAGATTGCCGGGAGAAATATCAATAACCTCAGATATGCTGATGACACCACCCTTATGGCAGAAAGTGAGGAGGAGCTAAAAAGCCTCTTGATGAAAGTGAAGGAGGAGAGCAAAAAAGTTGGCTTAAAGCTCAACATTCAGAAAATGAAGATCATGNGAAGCCTGATCACGTCCTTGCGTTTGTCAGGCTTCCTTCCTCATGACCTTGTCATGGGCGGGATTCCTCATGCTGGCTCCCGGCAATTCACTGTATATAAACCAAATAAAAGTCCACACTCTATTCTTAGATATTCTGATTCAGTTGTCCTAAAATCATGTCTGACTCTCAGTAATTTTTGTTTTAATTTCCTCAGGTAATTCTAATGTACAGCCTGATCTGAGAATCACTGACTAGCTCCTGCTCTGCCTTTCTTTTTCTGGAGGTGAGTGGTATCCCAGTTAAGAAAAAAGGTTCATTTAGAAAGAAGAAAAGGTAGATTTAGAAAAATAATTTCATACAAGATATTGAACATGTGATTTAATCTTTCTTGTACTCATATTTGATCTATAAAACCTGGAATATAGTGAATGCTTCCCTCACATTATTCTTTGAAAGAATACATGTGGTAATGTATATAAGAGATGGGGTTTTTGTTACAATAGCTATACCCTAACCATATTTTATTCATTATTTCATCTGTTTTTATATTAATTCAATAAGCCTTTAGTATATAGCAGATGTTGGTGATTAATTAGAAAACAAAAATAAATTTAAATGTTTTCCTAGAGCATAGATTCTGAGGGTAGAAAAACAATAAGTAAATAGATGGATAGATAACTTAATGTCAGGTTGCACTGTGACATTATGAAACAGAAATAATGGAAATAAAAATTAAGAGGGCATACAGTTTTAACTTGACTAATCAAACAACTCTTGAAAAGATCATATTTGTGGTAGTTTAGGTAATAAAAAATCTGCCTGCAGTCCAGGAGACCTCAGTTCAATCTCTGGGTCTGGAAGACCCCTTGGAGAAGGAAATGGTAATCCATTCCAGTATTCTTAGCTGGAGAATTCCATATATAGAGAAGCCTGGCGGGTTACAGTAGATGGGGTAGCAAAGAGTTGGACACTATTGGGTGACTTCCATTCACTCATTTGTATGAAGACCTCAATGAAAGGATGCAATATACCATAGAATAACCAAAGAGAGTATTCCATTCAGAGGTAACAATGAAAAATACCTGAGGTGAATGTTATTGCTTTTTTGGGGGGGGGGCGGAGGGGTTGGCTGGTTTTTGACTTTGGTTTTGCTTAATTTGTTTGTTTAGAGATTAGCTGGAAAATCCCATGGACGGAGGAGCCTGGTAGGCTGCAGTCCATGGGGTCGCTGAGTCAGGCAAGACTGAGTGACTTCACTTTCACTTTTCACTTTCATGCATTGGAGAAGGAAATGGCAACCCACTCCAGTGTTCTTGCCTGGAGATTCCCAGGGATGGCGGAGCCCAGTGGGCTGCCGTCTGTGGGGTCGCACAGAGTCGGACACGACTGAAGTGACTTAGCAGCAGCAGCAGCAGAAATTAGCTAGTAAGCCAGATGCCTAACAATGTAGCCTTATAGGTGCCAGGCAGACTACTTTTTATTTTAAGGTTGGAAAGAAATCATTTTAGATCTTTAAAAAGTAGAATGATATAAAGCAACTTTATTTTAAAGGATCCCAGAAAGTGGTATATTTTCCTGTGGATAAATGCTTTTGTATTCAAGACTGAATTCTTAGCATCTAGGTAGGAGTAATGTGTATTGACTGTTCATTTGACTAAAGGGATATTGGTATAGGTGTTGAGAAACGGTAATTTCAGAAATATGTTTTGAAATCATAATCAATATGTTTTGTTGATAGATAAGAGGTAGGCTTGAAAAAAATGTGACAAATCCAGGATAACTCCAAGCTTTATAATATGCCAAGGAGTGGATTTTATTTACATACTTTCTCTTTTAACTTGAAACATGTATAATATCATATATGAAACGAATCGCCAGTCCAGGTTCAATGCATGATACAGGATGCTTGGACCTGGTGCACTGAAAAAGATAAGAGGTAGGCTTGAAAAAAATGTGACAAATCCAGGATAACTCCAAGCTTTATAATATGCCAAGGAGTGGATTTTATTTACATACTTTCTCTTTTAACTTGAAACATGTATAATATCATATATGAAACGAATCGCCAGTCCAGGTTCAATGCATGATACAGGATGCTTGGACCTGGTGCACTGAAATGACCCAGAGGGATGGTATGAGGAGGGAGGAAAGAGGAGGGTTCAGGATGGGGAACACGTGTATACCTGTGGCGGATTCATGGTGATGTATTGCAAAACCAATACAATATTGTAAAGTAATTAGCCTCCAATTAAAAAAAATTTTAATAATTAAAAAAAATAGCTCTTCAAATTCAATGGTAGTATGTTATTTTACAAATTAGGAAAGAGATTTTAGGGAATTTTAATTTTTGTGCATCACACAAATCTTAAATTGTATGATAGCTTGGTTGGTAAAGAATTTGCCTGCAATGCAGAAGACCCCGGTTCAATTCTTGGGCGGGGAAAATCCCTGGAAAAGGGATAGGCTACCCATTCCAGTATTCCTGAGCTTCCTTTGTGGGTCAGCTGGTAAAGAATCCACCTGCAATGCAGGAGACCTGGGTTTGATCCCTGGTATGGTAATATCTCCTGGAGAAGAGAAAGGCTACCCACTCCAGTATTCTGGCTTGGAGAATTCCACAGATTGTATAGTCCATGGGGTCACAAAGAGTCAGACACGACTGAGAGACTTTCACTTTCACTATTGTTTTAATTTTAGTCTACATTATTCATTTTGTAAACTGAAAGTGAAGTCACTCAGTCATGTCCAACTCTTTGCAACCCCATGAACTGTAACCTACCAGGATCTTCCATCCATGGGATTTTCCAAAAAAGAGTATTGGAGTGGGCGGCCATTTCCTTCTCCAAGGGATCTTCCCACCCCAGGGATTGAACCTGGGTCTCTGACATTGTAAGTTCAATTTAGTTCAGTCGCTCAGTCGTGTCTGACTCTTTGCGACCCCATGAATCCAGCACGCCAGGCCTCCCTGTCCATCACCAATTCCCGGAGTTTACCCAAACTCATGTCCAACGAGTCGGTGATGCCATCCAGGCATCTCATCCTCTATCTTCCCCTTCTCCTCCTGCCCCTAATCCCTCCCAGCATCAGGGTCTTTTCCAGTGAGTCAACTCTTCACATGAGGTGGCCAAAGTATTGGAGTTTCAGCTTTAGCATCATTCCTTCCAATGAACACCCAGGACTGATCTCTTTTAGAATGGCCTGTTTGGATCTCCTTGCTGTCCAAGGGACTCTCAAGAGTCTTCTCCAACACCACAGTTCAAAAGTGTCCATTCTTTGGCGTTCAGCTTTCTTCACCATCCAACTCTTACATCCATACATGACCACTGGAAAAACCATAGCCTTGACTAGACGGACCTTTGTTGGCAACATAATGTCTCTGCTTTTTAATATGCTATCCAGGTTGATTATAACTTTCCTTCCAAGGAATAAGCATCTTTTAATTTCATGGCTGTAATCACCATCTGCAGTGATTTTGGAGCCCCCCAAATTAAAGTCTGACACTTTTCCACTGTTTCCTCATCTATTTGACATGAAGTGATGGGACCAGATGCCATGATCTTTGTTTTCTGAATGTTGAGCTTTAAGCCAACTTTTTCACTCTCCTCTTTTACTTTCATCAAGAGGCTTTTTAGTTCCTCTTCACTTTCTGCCATAAGGGTGGTGTCATCTGCATATCTGAGGTTATTGATATTTCTCCTGGCAATCTTGATTCTAGCTTGTGCTTCTTCCAGCCCAGCATTTCTCATGATGTACTCTGCATATAATTTAAATAAGCAGAGTGACAATATACAACCTTGACATACTCCTTTTCCTATTTGGAACCAGTCTGTTGTTCCATGTCCAATTCTAACTGTTGCTTCCTGACCTGCATATAGGTTTCTCAAGAGGCAGTCAGGTGGTCTGGTATTTGTAGGCAGATGCTTTATTGTCTGAGCCACCAAGGAACTACACAATTGTAACTGTGTTTTACGAACTTTCTCATTTACTTAGTTGATACAATTTTCAATCTGGATTTATTTTCAGTGACATATTGAGAGGACTGTATGAAGTTCCACTACAGATGAGTTTATCAACATAAATTTAGATTCAATAAGTATAACATATGGACAGAAAATGACATCACTTTGTTGTTTCTGGAGTATAGGGAAGAATGAAGGATATGTTGGTTCAGACTTCTGGGAGAGATTTGTTCACCACATTGAGTAACATGGACTTGTCTTTTGAACCAGTTATTTCCTCATAAGCAAAATCTTAAGTGGTGGATTTGTTTTCTAAAGCTTTGAAATTATTAACCTTAGATAGACCATGGGAAATCACAACAAAAGAACTAATACTTTAAAGGTAAGTATATATTCTATACCAAAAAACCACCTCAGAATTGACAAAAAAGTATAACTATTGTAATGTTGTCATTCCCTGCCTGATTTAATGTTTTTTTTTTCCTGTGTCAAAAAAATAACTTCTAGATTCTTAAATCTTAAGTAATTCAGTTTCAATAATTAATTTTTGTGGATTAATACATAAATGATTAATACACAAATGATAATAGAAAAAGGCTACCAGGTTCATCTCTTTATATTTAATTAGAACAATATGATTTCACTTTCCAGGAATCTGTAAAAATTCTGGATGTGGTTTTACCACCATGGTAACTGGCAACCATGCCTGCTATGATAAATCACAAAGTTATAACTAGTTGCCTGAAGAAAATATTCCTGCCTCTCTTCTGTCTGCCTCTGTATCTCCATGACTTTAAATTGTTCTGACAAGCGGTGCATAATTTCTCTGGATTGAATGCCTCTTCCATAATGAAATCACAGTAAAGAACCTAAAAATAATTCATTGTACCACTCTTTCTTTTATGTAAAGGGAAAAAAAAAAAAAAAAGGTTGGTGTAATAGTAACCCCAATTTCAAGCTATGTGCTATACTTTATGAAAATACTTAAGTATTGTGTGCTTTGGTTTGCTTGTCTGTCATCTCCATTTGGAAAATAGAATTACAAAATAAATGGTATTATATGTCATTAAAAACTCCTTGCTTCAGGAATACTTATTAACATGAAAAAGTCAAATCTCTAAACAAGAGTGAATTAAACAATTGGCAATTTTTCTGTTGTTTGAAAGTTTTCCTCAGCTGATACCTATATCCCTAGCATTTTAGAACTGCACTACTAAGATGCAGCCACTATAATTCTAATAGAGTTTGAGTCCTTGGTCTGTGTTCTGATACAAAGAAAAGTAGGCATTATTTTCATACTTGTTGCCATTGAGAGATGTATTGCAATGTAACATGTCTCTCTGTACTCAATTAACACCCCAAGCCATTAAAGTTGTATTCACTTTTCGAGGACAAGAAAAATGTGAGATAGGAGTTGTCAAAATGAATAAATGGTAAAGGCCCATTTTAGGGAGCAGGGTAAAATTGTTCCATGCCCATCAAGATCTCCCTTTATGATGAATCCTGAATCTACATTTGTGACAGCATCTTTTGACATTAGAAGATTTCCTATATATGAATTTACAGATATTCTTAGAAATTACATGATATGAGTCATTGCATAGTGGGTACAGAGTTTTAGTTATGCAAAAAGAAATTTTAAGGTTCGTTGCACAACAATATGAATGTACTTAACACTATTGAATCAATCATATGGTAAAAATAGTTAAGAAGGTAAGTTTTATGTTATATGTACTTTACCACAATAAAATTTTCTAATTAAAAAAAAAAAGGAGGAGAGACAGCCTCTGCAATAAATGGTGCTAGGAAAATTTGACAACTACATGTAAAAGAATGAAGTTGGAACACTTCCTAACACCATAAACAAAGATAAACTCAAAGCGGATTAAAAAGATCTAAATGTAATACCAGAAACTATAAAACTCTTAAAGGAAAACAAAAGCAGAACACTTGATGACATAAATCAAAGCACGATCCTCTTTGACCCATATCCTAGAGTAATGAAAATAAAGACAAAAGTAAACAAGTGGAACCTGATTAAACTTAAAATTTTTTGACTGCAAAGGAAACTATATGCAAGGGGAAAAAAACAACACTCAGAATGGGAGAAAATAATAGCAAATGAAAACCTGACAAAGCATTAATTTCTAAAATATACAAGCAGCTCATATGAATCAATACCAGAGAAACAAGCCACCCAATCAAAAAGTGGGAAAAAGACCCAAAGATGAAGAAGACATGCAGATGGCTAACAAACACATGAAAAGATGCTCAACATCACTCATTATTAGAGAAATGCAAATCAAAACTATGATATATCACCTCACACCATTAAGAATGGCCATCATCAAAAAGTCTACAAACAATAAATGCTGAAAAGCATGTGTAAAAAAGGGAATGCTCTTGCACTGTTGGTGAGAATATAAATTGATACAGTCACTATGGAAGACGGTATGGAGGTTACTTAAAAAACTAGGAATAAAACTACCATATGACCCAGCAATCCCACTCCTAGGCATATATCCTGAGGAAACCAAAATTGAAAAAGACACACATATCCATTCTTCATTGCAGCACTATTTACAATAGGTAGAACATGGAAGCAAACTAAATGTACTTCGACAGATGAATGGATAAAGAAGTTCTGGTACATATACACAATGAAATATCAGTTCAGTTCAGTTCAATCTCTCAGTCTTGTACAAATCTTTGCAACCCCATGAACCACAGCACACCAGGCTTCCCTGTCCATCACCAATTCCCAGAGTTTATCCAAACTCATGTCCATCGAGTTGGTGATGCCATCAAACCATCTCATCATCTGTCATCTCCTTCTCCTCCTGCCCTCAGTCTTTTCCAGCATCAGGGACTTTTCCAATGAGTCAGCTCTTCACATCAGGTAGCCAAAGTATTGGAGTTCCAGCTTCAACATCCATCCTTCCAATGAACATCCAGGACTGATCTCCTTTAGGATGCACTGGGTGGACCTCCTTTCAGTCCAAAGGACTCTCAAGAGTCTTCTCCAACACCACAGTTCAAAAGCATCAATTCTTTGACATTTGAATTTCTTCACCATCCAACTCTCACATCCAAACATGACCTCTGGAAATACCATAGCCTTTACCAGACGGACCTTTGTTGACAAAGTAATGTCTCTGCTTTTTAATATGCTATCTAGGTTGGTCATAACTTTTCTTTCAAGGAGTATGCATATTTTAATTTCATGGCTGCAGTCACCATCTGCAGTGATTTTGGAGCCCCCAAAATAAAGTCTGCCACTGTTCCCCCATCTATTTGACATGAAGTGATGGGACCAGATGCCATGATCTTAGTTTTCAAAATGTTGAGCTTTAAGCCAACTTTTTCACTCTCTTTTTTCACTTTCATCAAGTGGCTCTTTAGTTCACTTTCTGAATTTTTCAAATTTCTAAGTTTTCCATTCATCTGTCGATTTCCAAATTTCCAATTTTTCATCTTTCCGAGTTTTCCAAATTTGCTGGCATATTGAGTGCAGCACGTTCACAGCATCATCTTTTAGGATTTGAAATAGCTCAACTGGAATTCCATCACTTCTAATAGCTTTGTTCATAGTGATGATATTTATGATATTTAAAGGGGAAAAGATCCACATATTTCAAGTCACACTTTTACAGGTGTTACTCCCTCCCTGGTATAATATTATTCCTTTTTTTTTTTTTTTTCAAGAAATGCCTAGTAATGAAGAAGGACAATATCACTCACCTTAGTACAAGCAAGATTTATGGAGTAACAAGCAATTTGGCCTTGGAATACAAAATGAAGCAGGGCAAAGGCTAACAGGAAAGCACTGGTCATAGCAAACAACCTCTTCCAACAACATAAGAGATGACTCTACACATGGACATCACCAGATGGTCAATACCAAAATCAGATTGATTATATTCTTTGCAGCTGAAGATGACGGCGAAGCTCTCTACAGTTAGCAAAAACAAGACCTGGAACTGACTGTGGCTCAGATCATGACTTCCTTATTGCTAAATTTAGACCTAAATTGAATAAAGTAGAGAAAACCACCAGGCCATTCATGTATAATCTAAATCAAGTCCTTACATTTATACAGTGGAAATGACAAATAGATTCAAGGGATTAGATATGATAGAGTGTCTGAAGAACTATGGATGGAGGTTCATGACACTGTACAGGAGGCAGAGATCAAAACCATCCCCAAGGAAAAGAAATGCAAAAAGCAAAAAGATTGTCTGAGGAAGCCTTACAAATAGTGGACAAAAAAAGAGATGCAAAAGGCAAAAGAGGAAAGGAAAGATATATCTATCTGTATGCAGAGTTCTAAAGCATAACAAGAAGAGATAAGAAAGCCTTCCTCAGTGATCAATGCAAAGAAATAGAGGAAAACAATAGAATAGGAAAGACTAGAGTTTTCTTCAAGAAAATTAGAGATACAAAGGGAATATTTCAATTAAAGGTAGGCTCAATATAGGACAGAAGTGATATGGACCTAACAGAAGCAGAAGATATTAAGAAGAGGTGGCAAGAACACACAGAAGAACTATACCAAAAATATTCATGACCCAGATAACCACGATGGTGTGATCACTCACTTAGAGCCAGACATTCTGGAATACAAAGGCAAATGGGCCTTAGGAAGCGTCACTATGAACAATACTAGTGGAGGTGATAGAATTCCAGTTTAGCTCTTTCAAATCTTAAAAGATGATGCTGTGAACGTGCTGCACTCAATATGCCAGCAAATTTGGAAAACTCAGAAGTGGCCAGAGGACTGGAAAAAATCAGTTTTCATTCCAATCCCAGAGAAAGACAATGCCAAAGAATGTTCAAACTGCCATACAATTGTGTAGGCAACAGGAAGAATAAAAGAAAAGCATGCCCTGGCAAGGGCCACAAAAGAAATTTATAATTATTGATAAACTGGATGCTATAAGGCATAAGACTCTTGGAACAAGTCCAGAGGGAACAGTTCATAGTCATGAAAACAAGATATTATCCTGGTGTTGGACAACTGACTCCAGACTGTTTCTCAGCTGGCATCTCAGAGTCGCACGTTTTACATATCTGGTGGAAAATCTATAGATAAGAATACTAGTTTGAGTTACTGATTTGTTATTGATTACTGTTTCTTAGTTACTCAGTGGTTAATGATCACTTTGCTCTTTGGCCCTGAAGGCCACATAAGCTATAGCTTAACTCCCTGCATATTCTTTCCTTGATGGCTGAAAGTATAATAAAGCTAGCTTGGATTCAGTTTTGTCACTTTCACCTGGGAGCAGTGTTGGTCCTCTGATCCTCGCTTTTCACCAAATTCTTGTGCCTTGTTTTTCATTCTCTCGCCATATCATGCTTTCAGAAACCCTGGTTGTCATGCCAGTCTCAACACAATTGCACTCATTTCACATGCTATCAAAGCAATGCTCAAAATTCTCCAAGCCAGTCTTCAACAATACGTGAACCATGAACTTTCAGATGTTCAAGCTGAATTTAGAAAAGGCAGAGGGACCAGTGATCAAACTGCCAGCATCCACTGGGTCATAGAAAGAGCAAGAGAATTCTAGAAAAAATAATAATAATCTGCTTCATTAACTAAAATCTTTGACTGTATGGATCATAAGAAACTGGAAAATTCTTAAAGAGATGAGCACACCAGGCCACCTTATCTGTCTCTTGAGAAATCTATATGTAGGTCAAGAAGCAACAGTTAGAATCAGACATGGAACAAAGTGATTCAAAATTGGGAAAGGAGTACATCATGGCTGCATATTTTCACTCTGCTTATTTAACTTATTTGCAAAGTACATCATGCTAAATGCTGGGCTGGATGAACCACAAGCTGGAATCAAGATTGCTGGGAGAAATATCAATAACCACAGATATGCAGATGAAACCATTCTTATGGCAGAAATCAAAGAGCAACTAAAAAGCATCTTGATGAAAGTAAAGGATGAGAGTGAAAAAGCTGGCTTAAAACTCAACATTCAAAAAACTATGATCGTAACATATAGTCCCATCACTTCATGGTAAATAGATTGGGAAATAAAGGAAACCATGAGAGACTTTATTTGGGGGGGTGGTGCTCCAAAATCACTGCAGATGGTGATTGCAGCCATGAAATTAAAGGAAGCTTGCTCCATGGAAGAAAAGCTGTGACCAACTTAGATAGCATATTAAAAAGCAAAGACAAAACTTTGCCAACAAAAGTCCATCTAGTCAAAGCTATGGTTCTCCTGTAGTCATGTATGAATGTGAGCATTGAACCATAAAGAAAACTGATCAAAAAAGAATTGATGCCTTTGAACTGTGGTGTTGGAGAAGACTCTTAAGAGTCTCTTGGACTGCAAGGATATCCAAACAGTCAATCCTAAGGGAGATCAGGCCTGAATATTCATTGGAAGGACTGGTGCTGAAGCTGAAACTCCAATACTTTGGCCACCTGATGTGAAGAACTGACTCACTGGAAAAGAACCTGATGCTGGGAAAGATTGAGGGCAGGAGGAGAAGGGGACGATAGAGGATGAGATGGTTGTATGGCATCATCGACTCAATCAAAATGACTTTGAACAGGCTCCAGAAGTTGGTAATGGACAGGAAAGCCCGGCAGGCTGCAGTCCATGGGTTCCCAAAGATCCAGATATGACTGAACAACTGAACTAACTGGATGAAGACTAGTGAGAGGAAAAGAAATTAGTCTCAAGAAAAGAAAAAGCATGAAATAACAAGCAAAGACCATTCAAAAATTAGTTATTCAGAGCTTTCTGGCCAAAGGAGTCAACTACATCATCTGCCTTGGCCAAGAATCAAAGTCAGGGAGGGGTGTAGGAAAGCTTTATAGTAAAGGGGAACAGAGAAGGCTTCTGGTGTGCTCTATTGGAGGTTGTTGGCATAGGAATCTAATCACAGGCCACCTGGAAGTGGAGCATCTTATTTTCCTATGGGATTGGTTTGGGCATTGTACTTGACTTTCTCTAGTTGGTACTAAGGAACAAAAATTGGGAGGCTGGCAGTCATTGACCAAGTCTTGGCCATTCTGAATGCTTCAGAAATTATGGTTTGTTTTCTTGGGCAGTTTGCTTTATAGATCCAAGTCCAGTTATCACATATTATCCATTGTACATTCAAGTACCTGGAAATGTTTAGAAATACCAAATTAGTAATAAATGGGAGAAAGTAAGTACATAGGAAGTTTTCAGGTAGTGGCAAAAGTTTCAAAAGGAGTCAAACCCAAGATGACATTAAAAGCAAATTGTGGAGCTTCCCTGATGGCTCAGGGGTAAAGAATCTGCCTGCCAATGCAGGAAGGAGACACAGGTTTGATCCTTGAACCTCCCTGATCAAGGAAGATCCTACACACTGCAGAGCAACTCAGCTTATGCACCACAACTACTGAGCCTGTGATCTAAAGCCCATGAGCCACAACTACTGAAGCCCATGTACCCTTGAGCCTATGCTCCACAACATGAGAAGCCACCACAATGAGAAACCTGCACACTGCAACGGACAGTCGCCCCTGCTGTCCCCAACTAGAAAAAAAGTCTGCATTGCAACAGTGAAGACCAAGCACAGGCAATAATAAATAAAGTTTAAAAGAAAAAGCAAATTGTGATACCTATTAAACCTAGAATATTTAAAATCATTGAAGTGATTATTCAAGTCAGTGTATGCAATCTTGTCCCAACAAGAAAGAATAAAAGGGAAAAAAGAAGCTCAGTAACAAAATACATGTTTTTAAAACAAATACAATATTGTAAAGTAATTAGCCTCCAATTAAAATAAATAAATTTAAATTAAAAAATAATTCCTCCATATTTTATCAGAAACAATAGTTCTAGCTTCTCTCTCAAACACCCATCAGGTTTTCAATTCTTGACTACCAGAAGTCTCTATTATCCATTTAAGGAAGAAATAATTCAAGCATATATAATTTACAAAAAAAATTATGTAAAAACTTAAGTTGAAATCCATTCAGTATATTTTCAACATAGTTATGAATTATGTAGTCATTTAGTTGTCTTAAATCTACCTAGCCATATTTCTTCACTTAAATGAGTCAGTCCACATTAACCGTAGTTAAAATTTTTTAAACTGTCATTAGAATATATTTTTAAAATCATCCTAAGTTAAGAATTAGTCCTAAAGAACAATTTTGCTTTTTTTCCCCCCATTCTTTCTCCTTGATTTGTTTTCTGTTCTTTACTTCATTACCCCTTTTCTTGCCCTTTCGTCATTCACTTTCTTTTGTTCCTTTCTATTCCTCTCTCACGTTTTTCTTTCATTCTGTCATAGAATCATTTTCTTTCCTTATGCATGAATGCATTAATGATGCTTTTTATTTTCTGATGCTTTGATATCTGAGGGCTTACTGACATGGAAGGGACTGACATTCCCAGTGCTAGCCAAATACTAGAGATCGGAATGGACTAGGCTGCAAAGTGCATTTCACATAAAAATAAATCCATCCAAAGTCTATACTTTAAACACTCTTTGTCCAGATCTCAGGCCACTTTCTTTCTATACGAATTACCACACAGCCAGGTAAAAACATGTAGACACAGCCCTTATATCCCAGAGTCTACTGAAATTATTCAAACTTGCCAATGATAAACTTGCCCACCCTGCCTTGCCTTTCCTGTGAAAGTTACAATAAAGACTCTCCATCCACTTCTTCCTTCTCTTCTGCCTCCTGCCTGACTAGGTGTTCTTCCATGTGGCCCTGTGTGGCATGGCAAAGCCTTGCCTTGGGAGCTGTGAGAAACAAACTATCCCTTCAGTGGCAGTTGTACTCAGATTTATTGGCCTGACTGTACCTGAATAATAAAATCCTCCCTTTAAAATAGTGATATCTAATGTGAAAGTTGGCAGTGGATTGCTGAATGAGAGAAAAAAAGGCAGCTCACAATTTCTTTTTTCATAGACTTTCTTTGAGTTCAAACAACTGATTGGTTTTCTGATGAATACTCAAGCTTTGCATGTATATAGTCCTTAATGAGCACTAATGCCCTAACCTTGTGTGAGGAAAGCATTCTGAAGTCAATTTATGGTAGATGGAAAATTACATTCAAAGCATCTGGAGCATTTTTAATTTTCTTATCCTCAGAAAATAATAATAATAAGACTTGCCCCTATAACTAGTTATGCATTTCTTCAAAAAAATTGAATAGCCTTATTCTTCAAAATACCTAACCTATAGGAGCACCCAAATAATTAAATCCTCTCCTGCAAAATGAAGGATTGAAAGTGAAGACATCTAACTAGAGACATATGCACAAGAAAAACAATACATAAGACTACCAAGAATGAAAAATAGAAAACGTAACACTGGCTGGTGTCTAAAACCATTATTCTTCAAATATTTTTGATGGCCTCTCTCCTCAGTAAAAAATGTTGAGTGCATCCCCCAATATCAAAACTTATTTCAAAGTATAAATATGTGTACTGACAAGAGTAGTGAAGCACAATTTACTTCCTAATTTCGAGACTCATGGAAAGAATTCTTATTTTCTTTTTATAACTCAATGCATTATTTATGACAGTCTCTTTAATACACATATTTCTTGGAGAACTTTAGGTAACATATAACTTACTATCTAGTCCAGATTATTAAAACAGCCTGCTGTCTTTGTTTCTTCTTTTCTGGCCACACTCTGCCCCTACTAACATTCTTCACACAGCAACCACAGTGATATTTTTAAAAATTAGTCAATTTTTGTCTGCTTTAGAGTCCTCCAAATCTTCCAACTATCAGAGTTTGAGTTTCCCAGATGTAGACTGTGAGATGAGGTTTGGTATGCAAGTGATTTTATAAGGAAATGTTCCCAGGGAAACTGGTAAGAAGTTGTTCCCAGGGGAAACTGGGAGAGAAGAACAGAGAAAGGAAGAAATCCAGGCAGGGTTCTATCATAAGGAAAGTCCCAGAGAGAGTCATTTCAGCCTGATTCCAGAGAAGAACTCTTGAGAGAAAATTAACCCTCAGTGTTTTCTCAAACAGAGACTGCACCCATGAATGTAATGAGTGGTAGGAGTCACAGACATAAATTTTCAGATGATTTTCTGCAGTGTGGACAAAGCAGGCCACTGCCACTTGTAGACGTTCATCCCTAAAAAGGAAAAAAGAAATGTCACAGGCACTAGTTCTTGGAAAAAAAGCACACTGAAGCTGAAATATGCACAAAAATGGTCATACAGATCCCAGGGAATTTGGGCACCAATGTCATTCATTCCATACTCTCACTTAGAAAAGAAGAGTGAAGGACAGGGAGGCCTGGCCTGCTGCAGTCCATGGGGTCACAAAGAGTCGGACACGACTGGGTGACTGAATCACAACAACATTGTTCATTATATAATCTCTCTTAGAAAAGAATGGCTATGTGAAATTTAGCCCTGACTCTTCTGTAACCTCATCCTGTAACTCTCCCACACCCCAACCCAATTAGTTTCCCATACCCAAACTAATCCACGTACATTCTCTTGCTTTAGCCAACCAAGTTTGATCCATGTGGCTTTATTCCCTCTGCCTGAACTTGCTGACCTCCTTGTGGTGTGACTCCTCTGTATGATTCTAATTTCAGTTAAAATGGTTTCTTTTATCAGAATCCTTCCAAAGAAGTTTCTGTGCCCCTCAGACTCTTGGCTATAGGAATTTATTCTTTACAGTACTGATTGTAATCTGAAGTCATCCTACTGTTTTAGTCTCTATCACCTTCATTACAATGTAAACTTCATGTCTATCTTATTCATCCTTTTATTCCCATCACACAAGATGTTGCCTAACATATGCTAGGTGATCAGTAATTACTGTTTAAAATAAATAAAGAGTCATACATTACCTGCTTGTATCTTGTTGTCTATTTCATCTTATCCTCCTTGAATTCCTATCCTCTATTAATAGGGCTGTTCTTAGGAAATGGAAAGCATCTCATCAAGAATAATTTGGAGAAAGAATTTAAGAAGGAATTTACTCAGCATAAAATGAAGCAGCTATATAAGCTATTAGAGTGCATTGCCATGTAGTTCAAACTGCCTGTTTGTGAATCTCAATTAATGCATTTTTGATTGATTTCTTTAATACACATATTTCTTGGAGAACTTTAGGTAACATATAGCTTACTATCTAGTCCAGATTATTAAAACAGCTTGCTGTCTTTGTTTCTTCTTTTCTGGCCACACTCTGCCCCTACTAACATTCTTCACACAGCAACCACAGTGATATTTTAAAAAATTAGTCAGTTTGTGTCTGCTTTAGATTCTTGCCTTGGACTTCACAGCTTAGAAAAATAAAAAATCTGTTTGTATAAATTATATTCCAGAAGACAGCAATATATCTGAACACAATAGAAACAGAATACAATCTGAGATTTTTGATATATAAAATGACATATGTGGATGTCAAAATTTAACTCACAATACTTCGCATATACTAAGGGAAATATGCCTAATTTAGTTTGCCTATAAGCAACGACCATTACTCCTCAAGTCTCCACTCTTGAGTTAGAGAAAACTTTCAATTTGGAAACTTTTGGTTTAAAACTTAATCCAATTCAATAATTTAAAGAGTCTATTTAATAATTTAAATAATTTAAATCCAAGTCCATGATTAAAGACTTCATTTAGATGACGATCAGTCTTACCAGAAAAATTGCTCAGTCTTCAAGTATCTCAGGCATCTACCTCTTACCCTGAATCCTCTCCAGGGTTGGATACAAATGTATGAAGGAAGAATGTGCCTTCTGTACATGTCTGGCCAGAGGAAAGTTTCAGGGGCTTTCATTGTGATGTCTGTCCCCAGGACTATGTCCCTAGTCTGTCCCTTGGCTACTTTCAAATGGGCAAGGTATGTGGCTGCTTTGACTCAGTCTTGTTTTTCTCTCCCTTTATGTTTGGTTTAAATTCTAAGATACTCTTTTATTACAGGTAGAAATACAAAGGTACAAAAATAATTTTATAGAATATGTATAGCTCAAAATTTATATATGGAAATGAATAAGTAATTTTATTAAAATAATTATGTGTGCTTATCTTATGTTTATGACAAGTCAAAATTATTTACATTACTATATATAATCTCTTGCATTTGGTCACAAATTCTTAAATTTTATGAATAAAATAAGTCTTGAAAATTAATACATTAAATCCTTTTGTTTTTTAAATGGTCTTAAAAGCTAAGACATATAGAAAAATATGGGACTTTTTCTTCCCCAGTCTCAAAACTCTGGGTGTTTCAAATGTGGAATTGAGGTCTCAATTCCCAGCATAATATATTTTCTTCTTTTCTACAAAGTTTAACATTACATTCTATGTATTTCCCCAGCTGATCTTACAATACAGGGGACATTTCTATAGTTCTCTTTCTCTTTGATTTCTCCTTGGTATTTGACAGTCTTGACAGCATGTAACGTACTACTACACTCCTCTGGGAGTACTGCATCTCCTCTGGGTATTAGTAGCTTCTTCCTCTTCTTTTTCTTTTTTTTGCTTTCCTTTATCTCATTCTGAAATTAACTAAAAGAGCACAGACTTCTCTCCAAAGCCGTTACCCACTTTATAGTATCTATTCTTTCTCAAAACTCTCTCTGAGTCAACTTTTTCTTCTCAGTTGTTACCACTAAGTAGATGATTCACTAATCATCTTTTCAGAAAATGTATTTCAACTTCCTCCTGTTCCCACCCACACAAGCTGAATTTCTTCCCAGATAATCACAGTCCTGAGAGTAAAGAGCAATTTCCCCACAATTTTAGGTATTTGGTATAACCCAAACACAAAGTCAAAAGTACAGTCAGAGTTAAAATAAATACAGGTAATCCGTGCCTGAGTGGTTCATATATATATATATGTGTGTGTGTGTGTATATATATGTATGTATATACACATACATATACACACACACTTTTTTTTTTTTTCTTTTGAAGTGGACATTTCTGGTGGGGGTAGAGGTGGGGAGTGGAACTCACAACCCAGAGGTTCCAGTGATTCTCACATGCTAACCATCCTGAAAAGAACAGAGAAATTCTATTTCTACTGTATCTGTGTGTAAGTCTTCTCTCCATGCATTGTATTGCATGTTATGTATTCTATAACATCTTATGGGAAACCCAAGTGAATGTCTTGGCCAACCAAATAAATATACTTTACATTATAAAATCCCATTCTCCTCTGCCACAGATTATATTCATATGAAACTCAAAACCAAAATTTTGTAAAAACCTGGTTATTCATAATTAACAGGTAATTTCTATTCAGCCTATATAGCATTTAGTCTGGACCTAGTGATGGAGACTATGATATTATTACATGTAATAATATCATGTCATTGAAATGTTTTTAGAGAATGTGTTAATACTGGAGAATATTTAGTCAATAATATTATGAAGAAAACACAGAATTATATCTAAAGGAATACCTGAGTGAAAAATATGTCCAAAATTTAATGGTGGACTTCCCTGGTGATCCATGAGCTAAGAATTTGCCTGTCAATTAAGAGGATACAAGTTCTATCCCTGGTCCAGGAAGATTCCACATACTGTGGGGCAACTAAGCCTATGGGCTACAATTAATGAGCCCATTCTCTAGAGCCTGGGAAACCTCAACTATTGCACCCATGAGCTGCAACTACTGAAGTCCATCTGCCCTAGAGTCCATGCTCTGCAACAAGAAGCCACTTGTTGCAACTGAAGAGTAACCTCCGCTTGCTGCAACTAAAGAAAACCTACACACAGCAATGAAAACCCAGCGCAGTCAAAGAAGTAAAATTAAATGAATTAAAAAAAAAAACTTATTTCTAAACAAATAAAATCATTTAATAGTTTCCCTTTGCAAGAATGTGGGAAGACTGCACTGGTTATAGTTTTGTGTTCTGATTCTCAATACTTCTATTGATATTCAGTTAAAAGAAACTCTCACTTTTATAATTTAAAAAATTAAGATATAAATGGAAATGTATGGTTAAATTATGTTTTATGTATTTGTTACTTTGTCAAGGAAATTGTATTAAGCATATATCATGGAGAAGGAAATGGCAACCCACTCTGGTACTCTTGCCTGGAAAATTCCGTGGACAGAGAAGCCTGGTAGGCTGTAGTCCATTGGATCGCAAAGAGTCGGACATGACTGAGCGACTTCACTTGCACTTTTGTTCAGTAACCTGTATTGTGAGTTCAAAAATTCCTTTTGTTTATTTATTTATATTTTTTCTGGCATATAATAAATCTTCTAAAGCATATTTTCTTATTTTATGTCTGTTTCAAGTCTGTTTGTATTCATTTGTATGCCTAGTGCTGTGCTATGAAAATAAGTCAATTTTTTGCCTGTTTCACTCATCAACATGCTTTAAAAATCTAGACATGTTGCTTTGTATAAACACTTTTCTCCCAGCAGGTGAAGCTGAGTTCCCATATCCCTACATTCTACCAACATGTTTTCTAAGTTAACTTACTCTATTTTAGCCCTTTACTCTTCCATAAAAGCTTAAAATAATTTCCTTAAATCTCTCAAATAAATACAACCAGAATTTCAGAATGACATATTCACAAATTAATTTTTGTAATTAATTTTTATTAAGTTATAGTAATGTCACTTATTATTTAAACCTTTAGGCTTTGGGGGATTGTTAATATTTTTTCCATATCAGTTAGATATTCTTAGCAAATTCTAATTATTTTTATGAATGCTTATATTAGTGGTGTCTTTATTACACTCTCTTGTTTGTTACTGCTATAGTATGGAAATACAATCAGTTTTTGTGAATAATCTTGTATATGGTGACCATGAACTGTGTTATTTCTAACTGATTAAATTAGACCATCAGATTGTAAACAATTCCCACAGTAAATCTATTTTTTTGTGTAATTTGAAATAAATTATAAAAAAGTATGAGTTAATATATTTGAAAATGTTACCATATGCTACATATACTTGAATTCTGTCAGAAAATTTCCTTATCACTGTAACAGAGGAAATTGTCAACCATAGGACTGAAGAAAAATCTAATTAACCAACATTTATAAACTATGATCCATCCTGTCATTAATCTCTAGAAAGGCAATCTTTCTAGACCATTTTCAGAAGGACTTTGAGCCATTTAATATTATGGTGTACTACCCCCAACTCTGTGCTCCACATTTCATTCATTCTGAGAAAATGCCATTAGACTTAGTCCTAAGCATTAGAAAAAAAATGTATCTATTTCTGTCCTAAAGTTTCTTTCTACATAATAGCATTTTTTCATTAGAAAAACTCTCCTAGTTTCTCATCACCTATTCATTCATTTTTCCCCAGCAAATACTTGACTTTTCTGATTACGGGGCTTTAGAAGAATGAGATAAACCTGTGATACTTACATTCTCCATATGTGGGATCTTCCTGGTAGCAAAAGTCCTACTCTCTCTGCTTAGTCTCCAGCTGATCATAAAATTTAATTTTATGATTAAATATAGTTCTCATCTATATATTTAATTTTATGATTAAATATATAGCTAAATATAGCTATCATGGTGGAGAAGGACATGGCACCCCACTCCAGTACTTTTGGCTAGAAAATCCCATGGACAGAGGAGCCTGGAAGGCTGCAGTCCATGGGGTTGCTGAGGGTCAGACACAACTGAGCGACTTCACTTTCATTTTTCACTTTCATACATTGGAGAAGGAAATGGCAACCCACTCCACTGTTCTTGCCTGGAGAATCCCAGGGATGGGGGAGCCTGTTGGGCTGCCATCTATAGGGTCACACAGAGTCGGACACGACTGAAGTAACTTAGCAGCAGCCTTCATGGATTTAGTTTTCCAATAATATAATGTAACTTCATTCACAAATGGCAAACTTTATATCCTATCTACTTGTATTAAAGCAGATAAACAACTCAATGAAATGACTGGAAATCTAAAGGCTGAAGAGGTTCTTACAAAACCTGTGCTTGGAACTTAAGCTTCTAAGAGTAATGCTTGCTCAGAGAATCGAGATGAAATTGAGGTGATCGGAAAAAACATGATTCAATTCTCTCATCAGATAAAAGATAGCAAATGAGTTAAAACAAAAGAAATGCCATTTATTCTGGTGTAAAGAAAAAGATGCCTCCTGCTATTCCAGTTCTACAAGATCAAGTGGTTAGTCACTGCAGTTGATGGAGAGAAACAGGAAGCATTCCATGCCTTGCTTATACTGACTCCTAGACAGTCACAATATGTATCTGAAGAAATACTTTATGACTCCAGAGTCTTGCTTCTTCCCATAAAGAGAAAAGCACTAAATTATTACTTGAGACGTCTCTTTTTTCTGATTGTCAGTCACTTCTTTTATGTTTGCTTACTGCATGATTTTTTTCAGTAAAAAAATTCGTATGTATCCTGGCTCCTCCCTTACCTCTTCAGAGTATTTCCCCCGAGCTACCACAGAGGCTGTCACCTAGACTATAGTCCTCAGTAAGTCTTTGAAATAAAACTTAGCTTACCACTTCTAGGCTGAGCATTTTTCTTTCAGCCAATATGGAAAGAGAGAAATTTCCTCATGGGGGGAAAGTTGAACCTTAGAAAAATATTAAACAGATAGAAACCAGAAAATGATCTGCAAGATCAAGATGAAGAGATACAAAGGTAACAATGAGGTCAATTTGAATGTAACTGCTCTTAGAGAGTATCTGGAAAGATTTATGTTTCTCTAGTTGTTTTCTATCAAATAGTATTACTCTGGCCCAAGAGTGTCAAGATCACAGAATGCAGATTAATATGACTTCGCAAGCAAGATTCAGGGTGTAGAGAAATATTGAGGACAGTCCCTTATGCCTGCAGATGAAGTGTCTAACATACCTAAGGATGGCTACAGCATATCCAGTGGCTGTTGAAAACTTGAGCAAATTTTAGAGAAGACCAGAAAGATCATTGTAAAATATTGATTCAAAAGTGAACTTTACTAGCGGGTAAAGTACAAGGTTGCCTGTGCCCTGGACACACATGACTGAAAATGTATTAAATAAGGATTCCAATAAAAGATAGAGAAAGCTATAAGCATGGCCACAACTTTTCCATAAGGCAAAAGTAAGTAAATTAAAATTAAGGCAAAAAGTGTGTTGTGCCATGTACCGACATAAAGCCCTAGGATGGAAACACAGGTTGAACACCTCCTTTGCAGTTCCTCATCTAAAAAGCAAATTCAACACTCTGAAACTAACCACACTGAAAGTAAGTCATAGGGAAGAACTATGAAGGTAAAGGTGAAGTCGCTCAGTCGTGTCCGACTCTTCGCAACCCCGTAGACTATAACCTATTAGGCTTCTCCGTCCATGGGATTCTCCAGGCAAGAATACTGCAGTGGATTGCCATTTCCTTCTCCAGGGGATCTTCCCAACCCAGGGATGGAACCCCGGTCTCCCGCATTGGAGGCAGATGCCTTAACCTCTGAGCCACCAGGGAAGAACTACACTATGCACATTGTAAGGTTGAAGAAGATGTTTGCTGCTGCTGCTGCTAAGGCGCTTCAGTCGTGTCTGACTCTGTGCGATCCCACAGATGGCAGCCCATTGAGTTCCGCCATCCCTGGGATTCTCCAGGCAAGAACACTGGAGTGGGTTGCCATTTCCTTCTCCAATGCATGAAAGTGAAAAGTGAAAGTGAAGTCGCTTAGTCGTGTCTGACTCAGCGACCCCATGAACTGCAGCCTACCAGGCTCCTCCGTCCATGGGAGTTTCCAGGCAAGAATACTGGAGTGGGATGCCATTGGGTGATGGGAATATGGTTCCTAGGTAGGATTATCTGACTTGAAGCAAAGGGAAAATACTATTTTGAACTGGATATACCTGGCAGGCCTGTATTTCTCATGAAGGGAGACCCACAAAGAAAAATATCTAGAATAACATGCTAAAAACAATAATAACCTAAAAGATAAAATCATAGAAATTGTAAAACAAAAGTAGGCACTCAACTTCAACAAACAATATCCCTCCATGTGTTTAAAATGAGGAAAAGGGTAAATCCAAGAAACAGGTTAAAATGTTAAGAAGGCTCATCTGATCATTTCTAGAGTAGTAGGAAAGTGGTTCTTAACACTGCACATACTCATGCACCTAGGGTGCTTCAAAAAAAAAAAAAAAAACTAGAATTCAGCTGTGAAGCTGTCTTGTGTCTGGTCCTGGGCTTTTGTTTGTTGGAAGATTTTTGATTACAGTTTCAATTTCTTTGCGTGTGATAGGTCTGTTAAGATTTTCTAATTCTGGTTCATTTGGTTCTTCAGTTTTGGAAAGTTGTACTTTTCTAAGAATTTGTCCATTTCTTCCAAGTTGTCCATTTTATTTGCATATAGTTGTTGATAATAGTCTCTTATGATCCTTTGTATTTCTGTGCTGTCTGTTGTGATCTCTCCATTTTTATTTCTAATTTTGTTGATTTGATTTTTCTCCCTTTGTTTCTTGATGAGTCTGGCTAATGGTTTGTCTATTTTATTTATCTTCTCAAAGAATCGCTTTTGGTTTTGTTGATTTTTGCTATGGTCTCTTTTGTTTCTTTTGCATTTATTTCTGCCCTAATTTTTAAGATTTCTTTCCTTCTACTAACCCTGTGGTTCATAATTTCTTCCTTTTCAAGTTGCTTTAGGTGTAGAGTTAGGTTATTTATTTGACTTTTTTCTTGCTTTTTAAGGTAAGCCTGTATTGCTATGAACCTTCCACTTAGTACTGATTTTACAGTGTCCCATAGGTTTTGGGCAGAGAAGGTGATGGCACCCCACTCCAGTACTCTTGACTGGAAAATCCCATGGACAGAGGTGCCTGATAGGCTGCAGTCCATGGGGTTGCAAAGAGTCAGACAAGACTGAGCGACTTCATTTTCACTTTTCACTTTCATGCACTGGAGAAGTAAATGGCAACCCACTCCAGTGTTCTTGCCTGGAGAATCCCAGGGACAGCAGAGCCTGGTGGGCTGTCATCTTTGGGGTCACACAGAGTTGGACACAACTGAAGTGACTTATCAGCTGCAGCAGCATAGGTTTTTGGTTGTTTTGTTTTCATTTTCTTTCATTTCTATGCACATTTTTATTTCTTTTTTAATTTCTTCTGTGATTTGTTGGTTATTCAGCAGAGTGTTTTTAGGCCTCCATATGTTGGGGTTTTTAATAATTTTTCTCCTATGATTGACATCTAATCTTACTGCATTGTGGTCAGAAAAGATGCTTGGAATGATTTCTTTTTTTTTTTTTTTTTTACCAAAGCTAGATTTATGGCCCAGGATGTAATCTATCCTGGAGAAGGTTCCATGTGCACTTGAGAAAAAGGTGAAATTCATTGTTTTGTGGCGAAATGTCTTATAGATGTCAATTATGTCTAACTGGTCTATTTTATCATTTAAAATTTGTGTTTCCTTGTTAGTTTTCTGTTTACTTTATCTATCCATAGGTGTGAGTGGGGTATTAAAGTCTCCCACTATTATTGTGTTATTGTTAATTTCCCCTTTCTTACTTTTAGCATTTGTCTTACATATTGTGGTGCTGTTATGTTGGGTGCATATATATTTATGATTGTTATATCTTCTTTTGGATTCATCCTTTGGTCATTATGTAGTGTCCATCTTTGTCTCTTTTCACAGCCTTTGTTTTAAAGTCTATTTTATCTGATATGAGTATTGCTACTTCTGCACAAAGATATGGAGTGGAGTGCCACTCATAAAGCTGAGAAAACACAATGTCTTAAGACAGTCATGGTAAAGCTGCTGTGTACTTGGGCCCCTAATGGAATCCCTCTATAAGGATTAAGAGTTCCTTCAACTCAGGAAACTTCAGGGAGTAATTCCACAGAAGGAGCGTTTATGGGGACTGGGAGCCAAGTTTCCCTGGGACACAAGTTTCACAGAATAGGCAATTCTAGAACAAGAGAAGATTACATTCACCAGCGAGCAGGACAAGAAATGCCTGATCAAGAGATGGAAAAAGGCAGGTCTCTACACAGAGCTCATACTCAGTATTATACAGGAAAAACAAACATATGGAGATTATGGGGAAATAAAAATTAGATGGTTCCTAATTTTTATTAAGAAATAAAAATTTATCATCTAATAAAAATTAGATGGTAAAGAGTCTGGCTGCAATGTCAGAGACCCAGATTCGATCCCTGGGTTAGGAAGATCTCCTGGAGGAGGACATCACAATGCACTCCAGTATTCTTGCCTGGAGAGTCCCGCGGACAGAGGAACCTGGCAGGCTAAAGGCCATAGAGTTGCAAAGGGTTGGACACAACTGAAGCAACTTAGCACGCACACACAAAAATCAGACATCTTGAATTATTCTGCATTAAGACCTGGGGCTAACAATATTGCAAACTCTATTATCAGAGGTCAGAAATGTTTCACATAACACTCTGTGAGAGAATCAAATAAAAGTTATTTTATACATTTAAAAACTAACCACAGATTCTTGAAGTGGGAAACAAAACAAAAACAAAACCATTACAAGCTCTTGTTTTTCCTAATGTTGATGCCACCACTTCTCCAGTCTGTTTCTATTGCTTATGACATAAACCACTGGGACAGTTTTCTTCTCACTCAGATGGCCTTCCTTACCCCTTTTCTGCTTCTCACTTTTTAAGAATAGCCATTCCAAAAGCTCACAATGCTATCACCCAGGATTCCATCCTTCTATCGTGAACCCAGCCATCTTACCTCTCCACCAACAAACCACTTTACTCAGCAGGGAGTCAACAAATTCAGATTATCTTACATTTGTCTTTCTTGTTCAAGTTTTAATTTTCTTTTCTCATTTGAAAATACAGCCCTATAAAGTGTGAGATATAGGGTCTAAAAATTCATTCATATAAAATGCTGAGTCATGTTTTTGTGAGGTTAATGAAATGAGTAGGACAAATCCATGCAGCTAGTTGGTCCCACCTGCAGTCTGGTGCCACCTGGTGGCAGTTATCCAAAGTAGCTGAAATAGTAAATGGGGATAACTCTGGGTCTGGGATAGAAGGAGTGATGCCAGGAGTCTGCCTAGGAATGGATTCATTTTGTTGCCCCACGGTTGAGCAATTGGATTAGAAGTATAATGAGGATATGAAGACATGCCTTCTCAAGATACTGCTGCCTGCTATTTCCCTCCTTGGCCTTGTCTTTCCTCCAGAATGAAAAGACTTTATTCTTATTCAATAATGTGGTTTGGAGGCAGAATAAGAACTAATCACTAATGTCATTTCCAACTTGGATAAACTTGGATTAACTCAGGGCCAACTACCACAGGGTTTTGCTATATTATTTTTCTAGCTCTTGCCTAATTTTAGCTTCCCTTTTTAAAGATATTTGTCATGCTTTTCCTAGACAGTTACATCAGCTTCTCGGTTTGTTTTCCTGCATCTTCAAGATTTAGCTCAAATAGAATCTTTTCCAAAATGCTTCCCAGTCTCCTTCCCCTGGTTTTCATGTCCTTCCTCTGTGCCTCTTTAGCATCCTGCATAAATACTTATATAAAGCATATCAACCTTTCATAATATGTTGCTTAGTCATCTGCCCTTTTGATATGAGCTGCTTTAGGGAAATGTCCTGTAATTGCTTTATTCCCATCATTGACCATAGTGCCTAGAAAATTGCAGATGATTATCTAATTGTAACCATGTATCCCCCCCATTTTAAACATTCATAAAACTACAGATCATTTATTCATTGGCACTCTTCTACTTTACAGAACGTTTTACTCATAGCAGCAGAATCACAGCTTATTTGAGATGAAAGAGTCTTTGTCTACAACTCAAGTATTTACTTTGTTGATCTAACATAAAAACTCAATATTGACTCCAGGATATTAATTTTACTGTCCACATAAAGTCATCTTACCTTTTATTTTTCTTTTTTCTCCTCTTTCTTCATTAATATCAGTCAGCTATTAATAATTTTCAGTGCACCTACCTTGAGCAAAACATACTTCTGGGAAATGTGGAGGTTATAAAAATACTGTAAGAGCTTATGCTTATCCACTTGGACATAAACATAGTTACAGAAATGATGTTGAGAATAATGAGGATAAAACACAGTATCATCTTATAAAAGCAGACTATATACCATTTAGTATACTTTCTGTTTTATAACAAACTGAAAAAGCAAATAAAGATTTCCTACCCCATGGATGTTCACACGAGGAAGGCTTAATGATACCAAAACCTGCCCAGAAATATAGAGTGAATAAATATAGAGAGAGTACCTCAACTTCGACTCTTCAGATTAATGGCTCATGTCATAAATTATGACATTATTCACATATTAAAAAAGGCAACATAGGCAGGATAGAAAATTTTGATGCTGAAGATGAAAAGAAAATGATTACCTTTCAGTGGACTTTTCAGGAAAAGTTCTGCAAAGGATTTGAACTGGATCTTAGAATCTGTAGAAGGAAAGGAATGGCAAGGTGAATTAAGGAAATATGTTTGGAAAAGAGGTAACTAAATATCAAGTTTTATACTAGATAATTCTATAGAATTCTCTTTCTTTGGTTTTTAATAAATAAAGCTCTCATATCCTCCCTCTCAATATAGTATGCACATTAATTTATTATCCCAAGAGAGATTTAAAGTTTTTTCTAACTAACTTTTTCATAGAGATTTTTCTAACTAACTTTTGTCCTGGAGCCTTTGGGGAAAAATGATAATGCAAAAAACAATTATTCTAGATTATGTCTAAGTCTGTAGTCATGGGGCAGGACAATGTAAGTATAGAGATCAAAAAAGTAAACATTGGTACTAGGAATTTTTACTACTCACTGGCAAATGGCATAAAAAGTTGTCAATATGTCTGCATATCTTTTTAAGTTTAAGATCATATAATTTAAAAATTAATATATTTTTATATTTCACTTAAGAACACAATAGTAACTTTTTATGAACCTTAACATAATGGCTAGAGAAGTTTTCTTATTGTCTCATTAATATGCTGAGACCACAGAAATAAAAAATATGAGCAAAATGTAAGAAGCCTATGTTAATTACAAGCTAACTAGAGTATTAATAAAAGAATAAGCATTACAAATATTAGAGTCATCATGTTTTGATACATCAGTAAAATAGTTGGTCATTAATAAAATGTTTTATTGGATAGAGGGACTAGATACACTCCCTTTCAAAAATACTTTAAGACATCCAATATTTCATTATTGAATTTTTTGGAGTAGCTCAGTTGTTAAAGATTCCACCTGCAATGCAGGAGACCCCAGTTTGATTCCTGGGTCAGGAAGATCCACTGGACAAAGGATTGGTAACCCCTTCCAGTATTCTTGGGCTTCCCTTGTGGCTCAGCTAGTAAAGAATCCACCTGCAATGCAAGAGACCTGGGTTTGATCCCTGGGTTGGGAAGATCCCCTGGAGACAGGAAAAGTTACCCACTCCAGTATTCTGGCCTGGAGAATTCCATGGACTATATAGTCCATGGGTTCACAAAGAGTCAGACACGACTGAGTGACTTTCACTTTCACGGGAATATTTTTAAAATACCATCTCCACTTAGTAGCAATGACAAAAAGACTATTCAGAAAGAAACTATAGTTTTTATATTCTGGTATGATCCATTTTGTCAGTGTTAATTGCTGTTTGCCAGATTGAGTTTTACTCTGCACAGGCAAGGTGTCTGTGACCTTTGAGCAAAAGGAGCAAAACTCTTTCTGCTTCCTTTGTAGTTTATTTGCCCAAAACTTTCCAGCAGTCTGCAACTGTGTGGCTGGATCAAGTGTACTGTTTCATGGTCCATGAATCATTTTTTGAAATCAGGTAAGAAATATAAAACTTCTCTGAAACTGAATGGTGATTGGGAACTCTATGGTATTGTCATTACTATCATTTCCTTATATTATCTTCTTACTATCAGTTCAGTTCAGTTCAGTTGCTCAGTCGTGTCTGATTCTATGTGACCCCATGAATTGCAGCACGCCAGGCCTCCCTGTCCATCACCATCTCCCAGAGTTCACTCAGACTCACGTCCATTGAGTCCATGATGCCATCCAGCCANGGGATTTGGTGATGGACAGGGAAGCCTGGAGTAGTGAAGTCCATGGGGTCACAAATAGTCAGACACGACTTAATGACTAAACTGAACTGAACTTGGCATTGGGAAGAGCTAGAGAGCTTCTTGTTCCAGCCACCAAGCTGATTATCACCAGTTGTATAAAATTCACTTTTCATTGCATATCACAATCCAATCAAGAAATGGTTCGTTGCTGTTGCATATAATAAGAGAAGACAACACTTTAAACCTATGACTTTTTGGATTTCCAGTCAGCTCATGAGGCACCCACTTGAACTTTTTCATCTTTTCAGTGTGCTTCAAATTGCTGAATGATCATAGAATGGTTGATGTTGAGTTATCTGGCAACTTCTTGTGTAGTTGTAAGAGGATCATCTTTGATGATTGCTCTCAAATTGGTCGTTGTCAATTTCTAATGGCCAGCCACTGTGCTCCTCATCTTCAAGTCTCTTGTCTCCTTTGCAAAACTTCTTGACCCACCACTGCACTGTACATTCATTAGCAGTTCCTGGAACAAATGCCTTCTTGAAGTTGTGAGTTATCTCTGCTGCTTTACAACCCATTTTGAGCTCAAATTTTTTTAAATTGCTCAAATTTTCTTTATGTCTAACATCATCGGTATATTCTAAAATAAATATAAAATAAATAGCAGATAATAAATCTTTAGCAAAAAAATAAAACAAGAAATTCACATTAAAATGATGCATACNTTGCTGTAATAATAATCTCAAATTTGTATATACCTCTGTGTACTAATGATCTTGATTCCTTCACATACTGACACTAGATTTGGCCTTGTCATTTTCTTTGAACAATGAAGCAGCAGCAATGAAGCTTAAGCGAAGATCTGAAATGTGATTGATCATTAAGGTGTTTTTTTTTTTTTCTTTCTGACTTTGAAAACTTGTTAAATGAGAAGGCCATGGCTAAATTTTCCCCAACACTTCAGCTGACAGACAGCCAACCTTCAGAGCTGTTGACATCGAGCTGATAATAAGTTGACTACAGACTCTTGAGTAAGCCTGGCCTAATCATCAGAACAACCACCCAGCTAAATTCAGTAAAGCCAGGGAAATGAATATTTTTCTAAACATTTTTATAAAAAATTCCAATCCTTTGAAAAGTAAATCTCGGAAACAATGTGCCATAGAATATCACTGAGATTTGTTAGTCAAGACTTTGAATATTTACTGAATCATATCACAGTTTTTACATAATCTTTGAAAAGTTTTGTTCTTTCATTTATTTTTGAATCAATGAACCCTGAGAAAGCAACAACCTTAACAGACCTACTGGAATGGAGGGGATTTTTCTTTTAAGTAATTCTGGTAGATTGCTGTAATAATAATCTCAAATTTGTATATACCTCTGTGTACTAATGATCTTGATTCCTTCACATACTGACACTAGATTTGGCCTTGTCATTTTCTTTGAACAATGAAGCAGCAGCAATGAAGCTTAAGCGAAGATCTGAAATGTGATTGATCATTAAGGTGTTTTTTTGTTTTTTTTTTTTTCCTTTCTGACTTTGAAAATTTGTTAAATGAGAAGGCCATGGCTAAATTTTCCCTAACACTTCAGCTGACAGACAGCCAACCTTCAGAGCTGTTGACATCGAGCTGATGATAAGTTGACTACAGACTCTTGAGTAAGCCTGGCCTAATCATCAGAATAACCACGCAGCTAAATTCAGTCCAAACTGCTGAACTGTAGAAGCAACCATGTTATTTTAAGCCAATAAGTCTTGGAGGAGGGAGGTTAGACTTTTACTAAAAGTCTTGAGTTAAAAGACCTAGTTTTATCTACCATGTTTGGGCTGTGTGACTCAGCCCATGAAAACCTTAGCTTCCTCCTCTTTAAGGTTAGGACAGTAATAAAATATATTAAATAATTTTGTTTTAATAGTTATATAATGGATGAATTCTGGAACTATTTTATAAACTATAAACACTGTATATATGAGTTATTACTATTTTATATGAAATTTTATCAGTTATTTTTATTAATCATAATGCTAGCTATGATTGGTATAATTTGTAAGATGTTATTTGATGTCTGATCAATCAAGTGTTCAACAGCTATAAAGATTATTTTGTCTTTTGGCCAGCTCTATAGGGACCTGTCTCCAAGGTTAAGGCAGAAAAAGGGTTGAGAACGGGTATATGACCAGAATTTTATGTGGCTTGTTCAATGAGCCCCTTATGTTGGTCACATATTTTGTTGGACATCTTCAGAAAGCCCAGAACAGGTAGAAATCCTTGCACAAAACTCTCACGTCAGGCCTTGTTAGGCCCTCTATTATGTAGGAGAAAAATGGGGCCAATCTGACCCATCTCATATAAAGATTATTTTGTCTTTTGGCCAGCTCTATAGGGACCTGGTTCCAAGGTTAAGGCAGAAAAAGGGTTGAGAACGGGTATATGACCAGAATTTTATGTGGCTTGTTCAATGAGCCCCTTATGTTGGTCACATATTTTGTTGGACATCTTCAGAAAGCCCAGAACAGGTAGAAATCCTTGCACAAAACTCTCACGTCAGGCCTTGTTAGGCCCTCTATTATGTAGGAGAAAAATGGGGCCAATCTGACCCATCTCAGGCAACCCATAATGAAGAGCTTCTGTCCATATGTTTCTTGATTTTTCTCTGCTTCAGTTTCTTCTTCTACTATAGCAAGAAATCAATAGTAACTACTCCATAGGATCATTATGACAAGTAAATAAATTAATGCTTATTATTAAGTGTTCTAAACCATACCAGTAACATTGTAAGTACTTAATAGTAGACATTACAAATATTCAAGAAGTAGATAGCTGTCAGTACTCTTCCTATTATTGTAAAATAATAGTACTATTATACTGTTGCACTCATCTCACATGCTAGTAAAGTAATGCTGAAAATTCTCCAAGCCAGGCTTCAGCAATACGTGAACTGTGAATTTCCTGATGTTCAAGTTGGTTTTATAAAAGGGAGAGGAACCACAGATCAAATTGCCAACATTCACTGGATCATCAAAAAAGCAAGAGAGTTCCAGAAAAAACATCTGCTTTATTGACTGACAAAGCCTTTGACTATGTGAATGACAATAAACTGTGGAAAATTCTGAAAGAGATGGGAATAGCAGATCACCTGACATGCCTCTTGAGAAACCTGTATGCAGGTCAGGAAGAAATAGTTAGGACTGAACATGGAACAACAGACTGGTTCCAAATAGGAAAAGGAGTATGTCAGGCTATATATTGTCACCCTGCTTATTTAACTTATATGCAGAGTACATCATGAGAATGAAGCACAAGCTGAAATCAAGATTGTCATGAGAAATATCAATAACCTCAGATATGCAGATGACACCACCCTTATGGCAGAAATTGAAGAACTAAAAAGCCTCTTGATGAAGGTGAAAGATGAGAGTGAGAGAGTTGGCTTAAAGCTCAACATTCAGAAAACGAAGATCATGGCATCTGGTCCCATCACTTCATGGGAAATAGATGG
>SJYX01013389.1:654980-701296 GCA_006410675.1 Oreotragus oreotragus
AGTCTTCTCCAGCACCACACTTTGAAAGCATCCATTCTTCTGTGCTTAGCCTTCTTTATGGTCCAAATCTCATGTCCATACATGACTACTGGAAAAACCATAGCTTTGACTAAACGGACCTGTGACAGCAAAATGATGTCTCTGCTTTTTAATATGCTGTCCAGGTTTGTCATGGCTTTCCTTCCAAGGGACAAGTGTCTTTTAAGTTCATGCCTGCAGTCACCATCTGCAGTGATTGCAAAACCCAAGAAACTAAAATCTGTCACTGCTTCCACTCTTGCCCTTTCTGTTTGCCATGAAGTGATGGAACCAGATGCCATGATCTTAGTTTTTTCTAATGTTGAGTTTCAAGCTAGCTTTCTCAGTCCCTCAAGAGGCTCTTTAGTTCTTCTTCACTTTCAGCCATTAGAGTGGTATCATTTGCATATCTGAGGCTGTGCAAGCTTGATTCCAGCCTGTGATTCATCCATCTGGGCATTTCACATGATGCACTCTGCATATAAGTTAAATAAGCAGGGTGACAATACATAGGCTTGTCATATTTCTTTCCCAATTTTCAACCAGTCAATTGTTCCATGTCTGGTTCTAACTGTTGCTTCCTGACTCGCATATAGGTTTCTCAAGAGGCAGGTCAGGTGGTCTGGTATTCCCATCTCTTTCATAATTTTCCACAGTTTATTGTGATCCACCCAGTCAAAAGCTTTGGCATGTGGAAATGAAAATCTAAACCACTGTAAGCTTTCAACACAAACCTGTTAGAAATGCTATTATTGAAAAGATAAGAAATAGCAAGTGCTGGCATGGATGTGGAGAAAAGAAAACACTTGAAAAATATAAATTAGTGCAGCCACTGTGGAAAACAATCTGGCAGTTTTTCAAGCAATCAAAAAATAGAACTGTCATATGACACAGCAATCCCACTTCCAGGTATTTATCTCAAGAAAACAAAAACACAAACTTGAAAAGATATATCTGCATCCACATGTTCACAGTAGTATTATTTACAAGAGTCAAGATATGAAAATAACCTAACTGTCCACTGATGGATAAATGGATAAAGAAATTATGGTGTATATGAGATGGAATATTATTCAACCAAAGAAAGGAAGTATATCCTGACATTTATTACAGCATGTATGGACCTTGAGAGCATTATGCTAAGTGAAGTGAGACAGGAAAAAGACAAATACTGTATGATCTCACACATATGTGGAATCTTAAAAAAAATATTTTCAGAAACAGAGCAGATTAGCAGTTACAAGAGGCAGGGGGTAGGATAGGAGGTAGGTAAAATGGGTGAAGGTGGTGTAACTTTTTTTGTAATTTTTCTTTTTTCCCTTAAATACTACTGTGGAACTTATAACCTTAGTAGAACCTGTGTAAATTGCCTCTTGACAAAGTTTGAAGAATAAATTCTCTAATGCAAATATAGATGCATATTGCTATGTGGCTACTAAAATATAAACAAAATTATAGGCTGAACCAAAGACAAAACTAAACTCATATCAGAGTATATTTCATACTCTTATCAGTCTTTGATAATCACTAATAGACTGAGAACCAGTGTTCTGAGAAATACAAAATCAAAGGCAGACAAACAGTACAGGGAGAAATCTAGAAATTCTTATGATATGAATACTTAGCTGTATTTAAATTGCTGAAGGATTGTCATGAAGAAGTGAATATGATCTACTCTTTGGTACTCTAGAGGTTATAATTTATTTTGGAGGCAGTTTTGAAATCAATATGAGGAATATTTAACAGCTATTGCAGTGGATTTATAGAGTGAGTACTGACAAGTTAGGGAGACTCCTGGTACTGGATATATTTAAGAAAAGTTTGCAAGGATGTTTGACAGTCAGAGACTTGGATAAATACTCATGAAGACCATTTGTAGTCCTAAAAGTCCACAAGACTGATTCTTTACAGGTATTTACAACAGCCATCTATTTTGCTACTCTAGAATCAGAAAGAAGTATAAATTTAGTATATAATATTTTTAGTTGGAATAGTGATTCTACACACTAATTTTGAGAAATTGGATTATTATATCTGGAAGTGGTAATGCATTCTTCAGAGAACAGTCAGGATTCAATAAGATCTATAAATTCTAAAATATGATATATACTAAATCATGTATTTAGCACTCATATGCAATTTTTGTTTATTTCCCAAATATTAATTTAGTAGGGCTACTGTTTACCAGGAAAATAAACAGCTTTCAAGACATACAGAACCGTACTAGCAAGATACAGCCCTCATAGATCCAACAGATTGTCTGTTATGTGTCCCTCATGATATAGTCATTGTAATACATACTTTATAGGATACAGAAGTTCAGATCATGTAATAACTTGTTAAAAACTATACAACTATCTAAATAGTTGCCTTTTATTGATTATCCAGGAGATAGAACAGGTTTGAGGTAAGTGTATTGTTTAATTATTTTCTATGCACATAGATAACCTCTAGAGCTCCGTTTATGTTTCCCATCATGAAGCCTTACTCTAAATGTTTCTTTCCCTTCAGAAAACCTCTTTGTTTTCAATTTGTGTGTCATTGTCATATTCCATCACAGTGGTAATCTCAACCGTATTCACCCTCCAACTCTGCCTTTATTCAGTATGAGGCAGGAAATAAAACATAGCTTCTTTTAGTTCAACACATCAGAGGAAGCTAGAAATTCAATTTTCTGATTCCCAGTTCAGTTTTCTCTCTATTACAAACAATACCACGGAATGAACTTTAGCTACCATGTCCACAGAAAGTTCTGACATTCATAGTCGCACATCAACATCCATACAGCCTTCTTCAAATTCAAAAGGTACAGACAAAAGGGAATAAGGGAAAAACAAAGCAGCTGTGAGCAACGTATTTGGGTGGGGATTTGATTTATAAACTTTCTGCTCAGTTTACACTTGAACTCTACAAACCCAGTTTTCATAGTATTGTCCCTTAAAGTGGGTAGGGTATTTGACTCAGAAAATACAAAAAACAGAGGACTTCTGATTAGGAATAAGAAAATAGGAATAGTAATAAATAAAGTGAATGCCTAGGTAAAGGATTATAATTGTATACTCGCATACACAACTATACATAAAAATATCCAGACATCATATATAATCAAGACAATACCTTGGAGGCACATCATTAAAAAATTAGAAACCAAGCCTCCACTCATAAACTTTTCCCTCTGATAGCAAAATTAGAAATATTAAATCAAACATCATCAAATAGTACTGTACTATAAGGATGTTGCAACTTCCCTGGTAGCTCAGACAGTAAAGCATCTGCCTGCAATGCAGGGGACTTGGGTTTGATCCCTGGGTCAGGAAGATTCCCTAGAGAAGGAAATGACAACCCACTCCAGTATTCTTGCTTAGAGAATTCCATGGACAGAGTAGCCTGGTAGGCTATAGTCCATGGGATTACAAAGAGTCAGACACAACTGAGTGACTTCAATTCACTTCACTTCACTTCACTTCATAAGGATGTTGCACTGAATTATACTGAAATTGAACAGAATCCTGAACAGTATCTGAATATTACTTGCGTTACTCACATAAATATTACAAAATGAAATGACACACTAAGAATAGAGAGAGGCATTTTTATAAAAGGAAACTCTTTTAAGGGATAGTTGGTGCCATCATTGCTTTCTGTTTGTTTGTTGACTACAGTGTGAATTGAAAGCAGGGGTATAGCAGAGAAACAGGGAAATTACCGGTAATAGCAAGTTCTAAATTCTCTCTCCCATCACAACATCAATCACTACAAATAATGGTCAATAATAAATATCAGCATAGAATACTTCTTTGTAACATTCATTTTTAAAATTTGTATTTTAAAAATGCACAAGTATGAAAATTATAGGAGCAATGCTCTATCACAATATTTTTCCTCTTTTATATTATATGTTAGCTTGAAAATTAAAAAAGCCTTCTCAAAAAAAAGATATGTTAACACAGTATTTTTTTAATTTACAAAATATTAAGTTTAAAACATTTTAACAGTTACTTGAATAAATCATCTACAAGTTAAACATTTGCTGAAGTGAAATTTCTACATCCTTGTCACATTTAAAATATTTGTTATATTGATAAAAGATGATTTGGTTTTTGGGATATCAAATCACTGTGTAGGAAAATTATCATCAAATTCATTATTGATGTCTTTCAAGAGTCACAGTAAAATAAACCAAATAAGAGCACAGCAAATAAAAAACAGCAAAAAAAAAAAAAAATCCTCTTATACAATACTATACAACCAAGAAAATGAATTACTTGTTTTCAGGTCAAGAGGGAAATAAATACAAAAAAGAAGAGAATGAAATCTATCAAATAAGTACCAATCTCGAATCACATTTTTACTTCACTCTTACATTTCTGATGTTATAACTTGCCATGTTTTACTAATCTAAATTATATATGTAAAATCTGAACTATAAATTCTCCTAAATTTAGTAGTTTTCATGGGCAACTACTCTTTCATAATATTAAATTATGTATATTCTTTTTAAAAATAGTGTTGCAAAATTCAAGTTGAACAAAAAACGAGTCAACATAAGAAATATACAAACACAGATCTCCCATACATCATTAGTAATTTGTCAGAGGGAACATCATGGTTGATCTCATGTATTGACTCACTCCCAATTCTGCAGACACTCACAATCTAAAAACTACATTTCCAACACTACTTTGAAACTAAAATTTTGGAGGTAGACTTGATTTCCCTGAATAACTGCATTCCTATCAGTTTTGAAAGACAGAAATCAAGCAGAAGCTCTCTTTCAGGCATTCATTCTGATTACAAGCAGTATCATAGCATCAGTACAGAGAGATAATTTTAGTGGCCATACTCCATATCTAGTGGACAAACCTTCACAGAAAACAGAAGAAATTGTAGACAAAGTAGCAGCAGTTTCCAAATCTCTGTGTTGCAGGCAGGGGAGTGTTCTTAAAACCAGGTGGCCCCTCCACCTAGCCCTTCCAATCATGCTCTAAGTAATTAATTACCTGTATAAAGATCCTAGTAATTAAAATATCTAACAGGCCATATTTTCCCTCTATACTTAATGATAAAGAAAAATATGCTGGATATTAACAAAGAAACCTAAATACATAGAGCTATATAAAAGTATATACATAAAGATATTATAGAAGATATAAATAAATGGAGATACACATCATGTTTTAGGAGAAGTATAAAATGCTTTCTTAATTAACATGTAGTATTAAATAAATCCCAATCAAAGTACTAGGGAAATTTTTATGACATTTAAAAAATAGATAAATTTTACCTGTAAACATAAGTAGTTAGGAATAGATATAAAGTATTCCAAAAAGCGATATAGATATAGTACTAGATATTAAGATGCATCAAGACATTAATATGGTAGAGAAAAATCCATAAATAGATGTAAGAGCCATAATCAATGTCAGAAAAAAAAATGTTGATATATCTAAGTAATTATACAATAAAGCAATCATCAAAATCAATAAAAAAAAAAAGATAAGCAACAAATGATTTGGTGGGAAATAAAAACAAAAGGGCTTCCCTGGTGCTTTATATCATAATTCAGATTTAGTCCGAGGTTGATTGACTAAACTTAGAAATCGATATCACATATACTAAAGAATTAGTTGAAATTCTATTTAAACATTATCTAAATGGCATTGTTTTTGCCAGAAAGATTGTTTTGCATATCTAATAGCTGCAATAGTTATTCTAATAGAATTATGTCTGTATTTTATTTCATAACAGATTTTGTAAATTGTTTTACAAACAAATGAAATGTGTAACTTAAAAAATACAATTAAAGTAATAAAAGAAAAAAATGGGCATGGACTTTTTTGAACAAAAAGTCACTGTAACAAATCACAAAGAAAAATAAAGTTTGAAACATGCAGATGTAAGATTATTTTGTTTTGTTTGACCTACAATCTCTTTTATCAGAATGGAGAGAAAAAAAATTGAGAGAAATATTGGCAGTGAACATGAGAGAGAAAGGTTAATTTAATTATGCAAAGAATACAAAGTGGAGAATAAAGCATGTCAATGGAAAAATGAGGAAAGAACTTCAAAGACAATTTACTTATGTAGTAATAAACTAAGAAATGAATTTAAGTACAAAAATAATCACACTTTAAAAATAAGCTTCTAGAAATTTTCATTATTAAATAATTATGGATACAAAAAACAGATGGTACAATAAAGAACATTGTAGTGTTGTTTACAATTATGGAAATTAAGAAGGATCTAAATTTCCATACTAGAGGAAATTTATGTTGCCTTTAAGATAGAATGATGGGGAAAGGGTTAAAATCCCATTTTCTTATAATAAAAAAGAGAAAATGCTCAAAATGTACAAGTACATGATGGAAACAAGAACTTACTACTTTAATTAAGATATCAGTCATTTAAAAATATTAAATAAATACCTATTTATTTAAATATACTTCCTGAAAATAAAAACACCAGAGTGTCAATTGATTGCAGCATTAGAAGTAAATTTTGTTTAAACTTTTCTCTACTTTCTCTAATAGCATATATTAATTGGATAATCCAACAAAGTAAATAATATTTGGGCAATAGTGACAGATTTAACCTATACTAACTTAAGAAGGAAATGTATTGCCTTGTCAAACAGAATTTTCCTGCCATGTGAACTTCTAAAGCAGGCTTGATTCTATGATACAATTTCAAAACATCTTAATTCCATAATTTCTCAGCTCTACCTCATCTGCATTAGCTCCATTGTCAGGCTGACTCTTACATCTATTTGACCAGAATTTTTTATATTTTGTTTATTTATGTTTCAAAAATGCCTGTGCTAGATATATGATAAGTTTATAATAGTTTCTTGAGTGAGTAAATAAGTTAAAGAGAAATAGCTGTAGTATAACCAGCTTTCCATTGTCCCAGCTTCATTCAGCAGAGAACAGTTGATTCATCTGTAGCAGTATCCCTAGTCCAAAGCTCATGAATTCCCTTAGTCCATCTCTGAACTAAGCAATGCAATTCTCTGTCCAGACACAGTTCAGTTCAGTTCAGTTCAGTCGCTTATACTTCCGATCCTTTGTGACCCTGTGGACTGCAGCACGCCAGGCCTCCCTGTCCATCACCAACTCCCAGAGTTTACCGAAACTCATGTCCATTGAGTTGGTGATGCTATCCAACCATCTTGTCCTCTGTTGTCCCATTCGCCTCCTGCCTTCAATCTTTCCCAGAATCGGGATCTTTTCCAATGAATAAGTTCTTCGCATCAGGTGGCCAAAGTATTGCAGTTTCAGCTTCAGTATCAGTCCTTCCAATGAACACTCAGGACTGAGCTCCTATAGGATAGACTGGTTGGATCTCCTTGCAGTCCAAAGGAAAATAAAGAGTCTTTAACACCACAGTTCAAAAGCATCAGTTCTCCGGTGCTCAGCTTTCTTTTTAGTCCAACTCGCACATCCATGCATGACTACTGGAAAAAACATAGCCTTGATTAAATGGACATTTGTTGGCAAGTAATGTCTCTGCTTTTTAATATGCTGTCTAGGTTGGTCATAACTTTCCTTCAAAGGAGCAAGCATCTTTTAATTTCATGTCTGAAGTCACCATCTCCAGTGATTTTGGAGCCCCAAAAAATAAAGTCTGCCACTGTTTCCACTGTTTCCCCACCTATTCGCCATGAAGTGATGAGAGATGTCATGATCTTAGTATTCTAAATGTTGAGCTTTAAGCCAACTTTTTCACTCTCCTCTTTCACATTCATCAAGAGGCTCTTTAGTTCATCTTCACTTTTTGCCATAACGGTGGTATCATCTGCATGTGAAAGTCTCTCAGTAATGTCCGACTCTTTGTGATTCCATGGGCTGTACAGTCCATAGAATTTTCCAGGCCAGAATACTAGAGTGGGTAGCCTTTCCCTCCTCCAGGGGATCTTTGCAACCCAGGGATTGAACGCTGGTCTCCCACATTACAGGTGGATTCTTTAACAGCTGAGCATATCTGAGGTTATTGGTATTTCTCCCAGAAATCTTGATTCAAGCTGGTGCTTCATCCAGTCCAGAATTTCTCATGATGTGCTCGGCATAGAAGTTAAATAAGCAGGGTGACAATATACAGCCTTGACATACTCTTTTCCTATTTGGAACCAGACTGTTCTATTTCCAGTACTAACTGTTGCTTCCTGGCCTGTATAAAAATTTCTCAAAAGACAGATCAGGTGGTCTGGTATTCCCATCTCTTTCAGAATTTTCCACAGTTTATTGTGATCCACACAGTCAAAGGCTTTGGCACAGTCTATGAGGCAGAAATAGATGTTTTTCTGGAACTCTCTTGCTTTTTCCATGATCCAAAAGATGTTGGCAGTTTGATCTCTTGTTCCTCTGCCTTTTCTAAAACCAGCTTGAACATCTGGAAGTTCATGGTTCATTTTTGTTGAAACCTGGCTTGGAGAATATTGAGCATTACTTTACTAGTGTGTGAGATGAATGCAATTGTATGGTAGTTTGAGCATTCTTTGGTATTGCCTTTCTTTGGAATTGGAATGAAAACTGACCTTTTCCAGTCCTGTGGCCACTGCTGAGTTTTCCATATTTGCTTGCATATTGAGTGCAGCACATTTACAGCACCATCTTTTAGGATTTGAAATAGCTCAGCTGGAATTCTATCACCTCCACTTCCTTTGTTCATAGTGATTCTTCCTTAAGGCCCACTTGATTTCACATTCCAGGATGGCTGGCTCTAGGTGAGTAATCACACTATTGTGAAAATCTGAGTCATGAAGATCTTTTTTGTACAGTTCTTCTGTGTATATTTGCCACCTCTTCTTAATATCTTCTGCTTCTGTTAGGTTCATACCATTTCTGTCCTTTATTGAGTCCATCTTTGCATGAAATATTCCTTTGGTATTTCTAATTTTCTTGAAGAGATCTCTAGTCATTCCCATTCTATTGCTTTCCTCTATTTCTTTGGACTGATCACTGAGGATGGCTTTCTTATCTCTTCTTGCTATTCTTTGGAACTCTGCATTCAAATGGGTATATCTTTCCTTTTCTCCTTTGCTTTTCATTTCTCTTCTTTTCACAGCTCTTTGTAAGAACTCCTGAGACAGCCAGTTTGTTTTTTTGCATATCTTTTTCTTGGAGATGGTCTTAATCCCTCTCTCCTATACAATGACTTGAACCTCCGTCCATAGTTTATCAGGCACGCTATCATATCTAGTCCCTTAAATCTATTTCTCACTTTCACTGTATAATCATGAGGGATTTGATTTAGGTCATACCTGAATGGTCTAGTGATTTTCCCTACTTTCTTCAATTTAAGTCTGAATTTGGCAATAAGGAGTTCATGTTCTGAGCCACAGTCAGCTCCCAGTCTTATTTCAGTGTTGGCCATCTGGTGATGTCCATGTGTAGAATCTTCTTTTGTGTTGTTGGAAGAGAGTGTTTGCTATGACTAGTGCATTCTCTTGGCAAAACTCTATTAGCTTTTGCCCTGCTTCATTCTGTACTCCAAGGCCAAACTTGCCTGTTACTCCAGGTGATTCTTGCCTTCCTACTTTTGCATTCCATTCTCCTATAATGAAAAGGACATCTTTCTGAGTGTTAGTTCTAGAAGATCTTGTAGGTCTTCATAGGACCATTCTATTTCAGCTTCTTCAGCATTACTAGCTGGGGCATAGACTTGGATTAGCATGATATTGTGTGGTTTGCCTTGGAAACGAACAGAGATCATTCTGTTGTTTTTGAGATTGCATCCAAGCACTGCATTTCAGACTCTTTTGTTGACTATGATGGCTACTCCATTTCTTCTAAGGGATTCTTGCCCATTGTAGTAGATGCAGGGCAAACTCATAAGATAAAAACCTGACTCAATCAGGGATGCAAGAATGGCTGGTACCCTAGATGAAAACTCAAGTATCATTATCAAAAGAATGCAGTACAGTTGTTAGGAACTCAAAAGATGGCAGTCACTGCTGTATGTCTGTGTAATAAAAACATACATACTAAGCCCATTTTAATATTTAAGTCATACCTATGAAGCAATAAACACATTGTTCTCAATAAAAGGAAGACTGAATAAATATCCCATACAATCATTTGGGGTTAATGCTTTGCAAAATGCTTTGGGTTTGGTTGATTGAGCCAAGAAACTCCAAGTTTGCAGTTGTCTGCTCAAAGTGAAATCAATAAATGCTTTTCTTGGTAGTGGGGATCACAAGGGATGGAGTCTAAGTCTGAAGCACACTAAAAAGTGCTGACCTATTAAGATGTATTGGATACCTTTTATTAAAAAGTAAAAACAAACTATAAGAATGGATGACTCCACTCACTAAAGGCCTTTCCATTATACTTTTGCCTTCAGTATTCTTCAATGAATTGAAAAAATGGTTTTTGAATGGGTTTCAAGGCATAAATACATTGATTCACTGAGAGGCTTGGCTATCAATACAGTGTCTCCAGGATGTCTGGCACACCAGTTACCTCCAGGCAGTGTTTAAATGAAGAGTAGATAAACTGCCTCTATATTTATTGTAGACTTTCATCTACTGATTAAGAATTATAGTAAATAATGAAATATGAAAAATAATGTGTTGCCTAGTATTTTCATACAATATGTTGATGATGAAACTCAATATGATACTATAAACCATTCCATAAAGTCCTTTTAAAAGTGCTTTGTAAATATTTTACAAGGAGACCCTAACAGTTTTCTCAAGGTTTCCTCAAATAAACCATTTTTCCATTCTGCAAATATGGAAATTGAAATGTGAATGTTAATATTTCAACTTAGGGTCCTGGAGTATATCAGCTATTTGAAATAGCTACAGTGTAGTCATTCAGTTCAGTTCAGTTCAGTTGCTCAGTCGTGTCTGACTCTTTGTGACCCCATGAATTGCAGCACGCTAGACCTCCCTGTTCATCACCATCTCCCGGAGTTCACTCAGACTCACGTCCATCGAGTCCATGATGCCATCCAGCCATCTCATCCTCAGTCGTCCCCTTCTCCTCCTGCCCCCAATCCCTCCCAGCATCAGAGTCTTTTCCAATGAGTCAACTCTTTCCATGAGGTGGCAAAATTCCTGGAGTTTCAGCTTTAGCATCATTCCTTCCAAAGAAATCCCAGGGTTGATCTCCTTCAGAATGGACTGGTTGGATCTCCTTGCAGTCCAAGGGACTCCCAAGAGTCTTCTCCAACACCACAGTTCAAAAGCATCGATTCTTCGGTGCTCAGCTTTCTTCACAGTCCAACTCTCACATCCATACATGACCACAGGAAAAACCATAACCTTAACTAGTCATTCAGAGGACCCCTAATGAGAATTCAGTCTTCTAAAGGCAGTATGGCATATAAACTTTGGATTCAAATCCTTGCTTTACCACATACTAGCTATGTGACCCAGGTACAATTTTTTATATTTCCTTTGTTTCAGTCTCTTCAACTCTAGGAGATAAGAGAGCACCTACATTTATCAGGTTTTATAAATAAGTTAGGGCTTCCTAGGTGGCACTAGTGGTAAAGAACTTGCCTGCCAATGCAGGTAGATGCCTGAGACAAGGCTTCAATCCCTGCATCAGGAAGATCCCCTGGAGGAGGGTCTGGCAATCCACTCCTCTTTTTGCCTGCAGAATCCCCATGGAGAGAGGGGACTGGCAGTCTGTCATCCATAGGGTTGCAAAGAGACATGATTGAAGTGACTTTGCATGCATTCATGCAAATAATACATGTAATACATGTAAATACATGTAAATCACATAGGAAAAACTGGCACAGTAAATGCTCTATAAATGCTGACTATATATTATATGGTGGGAATTATAACCACCAAACTTGACAGAGATTAGTAGGTGAACAGCCAAATTATGTGGATTAGAAATATATGAGACTCATTTTCTGTTAACTGTTGCCATATGACTAAGCTGCAGCTAAGGGAAATAAGTGAGTTGGGCCATTGCTTGGCTGGAATATCAATGCCCATGTTAGCTTTATAAAGTACTTTGGTAAAGATTTCAGAATTTCTGACAGCTTGGGTTCCTGAATGTGTACAAGAGAACTGCCCAGTTAACCTGCCCATTTGCCCAGGACTTTTCCATGGGCATGAAATAAGCTTCTATTGAGTAGAGGTATTACTTTGGAGGATTTTTTTTAACTATTATATATCCTATGCTTTTCTAATTAATATAGTTAGCAAGAAATAAAAGATCAATAATACACATCACTTTACTAAAGGAAATCTTAAGATTATGAGAAGCAGAAACAAACACAAATTAAAAGCTTAATGTTGTGAGACATTTCCAAAAGAAAAATATCATGAATTATCAGAACTCAAAGGATTTCCAGGAAGTCAAAAGATAATTCACTCTTAGGAAATATTTGAATATTTCTTGCAGTTGTGCCTTTTGAACAATGTCTTCAAGGAATAATGGGATTATGGCAAATATATATAGCTTCTCAGTCACAGGAAATGGCATGAACAAAGAGGCAAACAGAGTGTTGAATATTTTAGGAGATCAGCAAATATTAAATTCAGTTAGTTCAGTTCAGTCGCTTAGTCGTGCCCTACACTTTGCGACCCCATGTATCACAGCACACCAGGCCTCCCTGTCCATCACCATCTCCCAGAGTTCACTCAAACTCACGTCCATCGAGTCGGTGATGCCATCCAGCCATCTCATCCTCTGTCGTCCGATTTTCCTCCTGCCCCCAATCCCTCCCAGCATCACAGTCTTTTCAAATGAGTCAACTCTTTGCATGAGGTGGCCAAAGTACTGGAGTTTCAGCTTCAACATCAGTCTTCCAATGAACACCCAGGACTCATCTTCTTTAGGATGGACTGGCTGGATCTCCTTGCAGTCCAGGGGACTCTCAAGAGTCTTCTCCATCACCAAAGTTCAAAAGCATCAATTCGTTGGTGCTCAGCTTTCTTCAGAATTAGCCTGGAGTAAAAGATTGAGTTACCAGGAATGGAAAGGTAGGCTAGCACCAGATTTTTGGAAAAAAAAAAAAAAGATTCTGTATGTAAATATCCAGGATTGACTTGATATGGAATGGGGAACATCTGAAGGTATGAGAGCATAAGATATTGATCTGAGGATAATTAAGGAAGATGTGATTCATTTTGTTTTTCATATTCTGTAATTCAGCAATGTTAAACTACTTAAAATATTCCCAACTTTTACTCTTTCACGTCCCTGTATCTGAGCATATGTTGTTGTTTAGTTGCTAAATTGTATCTGACTCTTCTGAAACCCCATGGATTGTGGTCCACCAGGCTCCTCTGTCCATGGGATTTCCTAGGCAAGGATACTGGATTAAGATGTCATTTTCTCCTCCAGAATATCTTCCTGATCCAGAGATTGAACTCTACATCTCCTGCAGTGTCTGGCAGAATCCTTACCACTGAGCTACCTGGGAACCACCATGAAGTACCACCTAGCTTAGATATCATCTTCTAGAAAATCCATCTAACTTTCTTGAAGTTAAATATTTCATTTTTTAGCAACTGCACTATGTATATGAGTCTGGCACACAGTAGGTGTCCAATAACTGTGTTTAATGAATATATTTTTACAATAGAGTGCCTCACACTTTCTTATAACAAAATGAACTTGTGGAATACTCAGTATATCTCACCTAGCATTATAACACTAGCATTTGACACATTTTTGGATTCATAGCATACCCTTAATGCTTTTTGAGGTAAACTGATGTGTGCTGTGGATTAACATATTAAGAAATAGAAGCAGGAAAACTTCATTTATAAGTGTACCAAGTTTTCACCTTTAAATAAGCACCATAACATTTTTTTCAAGCTCATTTTTCACATTATTAAATCAACAAAAAAAAAGCAGCACATTACTGAATTAGTAGCAAATACAATATTAATGAGTTTGGGATGCCACCGTCCATTTTTAAAAGCACAACGTCCTTTGGATTGATGTTTTTAAATGGTTGTGAGACTAGAGTCAATGCAAGCTTAGTGGTATTACAAAGATATAGGCTGACATACCAAAAGTTCAACTGTGTAGGTAATCATACTACAAATCTTAGTCAGATACAATTTTAAATATAACATTAATAAAACTTAAACTATGACAAAGTGTGGTAATATTGTATTTTTTTAAGATTTATGAAACAGACTTAGAAAAAAATTCTCTGAGGAATGCAGCTTATTTGATCAATGCTCTCTGACCACTAAAATCTTAACTACTTTTGTCAGCTTGGTCTCCTTGTTTCTTTTCAAAAATATTTAAATTTTTTTAGTGTTTTTACTTGATGAGTTGAAATTAATAGTCATTATAAGACATTATCTAAATAGTAAATTGTAATGTTAGTGTATTGGTAGAACCTCCCAGGTGGCTTAGTGGCAAAGAATCAACATGCCAAGCAGGAGACACCTGCCATGCAGGAGATGCAAGTTCAATCTCTGTGTTGAGAAGATCCCCTGGAAAATGAAATGGAAACTCACTCCAGTATCTTGCCTGGGAGATCCCATGAAAATAAGAGATTGGCAGGCTATAGTCCATAGAATCTTAGTGAGTCACACACTATAATGGTATATATAAAGATAACAAAATATATGTGATATAAAATCGATTGGGTTCTTAGGTATAAAACATACATTCATGAACCATTAGGGAACTGTCAAATTTTTATCTTGTATTTTGCCTAACTTGGAATGATCTTATCTTTACAATAGAACTGACATATTAATTTCAGAGATAGCTCAATCTATTACAGAATACCTAGCCCTTAAAATGCAAAGTTCACCAAGTGTGCTTATATGGTCCTACCATTTTATTTATATTACTACTAATCCTTCAGGGACTAACTTAAATACCATAGTTGTATCTGATTGCCTGGGAATGACTTCCATGCTGAGATGAAAGATAATTTATAGATTTTTCTAAGATTGTGATTAGAGTAAAACACCTTCCACAGAGAATCATAGATGTTGTTTCCATTCTTAAAAGTTATGCCATCTGTGATTATATCCTGTGTTAAAATATTAAGTATTTCCACTAGTTACAATAAATGAAACTAAAGAAATATGCTCACTTATTGTCACACTATATTTTTTCTTTTGGTTTACGTCTTCTGGCTTTATGTCCTCTTAGTGTAGTTTAAATGAAGCAGCACAAAGGTTAACAGTTATGTCAACCTTTGCTATGCTGGTCATAGCAAACACCTTCTTCCAACAATACAAGAGACAGTTCTACATATGGACATGATCAGATGCTCAATACAGAAATAAAATTATGTTCTTTGCACCCAAAGATGGATAAGCTCTATACAGTCAGTAAAAGCAAGACATGGAACTGACTGTGGCTCAGATCATGAAGGCCTTTTTAAGTGAACAATGCAAAGAAACAGAGGAAAACAATAGAAGGTGAAAGACTAGAGATATATTCAAGAAAAATGGAGATACCAAGGGAATATTTCATGCAAAGATCAGAAAAATAAAGGAGAGAAATGGTAAGGACCTAATAGAAGCAGAGAGATTAAGAAGAGGTGGTAAGAATACACAAAGAATTATACAAAAAAAGATCTCAATGACCAAGATAACCACAGTGGTGTGATTACTCACCTATAGCCAGAATTCCTGGAGGATGTGGTCAAATGGGCCTTAGGCAGGAACAGGAACGTCACTCAGTCATGTCCGACTCTTTGCCACCCCATGGACTGTAGCCTACCAGGCTCCTCGGTCCATGGGATTTCCCAGGCAACAGTAGTGGAGTGGATTGCCATTTCCTTCTCCAGGGGATCTTCCTGACCCAGGGATTGAACCTGGGTCTCCTGCATTGTAGACAGATGCTTTATCGTCTGAGCCACCAGGGAAGCCCAGCATTACTACAAACAAAGCTAGTGGAGGGGATAGAATTCCACTGAGCTGTTTAAAACCCTAAAAGATGATGCTGTTAANCCTTCTCCAGGGGATCTTCCTGACCCAGGGATTGAACCTGGGTCTCCTGCATTGTAGACAGATGCTTTATCGTCTGAGCCACCAGGGAAGCCCAGCATTACTACAAACAAAGCTAGTGGAGGGGATAGAATTCCACTGAGCTGTTTAAAACCCTAAAAGATGATGCTGTTAAAGTGCTACTACACTCAATTTCAAAAACTCAGCAGTGGCCACAGGACTGGAAAATGTCAGTTTTCACTTCAATCCCAGAGAAGAGAAATGCCAAAGAATCTTCAAAGAACCGTACAATTGTGCTCATTTCACATGCATGCAAGGAAATGCTCAAAATCCTTCAAGCTAAGCTTCACCAGTAAATAAACCAAGAACTTCCAGATGCACAAGCTGGATTTGAAAAGGCAGGGGAACCAGAGATGAAATTGCAAACATTTGTTGGATCATAGAAAACGTGAGAGAATTCTAAAAAAAAAGTCTACTTCTGCTTCATTGACTATGCTAAAGCCTTTGACTGTGTGGATCACAACAAAATTGAAAGTTCTCAAAGAGATGGGAATACCAGACCACCATAACTTCCTCCTGAGAAACCTGTATGCAGGTCAAGAAGCAACAGTTAGAAGTAGACATGGAAAAAGGACTGGTTTTAAATTGGGAAAGGAGTACATCAAGGCTGTAGATTGTCACTCTGCTTATTTAACTTATATGCAGAGTACATCATGAGAAACCCTGGGCTGGAAGAAGCACAAGCTGGAATCAAGATTGCCAGGAGAAATATCAATAACCTCAGATATGCAGATGACAACACCCTTGTGGCAGAAAGTGAAGAGGAACTAAAGAGCCTCTTGATAAAGATGAAAGAAGAGAGTGAAAAAGCTGGCTGAAATCTTAACATTCAAAAAATGAATCTCATAGCATCTGGTTCCATTATTTCATGGCAAATAGATGGGGATACAAGGAAAACAGTGACAGACTGTATTTTCATAGGCTCCTGAGGATGGTGACTGCATCCATTAAATTAAAAGTCTCATGCTTGTTGGAAGAAAAGTTATAAAAAAAACCTAGACAGTGTATTAAGAAGCAGAGACAAATGTCCATCTAGTCAAATCTATGGTTTTTCCAGTAGTCAAGTATGGATGTGAGAGTTGGACCATAAGGAAGGCTGAGCACTGAGGAACTGATGCTTTTGAACTGTGGTGTTGAAGACTCTTCAGAGTCCCTTGGACTGCAAGGAGGTAAAACCAGTCAATCCTTAGGAAATCAGTCCTTGATTTTCAAATATTCATTGGCAGGACTGATACTGAAGCTGAAACTCCAATACTCTGGCCACCTGATGTGAAGAGCTGACTCACTGGAAAGGTTGAAGCCAAAAGGAAAGGGGGCAGCAGAGGATAAGACGGTTGGATGACTTCAGCCTGGTATGCTACTACCCACTGGGTCACAAAGAGTCGGACAGGTAAGTGGCTGAACAACAGTGCTTCCTAAGCCCCACTTTGACTTTCTTAATCTCTTCTGCTTCTGTTAGGTCCATACTGTTTCTGTCTTTTATCATGCCCATCCTTGCATAAAATATTCCCCTGATGTCTCCAATTTTCTTGAAGAGATTACTAGTTTCCCATTCTATTGTTTTTCTTTATTTCTTTGCACTGTTCATTTAATAAGGCATTGTTATCTCTCCTTGTTGTTCTCTGGAACTCTGCATTCAGTTGGGTAAATATATCTTTCCCTTTCTCCTTGCCTTCTGCATCTCTTCTATTTGCAGATTTTTCTAAGCCTTAAACAACCAATTTGCCTCCTTTCTTTTCTTTTTCTTTGGGATGATTTTGGTCACTGCCTCCTGTACAATGTTACAAACCTCTGACCATAGTTCTTCAGATACTCTATCAGATCTAGTCCTTAGAATCTATCCATCCCTTCCACTTATAATCATTATGATTTAGGTCATAAATGAATGGCCTAGTAGTTTCCCCAACTTTCACTTTAAGCCTCAATTTTTCAATAAGGAGCTTGTGATCTGAGCCAGCTCCAGGTCTTGTTTTTGCTAACTACACAGAACTTTTCCAAATTCAGTTGCAAAGAACATAATTAATTTGATTTTGGTATTGACTATCTGGTGTTAATTCTAAAAGGTCTTGTAGGTCTTCATAGGGAGAAGGCAATGGCACCCCACTCCAGTACTCTTGCCTGGAAAATCCCATGGATGGAGGAGCCTGGTGGGCTGCAGTCCATGGGGTCGCTAAGAGTCGGACATGACTGAGCGACTTCACTTTTACTTTTCATTTTCATGCAACAGAGAAGGAAATGGCAACCGACTCCAGTGTTCTTGCCTGGAGAATCCCAGGGACGGGGGAGCCTGATGGGCTGCCACCGATGGGGTCACACATGACTGACACAACTTAGCAGCAACAGCAGCAGGTCTTCATAGAATGGGTCAATTGAGTTTCTTTGTCATTAGTGACTGGGGCACAGCGTTGGATTACTATGATGTTGAATGGTTTGCCTTGGAAAGAACCGAGATCATTCCATTGTTTTGGGGACTGCACTCAAGTACTGCATTTTGGACTCTTCTGTTGACTGTGAGGGCTACTCCATTTCTTCTAATGGATTCTTGCCCACAATAGTAAATGTAATGGTCATTTAAATCAAATTCACCCATTCCCACCCATTTTGGTTCACTTGATACCTAAGATTCATTGTTCACTTTTGCCATCTCCTGCCTGACTATGTTACCTTGATTCATGAACATTCTAGGTTCCAATGCAATATTGTTCTTTACAGCATCAAACTTTACTTTCAACACCAGTTACATCCACAGCTGAGTATTGCTTTTGGTTTAGCCTAGTCACTTCATTTTTTTCTTTTTTTTTGGTGCTATTAATATCAGTAAGTGCCCTCTACTCNGTTACCTTGATTCATGAACATTCTAGGTTCCAATGCAATATTGTTCTTTACAGCATCAAACTTTACTTTCAACACCAGTTACATCCACAGCTGAGTATTGCTTTTGGTTTAGCCTAGTCACTTCATTTTTTTCTTTTTTTTTGGTGCTATTAATATCAGTAAGTGCCCTCTACTCTTCCCCAGTAGCATACTGGTTACCTTCCAGCCTGAGAGGCTCATCTTCCAGTGTCATATCTTTTTGCCTTTTCATATTATTCATTGGTTTCTCACGGCAAGAATACTGGAGTAGTTTGCCATTCTCTCCTCCCGTGAAACATGCTGTATCAGAATTCTTCACATGAACTGTCTGTCTTGGGTGGCCCTGCATAGCATGGCTCCTAGCTTCATTATCCAAGTTATCCAAGCCCCTTCGCCATGACAAGGCTGTGATCCATGAAGGGGATATATTAGTTACAACTAAGTAAATTGTTTTAAAGAATATTTGTGGGAAAAAAGTGTTTGCTTTTGGAATATACAGTGATTTGTTTTTAGTGTGAGATTATATTAGAATGAATCAATAGCTTGAATTAGAAACTATTTTATAATATAGTTACTAAAATTACATATAGCTATTTAAATCATTGAATAAAAACCACTACAAATCTAAAATTTGGGTCTTTAATATTCCCTAGGAAACTTTCTTTCAAGTATCTCTCCTATTCATTATCTTTAGTAGATATATGTCAACTTTCACCTGTCTTTTCAAAGTGCCTAATTATTTATTTATCAGGTTAAGTTTACTTTACTCAGTAAGTCAAGAACAACAACCAAGCCCTCTTTCAACTTTCTTCCAGGCTAAGAGCAAAGCTACAGAATCCACACTTTCCCTTTTTCCTTCTCATTCAGTGAGAGAATAATCATCAGTTGTGTTTTGTCATCACAACTCGCCTTTTTGGAGTCTGGTCTATCATCAACTCTGTACTGAAACAAATCTCCTTGGAGGTTTAGAAGTACCTCAAAGCCAGAATATCCCAAACTGGATTTGGTCATTAAACCTCATAAGCCAATTTTTTCCATCTCTTTTCTAGCCTAGTGAATGAGACCACCATCTATGCAATTACCCAAGCTTGAAGCTGAAGTCATCCTTGAATACTAACACTTCATAATTTGCCACTTTTAATTCAAAACATTTTATTTTGTTTAAATCCAAGAATTCTTCCCACTGTCCCTAAAAGTGCCCTACCTTATTTAACGTCATCCATATTCTCGTGTTTGAAGAGCTGTAGTAAACTTTTATTTGAATATCCTACCTATAAACCTGAGATATTGGTGGGGAGGGGGGGAAGAACAATAATACCTAAAATTCCACTCTCTGGCCAGTGGTATACTGGAGATGGCTCTCACTGGTTCATGAGAACCAACTGCTAAGTATTCAGGCATACTTTTAAGTCAATTGTCAAACCACAAGTAGCTTGAAATTGGTCATGGTGCAAGTATTTGCATCATAGAAATTAATAAATACTTTAGCTAAATTATTAGCACATAACAGGTTTTTACTCTGAAGCAAGAATAATACTTCTGAAGTGTAATACTGATGATGTAATTCTCAGGCTTAAAATAAGCTGGTGGCCCTGTCTCTTTCTGTTTAAAATGGTGGTTGCAGTGGAATAAGAAGACTTATCAACCTCCACACCTTTATTTTTTCCCTACTTAGTAAACCCTTCTGTTCCTGTGAACAGACTTATCACTCTGTGGTGGCTGCTGCATCTCAGTGTTTTATTTATACATGTTATTTGTATGTATATAATATATCCCTCTTTTTCAGTGGCCTTTTGTCCCATATTTTGGGTAATGTTATCATATGACTCTGGTCTGAGACAATCTTTCTAATCTGACCTGTCCTCTCTCCTCCCATTCCATCTCCTCCTTCTTTCCAGCATGTTTGGGACTCCAGCTACTCTGCTGCTGCTGCTGCTGCTAAGTCACTTCAGTCATGTCCAACTCTGTGTGACCCCAGAGACAGCAGCCCACCAGGCTCCTCCATCCTTGGGATTCTCCAGACAAGAATGTTGGAGTGGGTTGCCATTTCCTTCTTCAATGCATGAAAGTGAAAAGTGAAAGTGAAGTTACTCAGTCCTGTCTGACTCTTTGTGACCCCATGGACTGCAGCCTACCAGGCTCCTTCATCCATGGAAGTTTCCAGGCAACAGTACTGGAGTGAGTTGCCATTGCCTTCTCTGCCCAGCTATTCTAGCATGAGTTTAAAAAGATCTGACATAATTTTTCTACTTTAGTTCAGTCATCAGGGACAAAAGAGGCAAAGAGTCACTAGGTCATCACTTGTTATCAGGAACCAGAGAATAAAAATACACCTCACACTCTGGGCAAATGTAGGTTTTACTGTACTCTTATATAACAATAAGATAAACTTGACTATCTTGAGTGCTTGGATGGGGGGCTGGGGGGTGGGCAGGCAAAAATCACAAGATCAAATAGCTCCTGCAGTAAAATGTCTCTCATTGTCCCTCCTCACTATCACCATTAAAATTAATGATGATCAAATTATGAAGAGTTACTGAAAAGGATTTTTTTTTAATGCCTAAGGAGCATAACCTAAATGATTAAGGAAGAAAAGAACTTTCCCCAGTAACGTTACTTCCTGTCACTGTGCTGAGTAGAGATGTAATGATAGAAGTGAGAATTCTTATCAGTGGTCTACCATTTCATCATCAGTGACTGTGAGACATTCATGTCAGCAAATGACCTGACTATCACCTTCTAGCACTTATCCATAAGTATTAGAATCTTTAATTCAATGACAAATGCTCCCTGATTCTAACCCATTCTTGTCATATACCTGGTGTCATCAATAAAAAGAATGGCAAGAACAGACCAAGTCCTGCCAGCTTACCAGTTCCTGTGCACAAGCTAAATTGAAATTCTCAAAGAGTTTATACCTTGAGGTCAAATTACTTTTGACCACATGTTTGATGTCTAGACCACAAAGAGAAATGTGACAATGTGTGATGTCCCTCTCTTTTAAGTAATCACAGTTGGATAAGAGGCATGTCCTAATAAGGCATTAAAACATAGTCTATGGTTGTTTATTTCTGAATAAGACAAAACTATAAACTTCGTGTAGGCAGAAACTTTGTATTTTTGGTCACTGCTATATCCCCTACACATAGAAAAATGCTGGGTATATTTTTAGTTCAGTTCAGTCACTCAGTCGTGTCTGACTCTTTGCGACCCCATGAATCACAGCATGCCAGGCCTCCTTGTCCATCACCAACTCCCGGAGTTCACTCAAACTCACGTCCATCGAGTCGGTGATGCCATCCAGCCATCTCATCCCATCATCCCCTTCTCCTCCTGACTCCAATCCCTCCCAGCATCAGAGTCTTTTCCAATGAGTCAACTCTTCGCATGAGGTGGCCAAAGTATTGGAGTTTCAGCTTTAGCATCAGTCCTTCCAAAGAACACCAGGACTGATCTCCTTTAGAATGGACTGTTTGGATCTCCTTGCAGTCCAAGGGACTCTCAAGAGTCTTCTCCAACACCACAATTCAAAAGCATCAATTCTTTGGCGTTCAGCTTTCTTCACAGTCCAACTCTCACATCCATTTTAGATGCTCAATATATATTTGTTGATTTAATAAATACATGACAGTATGAACATGCTGTTAGTGGGATGCAGAAGAGAAAGTTGGTAATTACATTTCAGAAGGACCAGACACTACTCTAAACCCCATGATACAGAGTAAATCACTAATTCTACCTTCAGGGCACCAGCCATTGGAATGAGGCTCTAAATTTTGGGTTAAAATCTTGGTTTTATTTTCCTCTCAAAATGCAACATAGAACCCAAGTGTCTATGCTCTGGCAAATGTTTTAAATAAAGAAAAAATATCTAACGGTATCTAATGTCCTTTGTTTGAAATAAGAAGAGATAGTTCAGATATTCTGGAATAAACTTATAATTAAAAGAAATGCATTCTGATTATTATAAGTGCTCAATCATCAGGCCTCTGTGTATCTCTAAGCCTTCAAATCAGGCCCCTGGAGCTGGTGAAGAAACTCAGTGTACTTCACTTCAGAAAAGCAGAGAGTGGCATCACTCTGGTTTTTATCCATGACTCAGGCAATATATACATAAGTAGTGAATTCCATATTTAAAAGGTCATAATGTCTATTATAACTTTCCAACAAAATAATTTAGGTCAAGAGTGGTGTAGAGATAAGACACAGTTGGATAAAGTCTCATAGGGGCCTCATATAGCTTATAGAAAGGCCCAACATAATATGAAGCAAAAAGGTCACGCTCCCCTTGGCAATAACCCATCCTCTGGCTGGGACTGTGACCTTGATTTGGGGATAATGAGGATTTTGAATGCTGGCTCTCATGTTCTTTCAGTCCTCTGTACTTGAGGTTTCATATTCAAGCTATCTGACTTAAAAGATGGAACATCAACTCATAGTTCTCCTTAAAATTAGTCAAATGAAAAATGTTACCTGATGTTGGTTTATGCATTAAATGAAGACCAATGATATGTATCATTTACTAAGCTTATCATCTTAGGATTTATGTCACTAGGTCTGGACAACAGTGAAGGTCAATTACTAAAAATTGATCAAGTCATCTGCTGAAATCCATGTCTCAAGTGGCTTGTAAGACCCAGTAAGCCTTTCAGCTTCTCATTTGAGTCACTATAATTAATAAAAATTTTCTTGAAATAATTCTATAAATTATGTCAACATTTTACAGCTGCAAAGATTGTAAAAAGAAGATTGGCTGAAAATGAGAAAAAGTGAATTTAAAAGAAGAAAAATCAGAAATAATTAGTAAAAGAATAGCCAAAATATATGATGAATTGTGAATGTGCATAATAAATTGTGGCACTGGAGAAGACTCTTGAGAGTCCCTTAGACAGCAAACAGATCAAACCAGTCAATCCCAAAGGAAATCTGATGTGGAAGCTCTCATACACTGGCCACCTGATGTGAAGAGATGACTCATTGGAAAAGACCCTGAGGTTGTAAAAGATAGAGGATAAGAGGAAAAGGAGGTGACAGACAATGAGATGGTTGGGTGCCATCACTGATTCAATGAACATGAGTTTGAGCAAACTCTGCGAGATAAGTGAAGGACAGAGAAGCATGGCATGCTGCCGTTCACAGGTTCTCAAAGAGTTGGATATGAATTAGTGACTTAACAACAATGATGATTCATGAATTAATTCAAATGATGCTTACATGTGCCAAAAAATGTGTTAAAAATGACTTATCATTTGCAAAGATGGTGGAAGCATAAAGAGAAGTAGAATACTGGGTATTTTTAAAGTAATGGCTTAATGATTGTAATAGTGAAACGGATTCTACGCAGATCATGAGGCAAAATGAAGACAAATGGAGCTGGTGGGTAATGAAAGCACGAAGGCATTAAAAGATTAGAGGTCATGACTTGGTTGAAGAATCATTGTAAGTAGATAGTAGCTGTTCAGTTCACTTTAGTTCAGTCACTCAGTTGTATCCCACTCTTTGCAACCCCATGAATCACAGCATGTCAGGCCTCCCTGTCCATCACCAACTCACGGAGTTCACTCAAACTCATGTCCATCCAGTCAGTGATGCCATCCAGCCATCTCATGCTCTGTCGTCCCTTTCTCCTCCTTCCCCCTATCCCTCCCAGCATCAGAGTCTTTTCCAATGAGTTAGCTCTTCGCATGAGGTGGCCAAAGTATTGGAGTTTCAGCTTTAGCATTAGTCCTTCCAAAGAACACCCAGGATTGATCTCTTTTAGAATAGACTGGTTGGATCTCCTTGCAATCCAAGGGACTCTTAGGAGTCTTCTCCAACACCACAGTTCAAAAGCATCAATTCTTCGGCACTCAGCTTTCTTCACAGTCCAACTCTCACATCCATTTTAGATGCTCAATATATATTTGTTGATTTAATAGATACATGACAGTATGAACATGCTGTTAGTGGGATGCAGAAGAGAAAGTTAGTAATTACATTTCAGAAGGACCAGACACTACTCTAAACCCCATGATACAGAGTAAATCATTAATTCTACCTTCAGGGCACCAGCCATTGGAATGAGGCTCTAAATTTTGGGTTAAAATCTTGGTTTTATTTTCCTCTCAAAATGCAACATAGAACCCAAGTGTCTATGCTCTGGCAAATGTTTTAAATAAAGAAAAAATATCTAACGGTATCTAATGTCCTTTGTTTGAAATAAGAAGAGATAGTTCAGATATTCTGGAATAAACTTATAATTAAAAGAAATGCATTCTGATTATTATAAGTGCTCAATCATCAGGCCTCTGTGTATCTCTAAGCCTTCAAATCAGGCCCCTGGAGCTGGTGAAGAAACTCAGTGTACTTCACTTCAGAAAAGCAGAAAGTGGCATCACTCTGGTTTTTATCCATGACTCAGGCAATATATACATAAGTAGTGAATTCCATATTTAAAAGGTCATAATGTCTATTATAACTTTCCAACAAAATAATTTAGGTCAAGAGTGGTGTAGAGATAAGACACAGTTGGATAAAGTCTCATAGGGGCCTCATATAGCTTATAGAAAGGCCCAACATAATATGAAGCAAAAAGGTCACGCTCCCCTTGGCAATAACCCATCCTCTGGCTGGGACTGTGACCTTGATTTGGGGATAATGAGGATTTTGAATGCTGGCTCTCATGTTCTTTCAGTCCTCTGTACTTGAGGTTTCATATTCAAGCTATCTGACTTAAAAGATGGAACATCAACTCATAGTTCTCCTTAAAATTAGTCAAATGAAAAATGTTACCTGATGTTGGTTTATGCATTAAATGAAGACCAATGATATGTATCATTTACTAAGCTTATCATCTTAGGATTTATGTCACTAGGTCTGGACAACAGTGAAGGTCAATTACTAAAAATTGATCAAGTCATCTGCTGAAATCCATGTCTCAAGTGGCTTGTAAGACCCAGTAAGCCTTTCAGCTTCTCATTTGAGTCACTATAATTAATAAAAATTTTCTTGAAATAATTCTATAAATTATGTCAACATTTTACAGCTGCAAAGATTGTAAAAAGAAGATTGGCTGAAAATGAGAAAAAGTGAATTTAAAAGAAGAAAAATCAGAAATAATTAGTAAAAGAATAGCCAAAATATATGATGAATTGTGAATGTGCATAATAAATTGTGGCACTGGAGAAGACTCTTGAGAGTCCCTTAGACAGCAAACAGATCAAACCAGTCAATCCCAAAGGAAATCTGATGTGGAAGCTCTCATACACTGGCCACCTGATGTGAAGAGATGACTCATTGGAAAAGACCCTGAGGTTGTAAAAGATAGAGGATAAGAGGAAAAGGAGGTGACAGACAATGAGATGGTTGGGTGCCATCACTGATTCAATGAACATGAGTTTGAGCAAACTCTGCGAGATAAGTGAAGGACAGAGAAGCATGGCATGCTGCCGTTCACAGGTTCTCAAAGAGTTGGATATGAATTAGTGACTTAACAACAATGATGATTCATGAATTAATTCAAATGATGCTTACATGTGCCAAAAAATGTGTTAAAAATGACTTATCATTTGCAAAGATGGTGGAAGCATAAAGAGAAGTAGAATACTGGGTATTTTTAAAGTAATGGCTTAATGATTGTAATAGTGAAACGGATTCTACGCAGATCATGAGGCAAAATGAAGACAAATGGAGCTGGTGGGTAATGAAAGCACGAAGGCATTAAAAGATTAGAGGTCATGACTTGGTTGAAGAATCATTGTAAGTAGATAGTAGCTGTTCAGTTCACTTTAGTTCAGTCACTCAGTTGTATCCCACTCTTTGCAACCCCATGAATCACAGCATGTCAGGCCTCCCTGTCCATCACCAACTCACGGAGTTCACTCAAACTCATGTCCATCCAGTCAGTGATGCCATCCAGCCATCTCATGCTCTGTCGTCCCTTTCTCCTCCTTCCCCCTATCCCTCCCAGCATCAGAGTCTTTTCCAATGAGTTAGCTCTTCGCATGAGGTGGCCAAAGTATTGGAGTTTCAGCTTTAGCATTAGTCCTTCCAAAGAACACCCAGGATTGATCTCTTTTAGAATAGACTGGTTGGATCTCCTTGCAATCCAAGGGACTCTTAGGAGTCTTCTCCAACACCACAGTTCAAAAGCATCAATTCTTCGGCACTCAGCTTTCTTCACAGTCCAACTCTCACATCCATACATGACTACTGGAAAAACCATAGCCTTGACTAGACAGACCTTTGTTAGCAAAATAATGTCTCTGCTTTTTAATATGCTATCTAGGTTGGTCATAACTGTCCTTCCAAGGAGTAAGTGTCTTTTAATTTCATGGGTGCAATCACCATCTGCAGTGACTTTTGGAGCCCCCTCGCAAAAAGCCAGCCACTGTTTCCACTGTTTCCTCATCTATTTCCCATGAAATGATGGGACCAGATGCCATGATCTTGGTTTTCTGAATGTTGAGCTTTAAGCCAACTTTTTCACTCTCTTCTTTCACTTTCATAAAGAGGCTATTCAGTTCCTCTTCACTTTCTGCCATAAGGGTGGTGTCATCTGCATATCTGAGGTTATTGATATTTCTCCCAGCAATCTTGATTCCAGCTTCTTCCAGTCCAGCATTTCTCATGATGTACTCTGCATATAAGTTAAATAAGTAGGGTAACAATATACAGCCTTGATGTACTCCTTTTCCTATTTGGAACCAGTCTGTTCCATGTCCAGTTCTAACTGATGCTTCCTGACCTGCATATAAGTTTCTCAAGAGGCAGGTCAGGTGGTCTGGTATTCCCATCTCTTTCAGAATTTTCCACAATTTATTGTGAACCACACAGTCAAAGGCTTTGGCATAGTCAACAAAGCAGAAATAGATGTTTTTCTGGAACTCTCTTGCCTTTTCAATGATCCAGCAGATGTTGGCAATTTGATCTCTGGTTCCTCTGCCTTTTCTAAAACCAGCTCAAACATCTGGAAGTTCACGGTTCATGTATTGCTGAAGCCTGACTTGGAGAATTTTGAACATTACTTTACTAGCGTGTGAGATGAGTGCAATTGTGCAATAGTTTGAGTATTCTTTGGCATTGCCTTTCTTTTGGATTGGAATGAAAACTGACCTTTTCCAGTCCTGCGGCCACTGCTGAGTTTTCCAAATTTGCTGCTGTTAGCATTTATCAAATGTTGGATAAAATTAAAATATCAATTTCAGAGTTCTTGTGTATTGCCAAGCTCAAAACAGCACTGAATTATAATCAGTGGAGACTACAAAACTGAAGGTTGTTGAAATTGGAAACTTGACCTAGGAAGTGATTTCCCAGGACTGTGTAGAAAGTTCTTCCCATACAATGAAAACTGAAATGTTAGAATCATGAGCATGCCTACTCATAAAATATTGAGTTTAGGTATTCATTGAGAAATTAACAGAAGAATAAAACACTTTAACAATTATTTTGTTTCCCTCCGTACTCCTTCTGCATGAGGAAAGTACTTGAATCTTAATGTTTTCTGAGTTTAAGGGAAAAACTGTCCTCTAAAGCAGAAGTTAAACACAGTTAAGCAGGTGTTTCACTGACATTATAGGCAAAAGATAAAATACTCAAAATACACACTAAGAAGAAAAACTTGACATTTTGGAAGAGTTGTGTTCTTAATTTTTGTTCTTAAAAAATTAACTTTTCAAACTTGTTCCAGAAAATTAGTAAAATTGTATTTTAAGTATAAATAGAAAAAAATCAAACCCTATAACTAGATATATTGATTTTTAAATATTCATTTTAGGCATACTGTCCAGTTGGCCAATACACTTTTGGCCAAATTGTTCTTAGCCAAATCACCTGGCACTAGAAGGCAGGCCATTACAAGTATTGGGAAATACACCAAGGCTGGGTAAGTGTAAGATGCCAAGGAAGCTCATAATCCAATCTGCCTGGGAGGTACAATGGGTCAAAGGAGAAGTCCCAGAGTAAGAAATACATGAGGTGGGAACTGGGGGAACAAATAGGAGTAAACAAGCTAAAAGTGACAAAGAAGAAATCAGAGGAAACCACACGTGCAAAACTCTAGAATTACAGGAAGGAACCTTCCTTTGACTGGAACAGAGAGGATAAGAAGTTGTCAGCACACATCATAATACCTCATATGCTGTGAAAGTGAAATTGTTAGTCTCTCAGTTGTGTTCTACTTTTTGTGACTTCATGAACTGTAGTCCACTGGGCTCCTCTGTCCATGGGATTCTCCAGGCAAGAATACTGGAGAGGATTGCCATTTCCTTCTCTAGGGGATCTTCCCAACACAGAGATCAAACCACAGTCCCCTGCATTGCAGGCAGATTCTTTACCGTCTGAGCCACCAGGGAAGAAAATTCTACACATATTAGGCACACTATAAATATTTGTGTATAAGTTATTTTATTTTGCTTATATTTATATGTTGCATAATGAGCATGTATCACTTTAGCATTAAAAAATACAAATATTAAAAGGAAACAGATGTCAGTTTTTTAATAAATCCTATGGTACGCAAAATTAACAGTTTTTGCAAGATAGATGAATGGGGATGTGCATTTTTACCTAGATGATTCAACCATATTTTTCACTTGCAACAATTTCTAATTGTACCTCTAAAGAGTGTACCTCATTGCCCAGCAGACTGCAAACAGTTTCAGGAAAGGTGTCTAGTTCACCACTGACTCACCACACCTGGCTAGGTAACTATGGCAGACTATAAACATGGGATAATTTGGAATTAATAGCCTCTCTTTTCAATAATTGTGCATTTAGTTTAGAAGTTTCTGTTGATCACAAATCTCTACATTCAATACCTCTTGAATATTTTTCACTTGAATGTCTCATAGACAGCTCAAAGTTTCAAAGCATGCCCTTTTTCCATGCTCCTTGTATTAGGAAATGGCACTACCACAATTTATGTCATTAAATTTTGATTACCCTAGATATCCCCCTTCTCAATTACTGACTCCTTTTATTAATTACAAAGACCTATAGATTTTCCCCTTCTAAGTACCTTGAAATCATTTCAAATTGCTATTTCTCTACCATTCTTGATACTCTTAATTAACTAGATTATAGTCATATCCTTTTCTGATTCCACTAACTTTCATCTCATTATTACTACAGTGATCTTTCTAGAATGAAATTTGATTAAGTTTACCCTTTTAAAAATCCTTTAATTTCATTGGGATACTTTTTAGGATAAAATTTAGACTCTAAGGTCCCTTCTAATAATATTTTAGATTAAAAATACCCAGTTTTAAAAAGAATTTATAGACCCCAAAAGAATGTATAAATACTCCCAAAATTCTGCTATAAAATATGAACTGTCTACTATGTAAGTATCATGTTATTTATTAAAAGTAAAATGTAATTTCTTCCATGATTTTAACATTATCATCAGATTTACTCCTTACTACAAGTATTCATAAAATCTATAAATTTTTCATGTATCTTTTTGCTCACTCTTTTCTCCCAGTGCTGATTTTGGTATTCCTAGATATACAGATGCTTTAGTCTAGCTAACATGACACCCCAGCATTCTATGTAGCACTCACTATAAATCATAGAACTGTGAAGGGATTAATAAAAATCCCTTACATACTTTTTTTTCCAAAATTCTCTCTTTTCTTTCACTAATTTCCAAAATGTTTCCCTGCCTCATTAAGTATTTAAGCTGCAGGGAGCAGTCAGTATTCTTGCTTTGCTTGTTCTACATTATAGCTGCCCCTGTCTCTTAACTGCAAACTCCCTGGGGCAGCAACCTGTTATTTGTCTAGGATTGGTCCACCATGTACATTTTCTGCCTTAAACAGTAAATAATAATAACCATCCGGTAGCTGTAATGTAAAAGAACAGCATGAACAGAGCTACAAAACAAATTATGATTCTGAATGTCACAATCATTTTGGGCACTCTGATTTGCATCAAAGTGGTAGAAATTCCAATTTTCCTTTTCCTCTTCATCTAAAATAGTCAGCACATCTATTTATTTCTATGTGCTATGCTACAAAGTTTTTTTTCCACTACATACTAAAATTCTATATAGTTCATTCACAGTTAATTTAGGTATTTCATTGCTGCTGGTATATTTTCTGACAAAATATGGCTTCTTTGTATCAATTTCATTTATTATTTTTAAGTGATGAGGCTCCAGTTTGGTCAGACATGCAGTTAACTTCATTCAACTTCTATGCCTTTTCTTCCTATGATACCACATTATAGTTGTTTCCTTATTATGTAATCAAAATTTACTACTGAGCATCTCATTTTCAACTGATGCAAAGGCCCTCATATTTATTTAACTTTATTCATAACATTATTTTATTCTTATGCTTTCTCTCACACAATATAGAGTAAAATAGGGGGAAGTTTCATGAGAATGTCTATAAGTACAAACAAATGTCCTGTATAACACAGGTATATTCAGATTCCAGTGATTACCCTTAAAAATAAAATATTGTTGTTTGTTATAAAAAATTGCATAATTAATTCTACAGAATGTGTGTCCTATTGTGTAAAACCATATGTTGATAGACTGCAAAAAAAAAAAAGGGCCACAAATTCCTCTATGCATCCATCTTTGTATTGTGGCTTTACTTTCAAGTAGTGAACTCTATTTCTCTACCTGTTGCATCAGCATTTGGTCATGTGGCTTACTTTAACTAGTTAGATATTAGCTAGCAGGATGTAAGCAGAGTCTTTAAAACTTTTTTACACTGCATCTTGTTCCATCTTGCTCTTAGGAGTGTTTTAATCACCCTGTGAAAAAGCTCAGGTTAGCATATTGAATCATAAAGGACCACATGAAACAGAAACAAGTCATACAAGTATAAGCTCCTTAGACTGCCAAATGCCAAAATGAAAATCAAATCATCCTATATACCTCAGCCTTAGTCAAGTCAACACAGAGATCAACTATGCTAAACCAGAGCAGTGGAATTGCCTAGAAGCTGACCCAGAGCATTGTGAACAAACAAAATGGTGGCTGTTTTCTGTTTGGGGCTAGTCTGAAATGCCACAATAGATAACTGATTGAACAGATAGCTGCTTGCTTTTTTGTGTGATGGACAAGCAGAAAAGACAACTGTGCTGCATACAGCTGCAAACCAACAAGTTATATCTTGTTTCTTCCTACCAAGAACTAATTATTCTTTAACTTCTTTTATTCTCCTCTATGTTTTGTTTTGTATTTTTTTCATCTCAACCACAAAATAAAAAAAAAGTCTTTCCAAAATCTCAAACCACCTTAGAAAGATCAAAGAAACAAGAGGAAGTTCAGAAACGAGAAAAAAAATTGTTAAGTATATATTTTTAAGTGATATAATTTTCATTGTTCTGCTGCTAACTCTACTCATAACACCTGTATGTACTTCTAGAACATCAGAAATCAAATGTGCTTTATAGAATCCTATCAATTTTAAACAATAACCATTAAAAAAAACTAGCTAACTCAGAAAGTTATAATAGAACTCAACAATGTAAAAATTACATTTAACAGAGTTCTGTGATTTAAAACCATGTTAGCTTTTGGTAGTAGAAAAGTACTAGATAATGATGACTCTATAATTAACTAACTTAAAAAAATAATCATATCATTGTTCACTTGACTGTTTTCTTCTGGCAGGTAATGTTTCATAGACCTCTAAGTCTTAGATCTAGTTAATAAATAATATAAATTATTATAAAGCATGATGTGAATCATACACATAATATCTACTGGTATTTCTTTATTGTAATTGCTTATGGTTCCAAGCACCAGATAATCTTTAAATAATGTCAAGAAATTGTCTGAAGTCTGACAGTAAATCTCTCAGAGAAAAGAATCAAAATCACATCCTATGTGGTTCATTTTTGTAACTGAAACATTACAGACTGATTTCACTGAGCATAGACACAAAAATTCTTAGCAAGACACTAGCAAATATAATCCAACAACATATTACAGGATCACCCTCAATGATTAAGTGGGATTTATCCCAGGATGCAAGGATCCTTCAATGTATACAAATCAATGTGATATACCATAATAAAAACTGAAAAGTAAAAACCATACAATCATCTCACCAGATGTAGAAAAAGCTTCTGACAAAATTTAACACCCATTTGTGATAAAAAAAAAAAAAANGTCAACACAGAGATCAACTATGCTAAACCAGAGCAGTGGAATTGCCTAGAAGCTGACCCAGAGCATTGTGAACAAACAAAATGGTGGCTGTTTTCTGTTTGGGGCTAGTCTGAAATGCCACAATAGATAACTGATTGAACAGATAGCTGCTTGCTTTTTTGTGTGATGGACAAGCAGAAAAGACAACTGTGCTGCATACAGCTGCAAACCAACAAGTTATATCTTGTTTCTTCCTACCAAGAACTAATTATTCTTTAACTTCTTTTATTCTCCTCTATGTTTTGTTTTGTATTTTTTTCATCTCAACCACAAAATAAAAAAAAAGTCTTTCCAAAATCTCAAACCACCTTAGAAAGATCAAAGAAACAAGAGGAAGTTCAGAAACGAGAAAAAAAATTGTTAAGTATATATTTTTAAGTGATATAATTTTCATTGTTCTGCTGCTAACTCTACTCATAACACCTGTATGTACTTCTAGAACATCAGAAATCAAATGTGCTTTATAGAATCCTATCAATTTTAAACAATAACCATTAAAAAAAACTAGCTAACTCAGAAAGTTATAATAGAACTCAACAATGTAAAAATTACATTTAACAGAGTTCTGTGATTTAAAACCATGTTAGCTTTTGGTAGTAGAAAAGTACTAGATAATGATGACTCTATAATTAACTAACTTAAAAAAATAATCATATCATTGTTCACTTGACTGTTTTCTTCTGGCAGGTAATGTTTCATAGACCTCTAAGTCTTAGATCTAGTTAATAAATAATATAAATTATTATAAAGCATGATGTGAATCATACACATAATATCTACTGGTATTTCTTTATTGTAATTGCTTATGGTTCCAAGCACCAGATAATCTTTAAATAATGTCAAGAAATTGTCTGAAGTCTGACAGTAAATCTCTCAGAGAAAAGAATCAAAATCACATCCTATGTGGTTCATTTTTGTAACTGAAACATTACAGACTGATTTCACTGAGCATAGACACAAAAATTCTTAGCAAGACACTAGCAAATATAATCCAACAACATATTACAGGATCACCCTCAATGATTAAGTGGGATTTATCCCAGGATGCAAGGATCCTTCAATGTATACAAATCAATGTGATATACCATAATAAAAACTGAAAAGTAAAAACCATACAATCATCTCACCAGATGTAGAAAAAGCTTCTGACAAAATTTAACACCCATTTGTGATAAAAAAAAAAAAAGCTCTTGAGAAAGTAGGCATAGAGGGAGCCTACCTCAACATAATAAAGGTTATATATGACAAACCCACAGCAAGCATTATTTTTAATAGTGAAAAACTGAAAGCATTTCCTTTAAGACAAGGAACAAGACAAAGCTGTCCACTCTCACCACTATTATTCAATTCTAAGCCATGTAATGGACAGGGAAATGTCAACCCACTCCAGTATTCTTGCCTGGAAAATTCCATTAACAGAGGAGTCTGAAGGACTACCCATGGTGTCACAAAGAGTCGGACATGGCTGAGCATGCACACATAAGCCATTTCAATGTAATCTACAATACTCTTTAGTTGCAAGTAATATTTTCAGTGTTTTGTTTTTTTTTGACTTGGAAAAAATTATTCACCTGCACCAATAGACTGCATGTTTCCCCAGTAGCTCAGTTCAGTTCAGTTCAGTTGCTCAGTCATGTCCAACTCTTTGCAGCCCCATGAACTGCAGCATGCCAGGCCTCCCTGTCCATCACCAACAAGAATTAAACCTGCAATGCAGGAGACTCGGGTTCAATCCCTGGGTAGGGAAGATTCCTTGGAGAAGGAATAGCAAGCCACTCAAATATTCTTGCTTGGGAAATCCCATAGACAGAGGAGCCTGAAGGGCTATAGTCCATGGGGTCACAAAACAGTTGGATACACTTTTAATGACTAAATAACAACTACCACCAATAGACTGCCTTGCTCAAATAAGCTTTGTTTCTCTTCTAGGTGAAGAAACCCCAGAAAATAAATATCTATGTAGCAGTGTATTTACATCACTATCCAATAGTTTTTCTGCTTTTGTTTTTGTTTTTCATTCTTTTGTTTGTAGTAGGTTCTGGACCAGTCTGCCTTAAGCCAGATGATAGCATTAAGAAACAGAACACAGACCTAGATAACACTGTCAAAGCAAGAATGGTAGAATGACCTTACCAGTAACAAAGGAGACCTTTAATTATGATCTGGACCTGTCTCCAGACTAATTTTTTTAAGCCTGCTCTCATGGTCTGCTTTAACATGATAGATTCCTTACTGTGGTTCAAAATTTGAAAAGAGGTACAACAAGGCTGTATATTGTCACATGCTTCTATGTAACAACTTCTATGCAGAGTACATCATGTGAAATGTCAGGCTAAATGAATTACAAGCTGGAATCAAGATTACTGGGAGAAATATCAGCAACCTCAGGTATGCAGATGATACCATTCTAATGGCAGAAAATGAAGAGGAACTAAAAAGTCTTCTGATGAGAGTGAAAGAAGAGAGTGAAAAAGCTGGCTTAAAAACTAAGATCATGGCATCTGGTCCCATCACTTCATGGCAAATAAAATGGAGGAAAGTGGAAACAGTGAGAGAAAATAGAGAAAGTTTATTTTATTTTCTTGGGCTCCAAAATCACTGCAAGCAATGACTCCAGGGATGAAATTAAAAGACTCCGGCTCTGTGGAAGGAAAGCTAACAAACCTAGAGAGTATATTAAGAAGAAAAGACATCACTTTGCAAAGAAATGTCCACATAGTCAAAGTTATGGTTTTTCCAGTAGTCATGTATGGATGTGAGAAGTGGACCATAAAGAAGACTGAGCACTGAAGAATTGATGCTTTTGAATCATGGTGCTGGAGAAGATACTTGAGAGCCTGTTGGACAGCAAGGCGATCAAAGCAGTCAATCAGAAGGGAAATCAATCCTGAATATTTATTGGAAGGACGAGGGCAAGAGGGAAAAAAAGCGGGCAGCAGACGATGAAATGGTTATATAACATCATCAACTCAATGGACATGCATTTGAGCAAACTCTGGGAAATAGTGGACAGGGAAGCTTGGTGTGCTGCAGTCCATGGGGTCTCAAAGAATTGGGCACAACTTAGTGATGGACAAATAGGAGTCACACTGACCACTGAACTTGGAGTCTGCACTCAGAATTTATAGGCCAAGCAGCAGAACTGGCCCACACTGTGATGTTGATCTCTTTTACTCTTTGCTTGCTAAATGATTAATTAAAATGAAAGAGAACATCAACCAAGTATAAATGGTCATCTTAACGTGTCCTCTAACCTGGACCCCATTCCTCACCTAGCAAAAGGTATCTTCACATTCTACCTTAGGGCTACTTCACAACTTCAACTAGTTGGGCTTTGTGCTTTCTAGCAACTGTTTCCATGGCATAATTACAGTCATAGTGAGCATATTTATGGCATTGTCTAGCTTTAAAACACACTCAAATGCAGCATTATAGTTTTTTAAATCCTCTCTTCTCAAAATAATAATTTACAAACTTTACATATACTATTTTCTGTGTCTATGGAAATTAACTAGGACTCTAATATAATGCATTATTTATATTTCTCCTAGTATTTAAGCTCACTGGTGATTTAGAATACTGTAATTTATGAAATTATCTTTTCCCAATATCATATGACAAATAGGTCATTACAATCCTTCTCCTAAACTAATTAAGTGGTGAAAAATGAAGCACAATAGCAAAACATCAGACCTGAAATCTGTGAGAACCAGACAGGGAGGGGAATACTGAAGCTTTTGTTCTAAAGTATACTGTCTGCTAGACATTGAGTTGAATATTTTTTGTATTATCAACTTAAAGATTGTGAAGGTTATATGCAAAATAAGCACAAATAAAAACTATAATTAGTAATGGTGATTTTTTTTTGTCATTTATCAGCAAGTGCCTAAGATATACTAGAAATTTTGTGCATGAACAAGACAGTACAAAACTAAATCAGAGACATGGGATAAACTACTTACTGCAACTAAGCTCTGGATTTAGCTTCTATTTTTCCTGTCAAAAAAGGCAATAAGGAAAATACAGTAAATATAGATTTCATTGCTAGACAAATAGGAACATCAAAGTGCATTTTGACAGCAAGCACATTCTTCACACTAAAATCTTGGCAGCATTCATACTGTGCTTCCCAAAGTAAGGTTATCATAATGAACAGTGTCTTCAGATTTGATTTTATAAAAGATATAGAATCATTCTTCAAAAGGCCATGTCTTATAATAAGCCTCAGAAAATAAAGTCCAGGATGTGAAACTAAATGATAATATAAAAAGGCTTTTGTATAAACAACTAAAATAATATAACCCAAGTATTTTAATTATCATGCTGTAAATTAATTGAAGGAATGCATTTCAATAAACTACTCACTAAAGAGGATGGCATATCTGACCTGCCCCTTAGACTCCTTTTCAGACACCAGATGTTTTCACAGAGATTTTGGCAAGTGCTAGATTACACAAGATTCAAAGTTCAATTTCCTATTTCTATAGAATTTGACAAGAACAAAGTCTGATACTTTTATAGATATTTATATTTTATAAACCCTTTTTATATAATCTCATCTTAAAAAAAAACTTGGATTATAGAAATTTTTACTTTCCATTTTACAGATAAGAAAACTGAGGCCTTGGACTTCCCTGATGATTCAGTGGTTAAATATTTGCCTGCCCATACAAAGAACATGGGTTTGATCCCTGATCCAAGAAGATCCCACAACTAAGTCAGAGCGCCACAACTACTGAACCTCTGTGCCCTTGAGGCTGAGCTTCTCAACAAGAGAGGCAACTGCAGTGAGAAGCCTATGCACCCCAACGAGTATATCCCCCACGCTCCATAACTAGAGAAAACCAACATACAAAAAGGAAGACCCAGCACAGCCAAAAAGAAACAATAATTTTTAAACAAGTAAACTCAGACCTTTAGAGAAAAGGGGGTTGTCCAGATTAGTTTATTTATTCAATTGGTATTAAGTATCTATTCACTACCTTTTCTTCTCCCCCAAACCATTCTAGGTACCGTTTTTGTAGTGGAGATACACTGGTAAGTGAGAGCAAGACAGAAATGGTCTCTAAGCCAGGCCCGCCACGTAAATCAATCATTCCTCAGCCAGGTTATCTGACTTCCACTGCAAGGCTCAGCACAACTTTTATCTCTAGGCCAAGACAAACCTCTACAGAGAGCTCTAAGACACCAAAGAACATGTTCTGAAAATTTGTCTCTAATATTTTAAGCGATGGGTTGCCTATCCCTTCTCCAGGGGATCTTCCCAACTCAGGGATTGAACTGAGGTCTCCTGCATTGCAGGTGGATTCTTTACCAGCTGAGCTATCAGAGAAGCCCAATATTTTATCCAAGAGAAAGTAATATTGGGGGGGGGTAAAGGCTAGTCCCATTTTTCACCTAATTTCTTCACATCATTGTGAATGTAAACAGCAAAATCTCTAGGTAGATTCTTACAGTCAAATCTTCAGTCAGCCATTAACCAACTTTCCAAAGTATGAGAATATTACTGAACATACACGAGATTCCATGTCTTTAGTAGTAAAAAGTAGGTATTAACAGTATCTATCTCAAAGGATTTTCAAGACCATCAGATGTAATATTTTATTTAAGTAGTTAAAATAGGCACTCGGTAAATGCTCACTAAAACCAAGTGCTTGTTATTACACTAATCCTTGCCAGTCTCACAGCAGCATATGTGGAACTCAGCTCACATTAGAACTTCATTTTCTCCAACCCAGCTTAACTACCTACTCCAAATCCATTTCTGCTCAGATGGCTAAGCACGTAACCTCAGTTTTCATCCCTACACTAGGGGTATGCCAGGGGCCTGGAGCCGTCTGTAGTGGCAAGCTCTTAACTTGGGAGGAGGCTGGGGAGATAAGGTTCCCTGTCATCAGCAGACTTTATTAACTGCCTTCATCTTCTGTGCTACACAGTGGCTAGAAGACAATGGTCATGCTGCCTTGGGTCCTCTCTGCTGAGATGTTCCAGGCCACCACCATGCTCTTGGGCTTTGCTATCTCTCTGTTCTAGCACCCCCATATTTCCATGTGCTCTCCCTTCTAGTTTTCCACTGACAGACTAATTTCCTCTTACACAAGAAAAATATCCTTTTCCCCTCATCATGTCAGTTTTAAATCCTCTCCCTAATTCAAAGTTTAAATTTTTAGAGGGAAAGAAAAGCCACAAAACTTTCCCATCTTTCTTTCCCCATCCATCTTCTAAATAAATGAAAGGGGGAAAACACAGACTCTACTGCCTCAAAATGTTCCTTTAAAGTCGAGAGCCGGTAGCTGAGTGCGGTACTATCCGTGGGTAGTTTTAAACCCTGAGTTCTGTTTAGCGCTAGGAACGTGGCAGCCCTCTTACCTCTGACAAGTCTGGCTCCAAGAGCGACTCTGTGCCCACGGTTTCAGGCCTGACGACAGGCAAGAGTAAAAGCCTTAGGTGGGAGACTTCTAGGAGAAGAGGTCCTCCCCGCACAAGGCTTGGACGCAACCAGTTCAAGGCAGCCCCCAGAGTTAAGACCAGAGTCTCAGGTCACCCTATTGGCCTTGCCCTTCCCCCATCGCGGCGTTCCTAGCCCAGGTGCCTTCCTTAAGAGGCCTCTTCAGAGGTTGTCTTCAGCTGAGCCCTCTACCAGGTGCCTCTGCTGAGTCCGCTCAATGCGTGAGGAGGAAACGTAAACACATCTGTCCCACTCTGAGTCAGTGCTTTTCCACTGTTAGTTTCTCTCTCTATCTTTTCAGACCACAGCGACATACAATGTCAGGAGACTTCTGTCAGAGCTCCACTGGGAGAAAGGCATTCCTACAAAGGCACTGATGTATCTCATCTTGAATTGGTGCATTTCATGGGGGAAAATGCCAAGAAGGCAATGGCAATCCACTCCAGTACTCTTGCCTGGAATATCCCATGGAAGGAGGAGCCTGGTAGGCTGCAGTCCATGGGTGTCAGCTAAGAATCAGACACGACTGAACAACTTCACTTTCACTTTTCACTTTCATACCTTGGAGAAGGAAATGGCAACCCACTCCAGTGTTCTAACCTGGAGAATCTCAAGGACAGGGGAGCCTAGTGGGCTGCTGTCTATGGGGTCACACATAGTCAGACATGACTGAAGCCACTTAGCAGCAACAGCAGCATGGGGGAAACTGAAGAAATTGAGAGCAGCGTTTTCACCTATTTAGCCTCTTGCTTATATCACAGTATGTGATTAAAGATGTGACCACTACTCTGAATTTGGCTTGTTGAACCCCAGCAGCTCTGGCTTGTCCCAGTTCTTGGCAACCTCCCACACTTAGAGCAGGTCTGGACTTCTGTCTACTGCTATATTCCCCAGAACCATATTCTCTCTACATTATTCAAGTTCTTTATACTTATTACTGTTTCTGTGGCCTTTTCTCCATTCTCTTACATAAATCTGAATTCAGGTCCCAGGATGGTCTGCTTTGTTCCTCTGCAGACAACAGGGACCTCAGCAGTGCGAGCTTGACATCAAGATATGTCCTAGAAAAGGATGTGCTTCAAACTTCAATATTTCTCATCTATTTAAAAACATGGCCTTTCAGTTCTGTTCAGTTCAGTCGCTCAGTCATGTCTGACTCTTTGCAACCCCATGAATTGCAGCAGACCAGGCCTACCTGTCCATCACCAACTCACGGAGGTAACTCAAACTCATGTCCATCCAGTCGATAATGCCATCCAGCCATCTCATTCTCTGTTGTCCCTTTTTCCTCCTGCCCTCAATTCCTCCCAACATCAGAGTCTTTTCCAATGAGTCACCTGTTTGTATGAGGTGGCCAAAGTATTGGAGTTTCAACTTTAGCGTCAGTCCTTCCAATGAGCACCCAGGACTGATCTCCTTTAGAATGGACTGGTTGAATCTCCTTGCAGTCCAAGAGACTCTCAAGAATCTTCTCCAACACCACAGTTCAAAGCATCAATTCTTCGGCACTCAGGTTTCTTCACAGTCCAACTCTCACATCCATATATGACCACTGGAAAAACCAGAGCCTTAACTAGACAGACCTTTGTTAGCAAAATAATATCTCTGCTTTTGAATACGCTATCTAGGTTGGTCATAACTGTCCTTCCAAGGAGTAAATGTCTTTTAATTTCACGGCTGCAGTCAACATCTTCAGTGATTCTGGAGCCCCCCAAAAATACAGTATTACACTGTTTCTTTAGATACCATAAAATTCCCTTTGTGGTTTGGAAACAGGAACAAAATTACATGAACTTATTATTTGAAAGTTTTAAATTTGTTTTTCTTCCAACAAATCTCTCACGTAGTTTTTATGTTGAATTTTGTATTTGCTTTGAAATCAGCTGATCTCAGCTCCTCCACTTCCTAGCACTAACCTTGAGTTTCCATTTTTAATGTAAAAATAGTCATTAATACACCCACAGGGTTGTTAGTAAGTAAAATCAGATATGTAATGTATCCAAGAATGCCCTTACCCCATGTTATACACACAACAAAGATTAATAAAATTTTGTTTACTTGAGTGTAAAAAAAAATGTATAAAAGAGATTGTTAGAATTTTTACCTGAAGAGAAGAAAGGAGTGCTATTAATTTAAAATAACCTGTTGATCTGTTGATTCTTAATGGCACTCAACCCTAAAGTGTCCAGCACAGTAAATAATAAATACACTTTCAAATGGCATTTTTTAAAACTGAAGTGTAGTTGAAATATATGAAAATAACATTGACATGTCTATGTCAATGTAGTGATCCAATATTTATATATAGTGTGAAATTATTAACTACAGTAAGTCTAGTTAATGTCTATCACCACACATAATAATATTTTTTCCTTGTGATGAGAAATTTTAAGATCTACTCTGTTATGAACTTCTAAAAATAGAAGCAGAATTTATTAACTGCTAACTATGGCACTTTGAATTACATTTTAGAGTGTTTTGCTCATTTATGTGTTAAATAATAATTACCCAAAAATATTTGTTAGCAGAGTTGACATGAAAATTTTTTCATAATTCTAATAAAATGACAGCATTTTAAGTCCACACTTTAACATTTTAAGTCCACATAACTACAGTTAAAGTCCACATTTATTTCTTAATAATAAAGCATGCCATCAAACAACTAATCTCAAAAATATACAAGCAACTTATACAGCTCAATTCCAGAAAAAGAAACGACCCAATCAAAAAATGGGCCAAAGGGCTAAATAGATATTTCTCCAAAGAAGACATACGGATGGCTAACAAACACATGAAAAGATGCTCAACGTCACTCATTATCAGAGAAATGCAAATCAAGACCACAATGAGATACCACTTCACACCAGTCAGAATGGCTGTGATCCAAAAGTCTGCAAGCAATAAATGCTGGAGAGGGTGTGGAGAAAAGGGAACCCTCTTACACTGTTGGTGGGAATGCAAACTAGTACAGCCACTATGGAGAACAGTGTGGAGATTCCTTAAGAAANACGAGGAGTCGGACACGACTGAGCAATTTCACTTTCACTTTTCACTTTCATGCATTGGAGAAGAAAATGGACACCCACTCCAGTATTCTTGCCTGGAGAATCCCAGGGACAGAGGAGCCTGGTGGGCTGCCATCTATGGAGTCACACAGAGTCGGACATGACTGATGCAACTTAGCAGCAGCAGCAGATGTAAATTGAAAGAAAGAATCAGGAATCACCCAGTTCTGTACCATGCTAAATTAACACAGATTTGAAAAGGCCTTTTTCCCACTCTGAATCTTGACAGTGTTAAGTTGGTAGATTTGAAGAATAATTGCATCCTTGGCCAAAACTATAAATCTTGACCAAAAGATATCCAATATATGGAATTAATGAAATGATAAACTATTTAAAATAATTTTATCATCTTTGTTATTGGAATACAAAGCAGAGTATACTAGCCATCCTTAGTACAATCTCATCTAAAAATCTAATTGAAACTGACAACAATAAAATCAACATATTAATACAAGTACCTTGCTGAGAAAAGTAATATTTTAACAGATATAAATTTAAATGGTTCATGGCAAATAGATGGGGAAACAGTGGAAACAGTGTCAGACTTCATTTTTCTGGGCTCCAAAATCACTNAAATGATAAACTATTTAAAATAATTTTATCATCTTTGTTATTGGAATACAAAGCAGAGTATACTAGCCATCCTTAGTACAATCTCATCTAAAAATCTAATTGAAACTGACAACAATAAAATCAACATATTAATACAAGTACCTTGCTGAGAAAAGTAATATTTTAACAGATATAAATTTAAATGGTTCATGGCAAATAGATGGGGAAACAGTGGAAACAGTGTCAGACTTCATTTTTCTGGGCTCCAAAATCACTGCAGATGGTGATTGCAGCCATGAAATTAAATTAAAAGATGCTTACTCCTTGAAAGGAAAGTTATGACCAACCTAGATAGCATATTCAAAAGCAGAGACATTACTTTGCCAATAAGGGTCCCTCTAGTCAAGGCTATGGTTTTCCAGTGGTCATGTATGGATGTGAGAGTTGGACTGTGAAGAAAGCTTAGCACTGAAGAATTAATGCTTTTGAACTGTAGTGTTGAAGGAGAGTTTTGAGAGTCCCTTGGACTGCAAGGAGATCCAACCAGTCCATTCTAAAGGAGATCAGTGTGGGTGTTCTTTGGAAGGAATGATGCTAAAGCTGAAACTCCAATACTTTGGCCACCTCATGCAAGGAGTTGACTCATTGGAAAAGACTCTGATGCTGGGAAGGATTGGAGGCAGGAGGAAAAGGGGACAACAGAGGTTGAGATGGCTGGATGGCATCACCGACTCGAGGGAGGTGAGTTTGAGTGAACTCCGTGAGTTGGTGATGGACAGGTAAGCCTGGTGTGCTGCAATTCATGGGATCGCAAAGAGTCGGATGACACGACTAAGCCACTGAACTGAACCGAACTGAAAATTTAATGTGATGTATCAGGCATTGTTGGAGAAGGCAATGGCACCCCACTCCAGTACTCTTTCCTGAAAAATCCCATGAATGGAGGAGCTGGTAGGCTGCAGTCCATGGGGTCGCTAAGAGTCGGGCACGACTGAGCGACTTCACTTTCGCCTTTCACTTTCATGCTTTGGAGAAGGAAATGGCAACCCATTCGTGTTCTTGCCTGGAGAATCCCAGGGACAGGGGAGCCTCATGTGCTGCCGTCTGTGGCGTCGCACAGAGTCGGACACGACTGAAGCGACTTAGCAGCAGCAGCAGCAGCAAGTATTATCTTTTGGTAGTCAACCTGACTGCAGGCTTTCAGTTCCAGGGCGAGAACGAGCTTTCTATAATTACTGATCTCTGGATTATACATAAGTAATTATAGAAGGCTCGTTCTCACTCTGGAACTGAAAGTCTGTGGTCAGGTTGACTACCAAAAGAGATAATACCTGATATATCACATTAAATTTTCAGTTCGGTTCAGTTCAGTCACTCAGTCATGTCGTCCACTCTGCAACCCCATAAACTGCAGCATGCCAGGCCTCCCTGTCCATCACCAATTCCTGGAGTTCACTCACATTCACGTCCATCGAGTCGGTGATGTCATCCAGTCACCTCATCCTCTGTTGTCCTTCTCACTTATATTCTTCCAGCAATAGGCACAGTAGGGGCTTCCCACAATTACTGAAGTTTAAGTAAGCCACAGCTCCCTACTATTCACTTCTTAAACCCTTCCAGTACTGTTAGAAGTGATTACTTGCAGTAAATACCTCTCTGTTTGAAAAAGTACAACAGTTTCTGTTTTCCTGTATGGACAATAACAGATATATTGTGAACATCAATGGGTGAGTGATATCTACCATCATTTGATCCATAGCTACTAGAAGGGGACTACACCTAAAAAGTTAGGAATAATGTTTGTTGATTTGAAATTAAATGTATTTAATCTTATTGGTTTACAAAGGAAAACATTATTTTATCTGATTCTTACAATGTTTGAAGGCTAGGGTAGTATTTCAGTTCAGTCACTCAGTCATGTCCAACTCTTTGCGACCCCATGAATTGCAGCACGCCAGGCCTACCTGTCCATCACCAACTCACAGAGTTCACTCAAACTCACGTCCATCGAGTTGGTGATGCCATCCAGTCATCTCATTCTCTGTCATCCCCTTTTCCTCCTGCCCTCAATCCTTCCCAACATCAGAGTCTTTTCCAATAAGTCAACTCTTCACATGAGGTGGCCAAAGTATTGGAGTTTCAGCTTTAGCATCATTCCTTCCAAAGATCACACACACTGATCTCCTTTAGAATGGACTGGTTGGATCTCCTTGCAGTCCAAGAGTCTCGCAGGAGTCTTCTCCATCTCCACAGTTCAAAAGCATCAATTCTTCGGTGCTCAGCCTTCTTCACAGTCCAACTCTCACATCCATACATGACCACAGGAAAAACCAGAGCCTTGACTAGACAGACCTTTGTTGGCAAAGTAATGTCTCTGCTTTTGAATATGCTATCTAGGTTGGTCATAACTTTCCTTCCAAGGAGTAAATGTCTTTTAATTTCATGGCTGCAGTCACCATCTGCAGTGATTTTGGAGCCCCAAAAAATAAAGTTTGACACTGTTTCCACTCAAATATGTAAATTTTTACATATGATCATTAAGAGTTTAAATGGCCTATTAATGATCATAAGGCTAATTAATGTAAGGCATCACTATGTTAACTATGGTATTGGCAGCATTCTTAGCTGTAAGCAACTGAAGCTGAATTTGGATATTTTGAACATACCATGACCAAGTAGGCTTTATCCCAGGGATGCAAGGATTCTTCAATATTCGCAAATCAATCAATGTAATTCACCACATTAACAAATTGAAAAATAAATGCCATATGATTATCTCAATAGATGCAGAGAAGGCCTTTGATAAAATTCAACATCCACTTATGATAAAAACTCTCCAGAAAGCAGGAATAGAAGGAACATACCTCAACATAATAAAAGCTATATATGACAAACCCACAGCAAACATTATCCTCAATGGTGAAAAACTGAAAGCATTTCCCCTAAAGTCAGGAACAAGACAAGGATGTCCACTTTCACCGCTACTATTCAATATAGTTCTGGAAGTTTTGGCCACAGCAATCAGAGCAGAAAAAGAAATAAAAGGAATCCAAATTGGAAAAGAAGAAGTAAAACTCTCACTGTTTGCAGATGACATGATCCTCTACATAGAAAACCCTAAAGACTCCACCAGAAAATTACTAGAGCTAATCAATGAATATAGTAAAGTTGCAGGATATAAAATCAACACACAGAAATCCCTTGCATTCCTATACACTAATAATGAGAAAGTAGAAAACGAAATTAAGGAAACAATTCCATTCACCATTGCAA
>SJYX01013389.1:707821-721549 GCA_006410675.1 Oreotragus oreotragus
AGGGAGGTGGGAGGGGGGTTCATGTTTGGGAGTTCGTGTAAAAAAATAAATAAATACAAATAAATAAATAAATAAATAAAATGAAAGATTGGAAAATAAATAAATAAATAAACATAGACTAGTACATTAAAAATATTGGGTTACTCATAGAATTATTGGGTGGTTCTTGTACCAAGCTTCAATAGTGTGCAGCAAGTAAGGGATGCTGGACAGCACACTGGCTAAACACTCAGATATCAACATCATGCTACCTAAGTTTGAATCTCAAGTTTGCCGCTTAATAGCTGCCTGATTTGAGGCAAATTGCTTATTTTTTTCTATTATTTTATTATTTCATCTGTGTAATGAGGGTAAAAATAGTGCCTATCTCCAAAAACTTTATTAGAAAGAATAGATGGGCTTAAACAATGTAATGTGTTTAGAACAGTGAAATCTCTGGAAATATTCAAAATAACAAATAAAAGTCTGGGAATAACAACCATACTATGTCCTCTGCATTGATTGCTACACTTTCTACCATCAGACTCTGGATACCGCCCCTGGCGATGCACCACATCTGTAGTTGAAACACATAGCTATTCCTTCCATGGCCATGTTGAATGCTCTACTCTCCCTGTCCCCAGTACCACACTCTGAATGTTGAGTAAGTCACAAATTCATTTCTTAACTGACATAAAGCTCAAAATATCTTGCTTAAGTTCTATAATTGCATGTAGATTCTATGCAACCAAGGCCCATAGAATAGAAAATTCCCAAAATATAAGAAGGGAGTTCATATACAAAAGAAGGAAGGGAAAGAAAGAGAAGACGAGGAAGAAGGAGGAGGAGCAGGGAGGATGAGAAGGAATTAGCAGCAGTAAAAGAAGAGGAAGAGGAAAGGGAAGAAGGGAAAGAAGATTAGGAAGAAGAGGAGGATGAAGAAGAGGAAGGAGAAAGAGGAAGAAAGGGATGGGGAGGAAGAATGGAAGAAGAAAAAGAGACAAATGTCGTCTATAACTTCTTAATACCAAAAAGACATCATTGCCACATATAAACAGCAGGCATTTAGGAGTGAAGATGGTAACTTACTCATCTTTTACATGACTAAACAATGTAATTCTGTGAACAAGCCTGTAATTACAAATTTCCTTTAGAACTCATGTCCGAGTTCTACATGTTGATAATCTTAAACAGATTAGATTACATTTTTCTTATTTTTTTTCCTTTTAAAATCTAGCTTTACTCAGCACCCCCATGTTTTTGACCTTTATTTAGAAAGAGTTTACATAGTGAGTCAAAATAGAGAACTTCTGTCATGCAACAACCAGCAATCTCAATGCATCAGGTACAATCGTTGGGTAATATCAAGTATATTATTTGTGCCTGGAAGATTGTTTCCTCACTTCAAAGTGCTCAGTCCAGCTGATATTTGCACACAAATAGGGCTTAACAAGTCTTTCATTCTCTTTTTTTGGGGTATCTTCTCCCATTATATGAAACTGATAGGGAGTATCTTGCATTCATAGAATAAATGCAGAAATTTTTATTCTATAAGAGGTGATTTGATTATATTTAAATATAATGATACTTAAATGTACAAATAAGTGCTCTAAAATTAGTCTCCTTTGAAGTCTATATGTTAGTTTAATGATATCTATTTTTGTTCAATTACATCTAGAACTTTCAGAAACCACCTTGTCAATCAGTTGAGAGCCTACAAAGTTATTCTCTTTTCTCTAAACAATTTTTCACTAAATGTATAAAATATTAGCAATGATAATAAGATTTTTAATTATGTAATTTGTTAGACTTTGCTGTATATAACTTTTGCATTAAAAAAAAATTCCAATCTACATTGTAAAGATGGGTTTTCTCCTTAAAAGGATTTTTTAAAACAGTATTGGCTTTGGAAATAATTCCTAAGTATAAATTTTGCTGTGTTAATTTTTGAAACCAGTACAATTTGATTGTACCAAAATTCATGGTTATAGTATTCATAATATATAAATGAATCTCTTTTCCTTAAAAAAACATATAATCTGAAACTGATTTAAGGTCATGTTACATCACATGGAATCCTTTCTTTTGATTGTAGTTTCTAGTTCTTTCACAATACATACTTACCAACAAGAGAAATATAAAATACAAGGCAAGAAAGAATCAGAAAGAAAATGGAATAGAGTAAATAAATGATATAGTTACACCATTACATAGGCAGCTATTTAACCCAAGAACCTTCACGCCTCCTAGCTAGATTTCTCTGAGACAACATCTTGAAAACTAATTCCATTTCTTAGAACTCTCTAAAAGCTTCAATTAAATTGTGTACATACACAGAAGCTGAACCAAAGGTCACCTACCCAAGCAAACAAGGAAAACAAATAATTGTGAAACATTCAATAAATGTGTTTTAAACAACTGCTGAATGTGCCAGGTTAACCTCCAAATTACACAGTAGAGTAGGGAGCTAGCCTAGAAAGCTGGCACATGTTTGTTTTTTCCACTTCAACCTCACTCTTTTGAATAGAGGCTTTGATGTTTCTTAATCACTAAGAAATTCCTATTATTATTAAATGTGCTTCTTTAAATTCCAATGAATCATGTCCATTATCTTCATATAGATATGCACATAAATGAATATGTTATAATTGGCTGTGGACTCTTAAAACTGAAAAAAAAAAAAAAAAAACTTCAAGAATTAAATGAATCTTTNCACTAAGAAATTCCTATTATTATTAAATGTGCTTCTTTAAATTCCAATGAATCATGTCCATTATCTTCATATAGATATGCACATAAATGAATATGTTATAATTGGCTGTGGACTCTTAAAACTGAAAAAAAAAAAAAAAAACTTCAAGAATTAAATGAATCTTTACAAACCTGATGTCCCGTATATGCTTAGGTCACTGAAATGTGTACTTTTCCATAATCAAACAAAATCCCATTTCAACAAATTCAAGAAGGAAGAAAAATAAGTGGATAGGTAGGAAAAAATGACTTTTTATGGCAATTGTTCCTACAATATTTGGAAAAGCAAAATTCTGTCACTTTCTCTAGCTTTACTTGCAATATTTCCATAGGCAAATCTATTTTCTCTACTTCATTTGTTGAAGTACTTTTTTGCAAGGCTATGACAATAGAAACAAATAATGTATAACAACATGATACAGTGCATCATATTGCAGGACCACTGTTTTATCATTTCACAAGTGTAACAGTAGAAATAGAGCTGATATTTATTTTAGAAAGTTAATTCATTTTTCAAAATGCAAAAAGACAGGCAGTTTTACAAGCAAATATTGACCATTTATTATGCAATGACTGGATAAAAAGAGGGAAAATCTTCAGAAAGGATGTAAGCTATTTTTTTTTAATAAATCAAAGCCTAAAATATGTGAAAAAAAAGGTCACATTGTTATAAGATGGTATGTTCAATTTAGAATGTGTTCCTTAAAGAGTTCTGAGGTACTCCTATACTTAAATAATAAGGGATCATACAAGATAATGATCTGGCATGAACTACTTGTATGCTGTTATGAAATTAATCTTAAGAAGGTAAGAAGCCAAGGAGAACTTGGTCTTAAACCAGGAATTAAATATGACAGCAACAGAAAACCCATAGTAACAACAGAAATGTTAAGCCCCTGGGCAGACAATTTCTTGACCTGGAGTATACTAGGTGCAGGAACAATGAGGATCAGTGACCCAACATAGATGCAAGGAGAGTCACAGGGGTTTACATTCTGTTCTTGCCTTTCCCTCAGTCTGGGGTCTAGAAAATTTTCCTGGGCCCTTCACCAGAGCAATCCAGATATAAGCATGAAAGAGTATCTCCACAAGAGAGTATCTCCATGGGAGAAGTGTCAGACAGGCAAAAGCCCTGCTCCCTACTGAGGGAGTTGAAGGAAACAGAAGAGGACTGACCAGAAAAATAAGAGAATTCACTCCTACCCTATGCCCCATTCAAATTTCAGTATGACGGAATTATAGCCTGGAGACAGGGGTGCTCACAAAGCTGCTTCTCTTTAAGGGTTTATAATGACAACCTCAGCCAAGACAATTCTTGGCATGTTATGGCATTGGAGTTATTCACTCAAGCACTCAGTTCTAACTTCTTTCTAAGTTCTACCAGCCAGACACAGACTAATGCCTGTTTTTAGCCCTTTTCATACACAATCCAGATGGTGCAGCTGATTCTCCTCCCTAGAGGAACATGAAGTCACACCTGACATATATAACTACCTTAAGTACAAAATAGCTTACTGGAAAACAAATCATTCAGAGGAAGTTACTGAAATGGATGTAAAATAATTTTAAATAATAATGACATAAATTTATTCTTAGGAGATAAGATATGATATAATCAAAATTAAATCAGGAAGAAAATATAATAATCAATCAAAAGGAAGAAAAAATAGATGAAACAAATTATATAATGTATGCAATGTATTAGATGAGTAAGCAAGATATAACCTGATGAAGAACAAAGTAGCGAGCTAGAAGATAAGATGAAAGACAAATTTAGCAAACAATGATAGAGACATAGAGACATATGGAAGAAGATACATATGCCAATATCAGATCATATCATTTCCAAAAGATAAAAAGCATACGTGACAAATAAAAGATGAAAAACCCCAAATTTAAATGATCTATATATTAACATTTTGGCTGTGTGGATCACAATAAACTCTGGCAAATTCTGAAAAAGACGGGAATACCAGACCACCAGACCACTAGAGAAACTTATATGCAGGTTAGTTAGAACTGGACATGGAACAATAGACTGGTTCCAAATAGGAAAAGGAGTATGTCAAGGCTGTATATTGTCACCCTGCTCATGTAACTTATATGCAGAGTACATCATAAGAAATGCTGGGCTGGAAGAAGTACAAGCTAGAGTCAAGATTTTTGGGGAGAAATATGAATAATATCAAATATGCAGATGACACCACCCTTATGGCAGAAAGTGAAGAGGAACTAAAAAGCCTCTTGATGAAAGTGAAAGTGGGAAGTGAAAAAGTTGGCTTAAAGCTCAACATTCAGAAAACTAAGATCATGGCATTTTGTCCCATCATTTCATGGGAAATCGATGAGGAAACAGTGGAAATAGTGTCAGACTTTATTTTTTGGGCTCCAAAATCACTCCAGATGGTGCTGCAGCCATGAAATTAAAAGACATTTACTTCTTGGAATGAAAGTTATGAGCAAACTACACAGCATATTCAAAAGCAGAGACATTACTTTGCTAACAAAGGTCTGTCTAGTTAAGGCTCTGGTTTTTCTGGTGGTCATGTATGGATGTGATAGTTGGACTATAAAGAAAGCTGAGCACCAAAGAACTGATGCTTTTGAATTGTGACATGGAGGAGACTCTTGAGAGTCCTTTGGACTGCAAGGAGATCCAATCAGTCCATTCTAAAAGAGATCAGTCCTGGGTGTTCATTGGAAGGACTGATGCTAAAGCTGAAACCCCAATACTTTGTCTACCTCATGTGAAGAGATGACTCATTGGAAAAGACTCTGATGCTCTGATTGAGTGCAGGAGGAGAAGGGGATGACAGAGGATGAGATGGCTGGATGCATCACCAACTCAATGGACATGAGTTTGAGTGAACTCCAGGAGTTGGTGATAGACAGGGAGGTCTGGTATGCTGTGATTCATGGGGTCACAAAGAGTCAGACACAACTGAGTGACTGAACTGAACTGAACTGATACATTAACAAAAAGATAGATAAGGTGAAAAGGAAAAACAGCAAAGACAAATGAAAATTCTATAAGTGTACCACAAGAGTTCACCTATTAAAGTACAAGGATCAAAGAATTTCAGGTCAGTGGATACAGGAAGACAAAATAATATTTCGAAGATATTAAAAGAAAAGCTATTGAGCCAACAATTTGATATTATAATTTAAATTGATGATATAGTAACAACAACAACAATCCCTGATATGCAAGACCATGTGTCATACAGAGGTCTGAACTGGAAGTGCTTTTAAAACAAAGACTCAAATAATAAAGAAACTTAAAAATATTTTAACTGGTATTTGAGTCTCAATCAACATGTTTATAAAGTTATTCTTTTCAGTTCACCATACGTGCAAGCATGCTAAGTCACTTCAGTTGCATCTGATTCTTTGCCACCCTATGGACTATAGCTTGCCAGGCTCCTCTGTCCATGGGATTCTCCAGGCAAGAATACAGGAACGGGTTACCATGCCTTCCTCCAGGGGATCTTCCCAACCCAGGAACCAAACCCAGGTCTCCTGCATTGCAGGCAGATTCTGTACTACTGAGCCACCAGGGAAGCCCACTCACTCCACCATACTGACTCTAAAATTAGTAGGAAAAACAACTGTTTTCTATGTGTGCTCTTAAAATTATGGTAAAGAAGCAAAAACTAGAACCACGGCTTCAAGCTGTTAGTTGGGCTTTCCAGGTTATGCTAGTGGTAAACAACCCAACCCATCTGCCAATGCAGGAAAAGTAGAAACACATGTTCTATCCCTGGGTCATGAAGATCCCCTGGAGGAGGGCATGGCAATCCACTCCAGTATTCTTGCTTGGAAAATCCCATGGACGGAGGAGTCTGGTGGGCTACAGTTCATAGGGTCGCAAAGAGTTGGACATGACTGAAGTGACTTAGCACACAGCACAGGATTTAGATGATTATTTAAAACTCAATTTACTTAAATTACATAATTTCATTATATATTAATCAGAACATCTTTCATTATATTTAGAAGATTATAACGCTATGATCATTGTGTAAATCAATATGTTTGAGAATGAATGTAAGATAACCAAAATAACTAGCAGCAGCTAACTTTCCAATTGAATTGACTATAGCATTTATGTCAGGGTTTCCCTGGTGGCTCAGACAGTAAAGAATCCACTTGCAATGCAGGAGACCCAGGTTTGATCCCTGGGTCAGGAAGATCCCCTGGAGAAGGAAATGTCAACCCACTCCATTATTCTCGCNTTATGTCAGGGTTTCCCTGGTGGCTCAGACGGTAAAGAATCCACTTGCAATGCAGGAGACCCAGGTTTGATCCCTGGGTCAGGAAGATCCCCTGGAGAAGGAAATGTCAACCCACTCCATTATTCTCGCCTGGAGAATTCTATGGATGGAGGAGCCTAGTGGGTTCTTGTCCACGGGGTCACAAAGAGTTGAACACGACTGAGCGACTTTCACTCACTCACTCATAGCATTTATGCATCCCTCATCATGTGCAAAACGTTGTGGAACTTAATGTGAGTGAAGTGAAATGATGGTTATAATAGCATAGAGATAAAAAGGATAAAAGGATAAACAGTCATTTTAACTATCTCCCAGCCCTCATAAGTAAATTGGATTTGTTCACACTCAAAATAAATACAACCACTTCTCACAACTCCCCTGGCACCAAACTCTCCCCTTAACACTTCTGTAACAGTGCTGTTCTAACTCTTTTTCCCTACATCTATACTTCTCTTCTTTCTATGTAATTTCCTAGAGTGATCACTTAAAAAATATGGAGAGATGGCAACATTCTCCTCACAGCCTACTACTGTGCCTACTACTCAGTCCTACTCAGTGGCTTCCCATACATTGAAATAAGCAGGTTTCACTTGTNTCTTTCTATGTAATTTCCTAGAGTGATCACTTAAAAAATATGGAGAGATGGCAACATTCTCCTCACAGCCTACTACTGTGCCTACTACTCAGTCCTACTCAGTGGCTTCCCATACATTGAAATAAGCAGGTTTCACTTGCATAGCACAGTTCTAAGTGCTCACAGGCACTGACCGACTTTTCTGAAACATTCCTGTGCTCCTCATGAATAAATTAAAGAGTAGAGAAATGAAATATCTTACCCAATGTCTCCTAACCAGTAGGTAGCCGTCAACTGTGGAGTTCATAAACTTTGTCTCTTTTCAACTCTGTTTAAACTATCTGATTGATAAATGTATGCTTCTCCACTATCTTTTTTCTTTTGACCTCTTAATATTACACTCCCACCCCTATCTAGAAACCCGGATACTTCAGATAAAGATCATACTGCCCAACCATTCTTGGGGCTAGTTGTTGGTCATGTGCCTAAGTTATAGCCAAAAAGATGTAAGAAGAATTGTTCTTAGGAACCTAAATGAGAACTTCTTCACCAGATGTCTAGAGGGTGCCCTTGACTTTTTTTTTTTTTTTTTCCTTCCTGATTGTTGAGATACAGACATGATAGCAAGTGTTTGAATGGACATCTTGGAGCTTGCAGAAAAGGCTTAAACTTTAAGGAGCAAGCAGAATGTTAGAAAGGGGCTTGGGTTCCTGATCATAACAGGTTATCCCTGGTATCCTACCTCCAGACTCTTCTTACCTGGGGAAAAAAATATAACTTTATCTTGTTTATACAGTCTCATTTATGTTCCTTTATCACATATGGCCTAGCTAATCCTACCTTTAAAAACTTCAACTAAAAATGTTAAGTATTTTAATTAGATATAAGAGCAGCATGCCATTTATATTAGATATGAGTTATATATGTCATGTGGAGTTATAAATAGTGCATATATACTATTCAAAGGCAGGAAATGGATGAATATTTAGAATGTTTCAGAATGTCACACTTCTGAAGCAATAAGATAAATAAATATACAGGTTTTATTATAATATATAGGATATTAAGGGAAAGCAAAATGTTTGTAATATGTTTCTAATTTCTGAGATTGATTATAGAGTCTAATAATAATAAAATATATAATAAGGATTTACTTTGTGCTGGGTATTACATATATCACAGGGATTGATTTATTTGATATTTGTGCTGGGTATTACATATATCACTGGGATTGATTTATTTGATATTTATGATAACCCTAGGAGAAAGGTACTAATTTTCTCTACATTTGAGAGATAGGAAATTGAGGTGCAGAGTAGTAACTAACAAAAAATCAAAGTATTTGTAAGCATTGGAAGCTAGAGTTGAACTCCAACCAGCTGACAGTCTATACATACATATTTGATGCCTCTGTGAGAGACTGCATAATTCTGTTTTATCATGATTACTTATTTAGTGTTGGTTTTCCCTTAGTTTCTGATACTCTCTGAACTAAGAAACAAGCCATAGGCAGCAGTAACTTTAAACCCAGTAAAGTGTATGGCATTCAAGAGTCACATTGATGGATTATTAATTGAACTGGGTGTCCCAATTCTCACTTTCTTAAATACAGCCAGAGGAATAGAGTCTAAAGCCGTCTCTATTCCCAATATTAAAGATTTAAATTTTCACCACTTACGCTCTTTTTTTTTTTAGGCTGAAGTAAATCTATTCCTTAACATCAGTGAAATGAACTAACAGGCAATTCACATAGTACCCTGTCTGACACAATCAAAAAATTATCCTGGAATTTCCATTTAAGAATGAAAATCTGTACATATTAAGATTGAAAGTCTGATTTCAATCATAACATGCAACTTGATTGCAAGATAATGTAAAGGATAAATTTCCTGTAGGCTGAAGTAAATCTATTCCTTAACATCAGTGAAATGAACTAACAGGCAATTCACATAGTACCCTGTCTGACACAATCAAAAAATTATCCTGGAATTTCCATTTAAGAATGAAAATCTGTACATATTAAGATTGAAAGTCTGATTTCAATCATAACATGCAACTTGATTGCAAGATAATGTAAAAGATAAATTTCCTGTAGATAAAACCTTCCAATAACACTTCTATGCTTGCTGCTTTTAAAATGTTAGAGTAGCATGATAAAAGATCAGACATTTCATCTGGGTTTTGTGGTATCACATTGGCTTTCTTCTCCTTCTGAATCTAATTTTTGTTTTGTTTCATACAGCCAAAGTCTGAAAACGCTACGATTTTTGTTCATTGTTGCCCATTTCAGTTTTATACCCATTTCCACACATATAACCACAGAGTCACACAACTAGAATTTTGGAGATGCCAATAAATTGCACAGTCCCTTCCTAGTAAATAAGAGGCCACATACCACTCATTCTTCCCTTCTCTGCCTTTGTTTGCAGAGTTGCATATGTGGAAGCACAGATGACTGGTCTGTGCTGTCAAAAGTCAAATGCTTTCAGCAGTTGCCCTGGCTCAATTCCTACCTCCCAGCAGATGTATGGATATTTCCCCAGCCCTCCATCACAAATCAGACCTGAATTCTGCATATAGAGCCAACACATTCCAGAAATTGAGGAAAGAGAGACTCATGGTACTGAATAAAACTAAAATAAGCTCCCAGTAAGATATTCGAACCATTACCAGGGTTCACCTGACCCCTTTCAGGTATAAACATCACTAACAAGTGTCAGAAGCTGAGGAAACACTAACAGAACAGAATAAAGAAGCTTCTCACAACCCATTCAGGAAACCCCAGTAAAATCCTCATGACTCTCACTTGCCAAAGCATGAGCATGATGAATGAATGTGATGGATTATACACATTTATATGAGCAAACTTTCCAAATGTGAGCATAAAGAAAAAAAAAAAAAAGGAGAGATGGTTCACATGGCATGATTTCCTTTTTTTTTTTTTTTCTATACTGAAATGAGTTGTTTCAAGCTGGAACTATCTTTGGATCTCCAGAAAAAAGACATTTGATTTTCACGCCTGGACTCTTTTTTCTTTTTTCAATTTGGACATTGGGTTGCACTGCCAATGCCCCCTAACATCATTAGTTACACACAAAATTCAAATTCCCCAGTGGGAACCCTTTCCAAAATTTTCTGTACAGGCCCACACCTAATCTGTGCACTCATGTGTGTGTATCTCCAATCATGCCCAGCTCTTCTGTGACCCCTATGGAATGTGGCCTGCCAGGCTCCTCTGTCTGTGGAACTCTTTTAGGCAGGAATACTGGAGTGGGTTGCCATTCCCTTCTCTAGGGGATCGTCCCGATCCAGGAATCAAACCCCAGGTCTCTTGTATATCCTGCCTTGGTGGGCAGATTCTTTACCACTGCACCACCTGGGCAGTCCCACCTAATCTGTAATAGCAGGAATAGTTTTAATGCCAGCTCTTTCCCAGGTTCCATATTTTCCACCAAAGGCTGAAAGATCAAAGCCATTAAGTACAGAGGAAGGGAATCCAGGCCACCTCTGGAAAAAGCAAAAACAAAGGAAGAGATCTCTTATTAAGCATCTCTTATTAAGCCAGCACCATCCAACATTCCAAATGTATTTTAAACCTCTGAGCCACTTCCTAATAGGGTTGTCATCATTAGTGACATTTTTTTTCACAGATGAGGAAACTGAATCCTCGAAATTTTAAGCTGAGTGCCTAAGATCAGAACAAATAAAGTGGTATGTTATGGTTCAGCCCAGGCTATCTCATTCCATAGTCGTGTCTCTTAACTTCTATACTCTGCTTCCTTTCATCAGTAATGATAGTCAACATTATTAATATTTAAGCATTTGCTAGGGTTTTTCTAAGTACTCTGTAAAAGTGGGGCCATGAGTAGCTGTCTCTTTCCGATGTGCTTAGCAGACTGAGGAAGAATCTTACTTTCCCAGATATCCACATCATGTAAAAGTGATAGTGTTGCAGGAACGGGGACCACTTCCAGGGCCCAACACTGAGCTTTTGTCTAACACTCAGAAATGAATTGTCTGAGGAGACACATATGCTGACAAAGCAAGAAATTTTACTGGGAAAAGGCACCCAGGCAGAGAGCAGCAGGGTAAGGGAAGCCAGGAGAACAGCTCTGTTACATAGCTTTGCAGTCTCGAGTTTTATGGTGATGATATTAGTTTCTGAGTTGTCTTTAGCCAATCATTCTGATTCAGAGTCCTTCCTGGTGGTGCATGCCTTGTTCAGCCAAGATGGATGCCAGAGAGAAGGATTCTGGGAGGTGGTCAGACATATGGTATCTCCTTTTGACCTTTCCTGAACTCTGCTGGTTGGTGGAGGCTTATTAGTTCTGTGTTCCTTACAGGGACCTCCTGTTGTAAAACAACTCATACAAATGGTTGCTATGGTTCCTGACGAGGGTGGATGGTTTCAATCAGTGTGCTTCCCCTAACAGCAGAATCCAGTATAGTTGCNTGACCTTTCCTGAACTCTGCTGGTTGGTGGAGGCTTATTAGTTCTGTGTTCCTTACAGGGACCTCCTGTTGTAAAACAACTCATACAAATGGTTGCTATGGTTCCTGACGAGGGTGGACGGTTTCAATCAGTGTGCTTCCCTAACAGCAGAATCCAGTATAGTTGCCAGTCCACTTTTCCATGGTGGACTTTAGGAATGAGAAGCAAATATATAGTTTATCTGGATGAAAGCGGTGTCCTTGGCTCACATCATTAAGGCTAACCATGCCCCTTGCAATGTTAGGAAAGGTAGTGCAAGATTGGTGTTCATATTTCAATCCACTGCGATTTACTATTTTGTTAACAATTGCTTTATCCCACTTGGCACTCTCTTCTTTTATGCCCAGTTCAATACTTAAATATGAAGGGGAAACTACTCTGAGCAATATGAAGGAAAATTTAATCAGAATGCAATGTAGTGTATGTCTGCTGTTTCTTTTTTTACTGAAAATCTTCAAAACTGATTTAGGTCATTGAATTCTGAGCTCTGATTCAAATTATAATTGGAATGAGGAAATGGATAAGCAATCTCAGTAGGTGGTGGGGGAGGGGAAGCGTATAACTAGAGATGTAGCAGGATCAAGTATTGCTTTTAAAAAATAAAACAGTTTTTCATGTCTTTTAGCATACTAAATACTTAGTACAGACCTGCTGTGTCCACGTCATTAGAAAAGTTGATGGTTTCAGGGCCGTTTGAGCATGAGTGAGAACAAGGAGATGAGACTGCTCTGCCCAGAAATGTAAGAGTTCTGTGACGGTTTGCAGTTTGGTAGCCTAGTGAAGCAGCAAAGGGCATCAGGCAGAGAAAAGGCCTCAAGAGTTGGTGATAAGCTGAGTTCTAATGAAGAATACAGCCGGCAAGAAATTCCTTAGAATGTGGAAGAGATGATCAAATTTAGGACGGCAGTTTCTATTTGAATTTGGGTTTTTTCTTCCTTGGGCTCTAATTACCCTTTGCTACATCTTTAGTAAGTGTCTGTTATTGGCAATAACCACGCGTCAGAGGTGATTTAGGAAAATGAAGGGCTGGGTCTGACATGATGGCAGTTGTAGGAGCTTAGAGTGATGATAAGAATGAGCTTAACTCATGAAGCCAGGTGCAGTGACTTTTAGAAGAGAATTGCAAGCCTTCTGAAAATGATGTGACCCTAGAAAGTCAGACAGAGAAAGACCAAAAAAAAAGAAAAGAAAGAGAGAGGGAAGGAGGGAGGGAAAGAGGGAGAAAATAGGAGAGAGTGCTTATTCTCTTAAGGAATTGAAATTATTTTAATAAAGGGGCCACAAAGGATGATATCCACCCTCCCACCTCACCCCTACCCCCATGAATAACAATAGAAAGAGCCAGAGGGGATGACTCTCACAGCAGTCACTGCATCAAAACACAGACCAGGATCTCAAACTAGAGATATGATAATAATGTTATCATCTTTTCTCAAATAAAAACAAAGACCTCAATCCAATGGCTTTATTCAAAACAGTAGAAAAATATTGCATTAGGCCTGTAATTGTTTACCTTTGTCTGCCAATAACACATAGAAGTATCACATACATGAAGGAAAGGAAACAAATTTTAAACAGAGTTGACAGTTTTAAAGTCCAGCTGTGCATCACCTTTCATTTGGTGACCAGGATGCCCGTGAGCACATGCATAAATAAAG
>SJYX01013389.1:723517-766546 GCA_006410675.1 Oreotragus oreotragus
TCCATTGGATTTTCCAGGCAAGAGTACTGGGGTGGGGTGCTATTGCCTTCCCCACAATGGAATACTACTTAACAATAAAAAGGATCCATATATACATACACATTCAATGTAATAAATCTCACAGATATTATAGAACAACAACAAAAATCATACCCAAATGAGTGAAAGTGTGAAAGACAAAGTATCTCAGTCATGTCAAACTCTTTGTGACCCCACAGACTATACAGGCCATGATATTCTCCAGGCCAGAATACTGGAGAGGGTAGCCAGTTCCCTTCTCCAGGGGATCTTCCCAACCCAGGGATTGAACCCCAGCCTCCTGCATTCCTGGTGGATTCTTTACCAGGTGAGACACCAGAGAAGCCCAAGAATACTGGAGTGGGTAGCCTATCCCTTCTCGAGGGGATGGATCTTTCTGACCCAGGAACAGAACTGGGATCTCCTACCTTGTAGCCGGATTCTTTACCAGCTGAGCTATCAGAGAAGCCCCACCCAAATGAATACATACTCAATCTATGTATGTGAATATATGTGAATTTCTTGAACATGAAAAGTAACTTATGGTGAAACAATTTAAAATACATGTCACAAGGAACTGATTGCATTTGGAGAGGTAAGAGAAATTTCTTTCCAGGTAACACATTCTATTGTTTGCCTACCCTTTCTTCTTCCTAATAAAATCTTTCAGTTTTAATTAATTGTTTCATCTATCCATTCATTTATTCATAGTTATCTGTCTCATCCTCATTTCCAGAGAGGGATCTTGCTGACTGTAATTGTTGAAATGACAGCTCAAGTGGACCTAACATACTTAAAAAGAGGGAATTACAATCCACATTTTTGTTAGAGCCTTCTCTGTTGCTCTTTCACTGAACATGAACAAATGAACATTACCTTAGGTATTTCTATCAGCTCTTTTAAGAATATGATGAGAACCAGTATCAAGTGAAGTCTACAGTTAGAATGATGGTACATTGATGTAGAAGGATCTTGGATTTTGGTCACAGCCTAGCCATTAACTAACTCTGGAGACTACCTTTCCTTGTATTTCTTCATATTGAACTTTATATACTTAGCCAATGTGCAGCAGACTGTGAGATAATCTGCTGCAGAAAGTCAAAACATGCTAAATGGAATGGCTCCATTCTTCACTGGGATTCCTGTAAACATTATTCCAATAAAATCATACTGGTACCTGCTTTTTCCTATTTTATGCTACCCCAAACAAGATTTTATTGATTATAAGAAACATGTGTGCTCAGTAACTCAATCATGTCCAAGTCTCTGTGGCTCCTTGGACTGTAGCCCATGAGGCTGCTTTTTCCATGAAATTTTTTTGGCAAGAATACTGACATTGGTTGCCATTTCCTCCTCCAGCGAATGAGAAACCTTCCACAACACAAACTTTTAGATTATGCCCTACTCCAACCAATATCTAGATAAGATTGGTGGGAAATTAAATCTTTATGACCCCAAACCTGATTTTCTTGTAGGTTTCCTCATCTATGTAAATGGTATATCCATACTTCCCATTGTTCCTACCAAAATCTTGAGAAATATCATTGTCTCTTCTCTTAGATCTCACAAATAATCCCTCAGGAAATATTCTCAGCTTTGCCTTCAAAATACTTCCTAGTATTTTATTTTTATAGGTTTAAAATATTAGAATATGTAGTTTTGGGAAAATACTGATTCTAAAATATAGTTGTTGTTGTTGTTGTTGTTTTTTCCAGAACCCCACCACATCTTGCCACGTCCTACCAATCATTACTGCTTGTTCTTAGCTCCCCTCTTCTTCTCCCTGGGCTATATCAAAGTAGCCTTACAACACTTCTCTTCTACTCATATGACTCAATAATCTATTTTCAATTGTAGCATAAGTAATTTTCCTCAAAACTACAGCACATCATTCTATGCTTAACATTTTTAATGGCTTCTTAGCTCCATCATAGCCAAAAATTTGACCATAGCTTAAAAGGCTCAAAGTCACCTAGTCATCTCTGACTTTCGGTTCTCTGACTCGCCCTTGGCCAATGCACACCCACTACAATGACTTTTTTGACACTACTCTGAAAGATCATTCTCACTCGCTTGCTCAAGATATTCACATTTGTTATTTTTTCAACCTAAAATGTCTTCATTTACAGAGCTACATGGTTTACTTTACCATTTCCTTCAAGTCTCTGTGCAAATGTTAAATTCTTGGTCAAAAATGTCTTGATCTCATGCAACAAACAGAGCTATCCCTCCACCAAAGATGGATTTCTTCTTCTTGATGTAGAGCAATTGCTGGGAAGTGGCTGCCTCAATAGGGACTACATTTTCCAAGTAACCCTGCATCTAATGGGACCATGTGATTATATAATACTCAGTGAAATCAGCAAAGGGGGAGTAAAGTTCATCAGATCTATGCTGGACCCATAAAATTTCCTGTTAGATCTCTACACTTACTCTGCTTACCAACCATCTAGATATTGATGTTCCAGGCAATATCAGGAGCCACACTTTGAAAATAGAGGAGGCCTCCTTAACCTGAGTAAAGAAGGACTTCAAAGAGGAGAATATCCCACTGCCACCACTGTCATTTATACCTAAATATGAACAAGAAATTTCTATTTGTATAAGCCATGGATGTTTATCTGTTACAATAGCTGCTGTATATGCTAAGTACTACAGTGTCTTATGTACAGTAGAAAGCCTATGATCTCCATCTATTACCCTTAATTTATCTGCTGTCTGTTTCCTCAGTAGATCATAAAATGAATGATGCTAGATAACCTGTTTTGCTTTTGTTTGTTGTTGTTTCACCATTACTTGAAACATGCACTGGTGTCTGCCCAACCATTCACAATCTGCTCTATCACAGTCTAACAGTGGCACCTCTTTACCTCTGGTTACTTGAAGGAACCCTTTCTTTTTCACATTTTTCTCAAATCCTGCTTCCTATCCATCAACAAATCTTTTGGTTCTACCTTCAAAACATATCCAGAATGTCACCACTTCTTACTATTTCCACTGTTTCAACATCACCTTCTAGAGGACTACTGTAAGAGCTTCCTATGCTTCTTATTTTATTGTTATCCTCCACTTTATTCTGTTCTTAACAAAGTAATCTAAGATATTCAGTCAAAACCCAAGCTAAATCATACTACCACTCTGTTTAAAACCACATCATCTCAGAGTAACAATTCATGTTTACTATGATCTCCCAAGTCCAGGACTGAAACCCACTTTTTTCTTCTTCATTTCTTAATATTCTCTCCTCAATCACTGCTCTAGCTACAGTGGCTTTATTGCAATCCTGGATTAACTTTGTTAAGCTCTCAAAGAAGGGTATTTTTTACTTACTGTCCTCTCTTCCTCAAAAGCTTATTTGTCAGATAACTGCAGGGCTTTCTCTCTCACATTTTTTGTCTTAACTTAGATGTTAAGCTGTAAATGAGGGCTGCTCTGACCACCCAATATTTTCTAATGCCTTTGCTCATTTATTTTTTCCGTGATATTTATCACTCCTATAAATATTACATATTTTAGCTTAAAATTTTATCTTCTATATCTCTGAGCTAGAATTTATTTCTTCAAAACCAGTGATTTTTACATGTTTGTGTGTGTCATATCCCTATGATTAGATAAATATTTGCTATAAAGTAGATGCTCCATAAACACCATCAAATAAAATAACTATAAAATGTAGGAAGAAATATAAAGCAGCTAAATATGGAATGGCAGAAAGTGACATCTTATATAAGGGTGTCAGGCAAGTCCTCTCTAATATGTGCAGATACCTGAATCAAGTAATGGGCAAAACCATTCAGATATCTGCAGGATGAGAGATCCAGGGAGAGTGAATGGAAATACAAAAGCCATGAAGCAGGTTGTGTGCTTGGTGTTTTCTAGGAATAGCAAAGAGAAAAGTATGGTTACAGTTTCAGAGAGAGAAAGAAGTAGGAGACATAGTCAAAGGTTTGCCAGGTGAGATTAATCTTCTAGGACATGATATGAAATTCGGATTCTAATTCTAAGAGTTGATTATTTAGTTTCAGGATCTGAAGTAGAAGATAGGAATATGATAGTGACCAAAATTTCTCAAGCCTGATTTATTGACAATCTAATGAAAAAAATACATGTCAATGAACCAAATCACATACATACATGTAAATTATGACTATGTTATAACTTACCCGTAGTAAACTTCATTTACCTAAAATAGAGATGCTCAGTGTAGTAGGGGTATAACATTACACTAGGAGTGGTGGCTGCGTGGGTGCAGGAGGGCCTAGAAGAGATATTCCACATTCAAGGTCAGGAAGGGTGGCGGAGAGGAGATAACCCTCGTCCAAGGTAAGGAGCAGTGGCTGAGCTTTGCTGGAGCATCTGTGAAGAGATACCCCATGTCCAAGGTAAGAGAAAGCCAAGTAAGATGGTAGGTGTTGCAAGAAGGCATCAGAGGGCAGACACACTGAAACCATAATCACAAAAAAAGAGTCAGTCTAATCACACTAGGACCACAGCCTTGTCTAACTCAATGAAACTAAGCTATATCGTGGGGCCACCCAAGGCAAGCAGGTCATGGTGGAGAGGTCTGACAGAATGTGGTCCACTGGAGAAGGGAATGGAAAACCACTTCAGTATTCTTGCCTTGAGAGCCCCATGAACAGTATGAAAGGCAAAATGATAGGATACTGAAAAAGGAACTCTCCAGGTCAGTAGGTGCCCAATATGCTACTGGAGATCAGTGGAGAAATAACTCCAGAAAGAATGAAGGGATGGAGCCAAAGCAAAAAAAAAATACCCAGCTGTGGATGTGACTGGTGATAGAAGCAAGATCCGATGCTGTAAAGAACAATATTGCATAGGAACCTGGAATGTCAGGTCCATGAATCAAGGCAAATTGGAAGTGGTCAAACAAGAGATGGCAAGAGTGAACGTCAACATTCTAGGAATCAGCGAACTAAAATGCACTGTAATGGCTGAATTTAACTCAGATGACCATTATATCTACTAATGCAGGCAGGATCCCTAAGAAGGGATAGAGTAGCCATCTTGGTCAACAAAAGAGTCCGAAATGCAGTACTTGGAAGCAATCTCAAATATGACAGAAGATCTCTGTTCATCTCCAAGGCAAGCCATTCAATATCACAGTAATCCAAGCCTATGCCCCAACCAGAAATGCTGAAGAAGCTGAAATTGAATGGTTCTATGAAGACCTACAAGACCTTTTAGAACTAACACCCAAAAAAGATGTCCTTTTCACTATACGGGACTGGAATGCAAAAGTAGGAAGTCAAGAAACACCTGGAGTAACAGGCAAATTTGGCCTTGGAATGCAGAATGAAGCAGGGCAAAGACTAATAGAGTTTTGCCAAGAAAATGCACTGGTCATAGCAAACACCCTCTTCCAACAACACAAGAGAAGACTCTACACATGGACATCACCAGATGGTCAACACCAAAATCAGATTGATTATATTCTTTGCAGCCAAAGATGGAGAAGCTCTATACAGTCAACAAAAACAAGACCAGGAGCTGACTGTGGCTCAGATCATGAACTCCTTATTACCAAATTCAGACTTAAATTGAAGAAAGTAGGGAAAACCGCTAGACCATTCAGGTATGACCTAAATCAAATCCCTTATGATTATACAGTGGAAGTGAGAAATAGATTTAAGGGCCTAGATCTGATAGATAGAGTGCCTGATGAACTATGGAATGAGGTTCGTGACATTGTACAGGAGACAGGGATCAAGACCATCCCCATGGAAAAGAAATGCAAAAAAGCAAAATGGCTGTCTGGAGAAGCCTTACAAATAGCACTGAAAAGAAGAGAGGCGAAAAGCAAAGGAGAAAAGAAAAGATATAAGCATCTGAATGCAGAGTTCCAAAGAATAGCAAGAAGAGATAAGAAAGCCTTCTTCAGCAATCAATGCAAAGAGATAGAGGAAAACAACAGAATGGGAAAGACTAGAGATCTCTTCAAGAGAATTGGAGATACCAAGGGAACATTTCATGCAAAGATGGGCTCGATAAAGGATAGAAATGGTATGGACCTAACAGAAGCAGAAGATATTAAGAAGAGGTGGCAAGAATACACAGAAGAACTGTACAGAAAAGATCTTCACGACCCAGATAATCATGAGGATGTGATCACTAATCTAGAGCCAGACATCTTGGAATGTGAAGTCAAGTGGGCCTTAGAAAGCATCACTAAGAACAAAGCTAGTGGAGGTGATGGAATTCCCGTTGAGCTGTTTCAAATCCTGGAAGATGATGCTGTGAAAGTGCTGCACTCAATATGCCAGCAAATTTGGAAAACTCAGCAGTGGCCACAGGACTGGAAAAGGTCAGTTTTCATTCCAATTCCAAAGAAAGGCAATGCCAAAGAATGCTCAAACTACCGCACAATTGCACTCATCTCACACGCTAGTAAAGTAATGCTCAAAATTCTCCAAGCCAGGCTTCAGCAATATGTGAACCGTGAACTCCCTGATGTTCAAGCTGGTTTTAGAACAGGCAGAGGAACCAGAGATCAAATTGCCAACATCCGCTGGATCATGGAAAAAGCAAGAGAGTTCCAGAAAAACATCTATTTCTGCTTTATTGACTATGCCAAAGCCTTTGACTGTGTGGATCACAATAAACTGTGGAAAATTCTGAAAGAGATGGGAATACCAGACCACCTAACCTGCCTCTTGAGAAATCTGTATGCAGGTCAGGAAGCAACAGTTAGAACTGGACATGGAACAACAGACTGGTTCCAAATAGGAAAAGGAGTACGTCAAGGCTGTATATTGTCTCCCTGCTTATTTAACTTATATGCAGAGTACATCATGAGAAACGCTGGACTGGAAGAAACACAAGCTGGAATCAAGATTGCCGGGAGAAATATCAATAACCTCAGATATGCTGATGACACCACCCTTATGGCAGAAAGTGAGGAGGAGCTAAAAAGCCTCTTGATGAAAGTGAAGGAGGAGAGCGAAAAAGTTGGCTTAAAGCTCAACATTCAGAAAATGAAGATCATGGCATCTGTTCCCATCACTTCATGGCAAATAGATGGGGAAACAGTGGAAACAGTGTCAGACTTTATGTTTTTGGGCTCCAAAATCACTGCAGATGGTGACTGCAGCCATGAAATTAGAAGACGCTTACTCCTTGGAAGAAAAGTTATGAACAACCTAGATAACATATTGAAAGGCAGAGACATTATTTGCCAACAAAGGTCCGTCTAGCCAGGGCTATGGTTTTTTCAGTGGTCATGTATGGATGTGAGAGTTGGACAGTGAAGAAAGTTGAGCACCGAAGAAGTGATGCTTTTGAACTGTGGTGTTGGAGAAGACTCTTGAGAGCCCCTTGGACTGCAGAGATCCAACCAGTCCATTCTGAAGGAGATCAACCCTGGGATTTCTTTGGAAGGAATTATTCTAAAGCTGAAACTCTAGTACTCTGGCCACCTGAAGCGAAAGTTGACTCACTGGAAAAGACTCTGATGCTGGGAGGGATTCAGGGCAGGAGAAGAAGGGGACGACAGAGGATGAGAGGGCTGGATGGCATCACTGACTCGATGAACGTGAGTCTGAGTGAACTCTGGGAGTTGGTGATGGACAGGGAGGCCTGGCGTGCTGCAATTCATGGGGTCGCAAAGAATTGGGACACGACTGAGTGACTGAACTAACTAACTAGATCTTTTAATTAATTGACTTTAAAATAATTAATTAGTTTTCTGTTGTTCTGATTTCTTTCTAAGTATTTCAGGATATTTCCACATTGAGAAAGTGTGAAATGAAATACTGAAATTATATTTGGAAATGAAAAAGAAAGCCCTAAATAGTTTTTTCATACCATGACATATATGTGAAAAAATGCTTTTGCTTTTTTTCACTTACATGAAATCCTCTTTCCTTCCACTCTTTCCCCATTACCCAATTTTCCCTTTAATTCTCTTCTTTTCTTGTTGTTGTTCTTTTTAACGCAGAAATATCCTGGAATCAATCCCTTCTAACTTTCAAAGGACAATATGCCTTAGGCCATTATTCTCCAAAAAAGTTAAGGAAGATCCATTGATTTAAAGAAAACATTATAGTTACATTTTATATAAAAATAAGTGCAATATGTTAGTTTACTAATATTAAAATATGAAAACAGTACACTATGTAAGTAGAAAATAGATACACATGTATTAGAGATGATTGCCTTTAAAAACAACAGCAACAAACAAATGAACAAAAACTCATATACATTTATCCAAAGAATGAGAAGAGCCCTACTGTACCTGTAGGCACAAACAGAACACTCTGTCTTTACTTTCTTCTGCCATTTGGAATCTTCTCTCTACGTTAGGATCTGAACTTTTGTTCTTGACTTCAAACTGATTATTCTTAATTATCATTAAACATATATTCACAAAATTATATTAATCCTCCTCTATCACATTGAACTTTTCAAACAAGCCCCAAATCTAGGTACCTTTATCCCTGTCTTATAAGCAGGAAAATTACTACTGCTCAGAGTGTATAAATCAATCTGTAGCCATAATAGGGAGAAGTTGTGTCTGTTTAGTTAATTGTTCAATCTTCAGCCTTCAAAGTGTCAGATATGCCCTAGTTCACCAATGAATATTTGTTGACTAAGTGGTCATGTTTAGATCTAAATTCAGTCTTCTAGACATCAACATTACATTACCTTCTGCTGTACATGCTGAGATTTCAGTTTTATTTTTGTAAAAATAGGGGAATATCTCAGATAAATTTGAAGTGGACTGGGAATGGTATTTGGTCATTTTATGGCCAGATGTGGCATTTGAATAATGAATTTTATCACAAATTGGTGAGCAGTCAGAAAGCATTAATAATGATGAGTATGAAGATAATATATAGTAACTATTTATTATAGATAATATATATTTTATATTTATATATATAGTGTCATTTTATTCCTTCTCACATTCTTTAGCTATAAGTACCATTTAGCAAATTTTTTAAGATCCAACAGACTTTAAATGGCTGTACTAGGATTTATGATCTGTGCTGTCTGACTATGAAGCCATTCTTCTAAATATTTAAGGGAGGCCTTTCCTGGTCCAGGTGAGATATGATGAGGCTAAGAACTAAAGTAACAGAAATGTGTATGCAAAGGAGAGACTCTATTACATAGATAAATTGGTGAAAGCATTGCCTAATTTTGAAGAATAAATAGATATAGAAATGAAAGATAAATATCAAAGATGAACTTAATGTTCATTGTAATTGTAACATCATTGTAATTGTAATTGTAACATCATTGGCAGAAATCATAAGAAAAGAAGGATTAAGAGGATGGAGGTGAGATGAATAAGGATTTAAATTATGTTTCTCAGAACATTCATTTCTGATGAAGTAGACTGTAAATCACATTTTGCTGTTGGTGTTCAGTCACTGAGTCGTGTCCTACTCTGAGACCCCAAGAGCTGCAGCACACCAGGCTTCTCTCTTCTTCACTATCTCCCTTATTTTCCTCAGGTTCATGTCCATTGTGTCAGCGATGCCATCCAACCATCTCATCCTCTGACACCGGTTTCTCTTGCCCTCTATCTTTCCCAGCATCAGGGTCTTTTCCAATGAGTGAGCTCTTGCATCAAGCGGCCAAAATATTGGAGCTTCACCTTCAGTATCAGTCCTTCCAATGAATATTCAGGACTGGTTTCCTTTAGGAGGCAGGTGATGTGGTCTGGTATTCCCATCTCATTAAGAATATTCCAGTTTGTTGTGATCCACACAGTAAAGCCTTTAGCATAGTCAATGAAGTAGAAGTAGATGTTTTGTAAATTACATTAGGGAAGTTGGAGAGAAAAGGTAAAGTTGAAGAAATGGAAAAGAATAGCTTAGGATATATAAATAGGTTATATAAAGATGAAAGAGATATAAAGTATAAAATTGCTATTGCTCAGATAAATTACTTGTGCTTATGTGAAGAGGAAACCATAAATCTTTTCTCTGAAAAACTGTTTATAAATGTACTACCTTACAAGTAGTACTGTGGAAAATTCTTAAAGAGATGGGAATGTCAGACCACCTTACCTGCTTCCTGAGAAACCTGTATGCAGATCAAGAAGCAACAGTTAGAACAAGAAATGGAACAATGGATTGGTTCAAAATTGGGAAAGGAGTATATTTCAAGACTGTATATTGTCATCCTGATTATTTAAAATATATGTAGAGTACATGATGTGAAATGCTGGGCTGGATGAAGCACAAGCTGGAATCAAGATCGCTGGGAGAAATGTCAACCTCAGCTATGCAGATAACACCACCCTTACGGCAGAAATTGAAGAGGAACTAAAAAGCCTCTTGATGAACGTGAAAGGGGGGACTGAAAAAGCTGGCTTAAAACCCAACATTAAAAAAAACAAAAAACAAACAAAAAAAAGAAAAACTAAGATCATGAAGTCTAGTCCTATCACTTCATGGCAAATAGATGGGGAAACAGTGACAGACTTTATTTTTTTGGGCTCCAAAAATTACTGCAAATGGTGACTCTAGCCAGGAAATTAAAGGATACTTGATCCTTGGTAGTGAAGCTATGACAAACCTAGGCAGCACATAAAAATATAGAGACATCACTTTGCTGACAAAGGTCCATATCTTCAAAGCTATGGCTTTTCCAGTAGCCATGTATGGGTGTGAGTTGGACCATAAAGAATGCTGAGAGCTGAAAAATTGATGCTTTTGAACTGCAGTGTTGGAGAAGACTCTTGAAAGTCCCTTGGACTGCAAAGAGATCCAACCAGTCCATCCTAAAGGAAATCAGTCCTGAATATTCATTGGAAGGACTAAATCTGAAGCTCCAATACTTTGGCCACCTGATGCAAAGAGCCAACTCATTAGAAAACGCCTTGATGCTTGGAAAGATTGAAGGTGGGAGGAGAAGGGGATGACAGAGGATGAGATTGTTGGATGACATCACCCATTCAACAGCCATGAGCTTGAACAAACTCAGGGAGATGGCAAAGGACAGGCAAACATTATGTGCTGCTGTCCATGGGGTCACAAAGAGTCCGACATGGCTGAGTGACTGAACAACAATAGAAACCTTACAAGCAGCACAGATAGAGTAAATGATCAGTATAGTTTTTGTAGTTGATATGATACTTATTTGGGAAAAATGTCTATATCCAATATTTTTTTTTCAAGAAATATCTTGTGGACAAAGCTTTACAGTTTTGTCTCCTCCAACAAGCAGTGATTTCTAGCCTGACTTTCCTACACAACAGAGCTATAATGATGAGGCTTAAATGAGATTTACAAAGTTGATTCATTGCTCAGCTAGAGTGGTAGGTCATATCCCTTCAGCCATACAGAACAAGATTGCACACCAAATGCTGATTCCATAAAAATTGGTGTCAATGTGCCTTTCTTAGTCAAATACAACATAAGTTCTGGCTCTTGAATGTGCTTGCCCAGGTCCATATGCCAGGTTTAGCTGGACAAAGGTATAGCAAAAGAGAGATCAGAAAGGAAATTTGCTTCAGCTGCAAATGAACATGCTAAGATAAGAAAATATGCCTAAGCATGAAAGACATCAAGCTGAACTATGAACACTGAAAACATTTCATACCATTTGATCAGCATCATCAATAGCCTGAAAAGATTTGAAGAGTCAGTTTGTTCCCCAACATGTTAACCATAGGTCTCTTTCATTAAAACTGCAGGAGCTAACTGCTGACTCTTCAGCAAACTGCCTGGATTTTAAGAGCAGTAAGTCATTGTAAAGGTATATTTATATAATAAATGTTAATATTTAAAATTAGTAGTGTTGTAGAAGAATAACAGAACATTCAATAATCATACACTTCATGATAATGGCTAGATTATCATGTTCAAAATGATCATTTTATATTATATATTACTTGGCTTGCTATTTATAATTACATTAGTTCCTCAACTTATTTTTCTGTCACATGAGAATTCCACCACCATAATATGTCATAGAGTTTCTAATGAAAGTATGACATTCACCTGAACTATGTTTTTCCAGAGAATCTAGTCATCTGAGAGATCATCACCATGCCCTTTAAGGAAAAAAAAAAAAAAGAGGTTTGTTTGTTTTTTTAATGGTATTTGGATACAACAATTACATAAGTAGTTAGTTATCAGAAATAAATAATTATTGATGGTTTTGCTAGGTCATCGAATTGCATTCCTTCCATTGATTTATCTGGAGAAGGAAATGGCAACCCACTCCGGTATTCTTGCCTGGAGAATCCCGTGGACAGAGGAGCCTGGTGCGCTGCTGTCCATGGGGTCGCAGAGAGTCGGACATGACTGAAGCGACTTAGCAGCAGCAGCAGGGGCATTGATTTATCATCCATCAATATCAGACAGATAATGGCTTTTACTTATTTAACCACTCTTTTATTTAACTATCTATTATATTACTAATGAATACAAAATTCACCATAAGTTCTTAGGGCACCAAACACATTTTTCACCTTGGGAACTACAGATATATACCACCACATGCTTGCTAGTTGGCTTCCTTTCATAAACTCTTTTGATCTAGCTAGTTTTTATTTTTTTTGAATCTTATTCCTTCATCTCACTGATTTTCTTCTTAGCACTAATTATTATTTTAGCATATATTTATTTGTCTATTTACTTATTATTTATGTCTCTCCTGATAGATTTTTACTTCTTACACTTAGAATTACCTGTTTTAATTCACTGGCTTATGTGCAGTGTCTAACCCAGTATCTTAAGCTCAATAAATATGTTGAATGGATATATATATGAATGAGGATTATCTTATATTAATAAACTTTAATGAGAAGAAAAGGACCCTTCTTTCAATGTTTGAGATTGCTGTATTACTTTAGGATTCTTAGTTGTAGATGACAGAGTCCACTCCAGCAGGTTTAAGAAGAGCCTTTATTACAACCTAGCATTAATTCACAGAATTGGTGAAAGTTCAGGGAACTCAACTTGATGGTAAACAGTCAAAATGACCCAATCAAAAGATGTATCCAACATTACTACCCAAAATGTAGCTGATTTTACCACCTGCTGTTCAACGGTATATATATTCAAACATCAGAATCCTCCTAACAGATGTTGTAGAAATCAAAGGACTCCCAGACTATGCTCATGAAAGAAACAGCTAGCTTTTGCCCCCAGTGTTTATTTTTGCCTTCCAAGTCTCATATATATGTGTGTGTGTGTGTGTGTGTGTGTGTGTGTGTGTGTGTGTGTGTGTGTGTCTATTTGATGGAAGAAAGTCTCATTGGAATCTTGAATCTAAGAAATGTAGCTTTGATGTTTTAGTCTCTGTTTTTGGTTGTACCACTTGACTTGTAGGAATTTAGTTCCCCAACCAAAGCACAGAATGCTAACCGCTGCACCACCACAGAATTCCCTAGCCTCTGGTTTAAAGGAAAGTGGGCCACAGGAGGCATAACTGGGGTCAAATGAGCCAATCTACAATATTGTCCACAATCTCTGTGGCTGAAGGGAGTGTAATGCAATCAAACAATGGGAAAAAAAAACAATATAGCAGAAACACAACGAGGGTGAGTGTGCACTCTATATACATCTTCTCTCTTGATTCTCACCACAACTTGCTAACTCAGGCAATCAACCCTTTAAACCCAATTATTTGGCTCCAGAACTAAGTACCTAAAATTTACCTGTATTTCTTTCACTGTTATTACCAAATATTGAACAGCACAAACATGCAACGATTACTTCCTGAGGGACTAACACTTTCACTTTTCCATATTATATATGAAATATCAGTGGATGTCTCAAGATTTTAATAACTTTAAAAAATTCCCATAATGTTAGAACTCACTTTCCAGTAACTTAGTTGTCTTTTATTTTAGGACTTAAATGTTTTAAATTCCCCATTATTGCCCATTTGTAAAGCCTAGAGTAGCCCCACATGATTCCAGAAAATGAGCTGTCACTGTTAGTCCATCTTATGGGAAACAGTCCAAAATATCTTGTTGGTCTACTTAAACTCAGTCATGCATAATTTACTGGATAATCACTAGTGTCCTAATCAATATCTCTATCTATCTACTCACTAATCCAGTTCAAAAACTGTGTAACTTAACATGCACTGGACTCAGGACTAGCCCTTTGCAAATCTGAAATCTGTCTGTGATGTATTCACTTTTCCTTACCAGCTATCCTTTCTGAAACTCAGACTGTTTTTATAAAATTTAAACCAAAAAGAAAAGGACTTTGTTTTTTTTTTTCCACTTATTTTCTCTCTTTGTAAGGAAAATTGAAGCTTTAAATAATAAATGACTGAGACCATTAAATAGAACTGTGACAAAGTCAAAGCTAACAACATTTTTCTAAGGTATCTTGATTCCAAATTCCATGAAACTTCCCATGTTTCTCTCTAAAATATTTTTCAGACTGTCTGTGAAAGCTAGTCAGCCCTATCACACAGGTCACTAGTTTAAAAAAGAAATAATAAGAAGAAAATCTCTGCCAGTATGTGATAGAATAAGTACACGGTAAAATAACTAAGATTCTATACATCCCTTTTAATTTCAGCCAAAGAAATACACGTTTGCCTTAAAGCAGACTTGAATGCATTAAAAAAATCATTGGATTTTTAGTCTAGCCATAGTACTAACTAGATGTTATCTTAGGCAAGTAATTTCATCTCTCTGGCCCTTAAAAATAAATAAGAAATTGAAATTCATGGCCTCTAAATTCCCTTCTAGCTTAAGAAATTCATGAAGCAGCAGCAGTGCTACTATATTCACAAAAAAATGACTCAGGCCAACATGGGCAAATTCACATTTTCTATATGACAACCATCTGTCCCAGTTTGACCAGGCAATGTTAGTTTATACCTGTGATCCCCAAGTAATTACACACTTTCATCCTCAAAATTATTCTATTTTGAAAGAAAAACTGTAAAAAATAATCTTATAAATGTAGGAGAGGCCAATGCTGTGTCAGGCTGAGATATTTATATATCATATTGCACACAGATAATGATAATAACAATTTCTACACTTACAAGAGCAAACATGATATCTTTAGACACTTTTTTCTACATTATGACATTCCAGAAATACAGTGTTATTGCTGAGTATGATCTCTTGAGTCAGACTGCTGGATTCTAACTTAGGTTTGCCATTCACTTGCTATGGGGTTAACAAAAAATCTTAGTTCCTCATCTAGAGAGAGAATCTTGTTATAAGGTTTCAGTTCAGTTCAGTCTCTCAGTNTCATTCTGTGGTATTGTCAGTGGTTAATAGAGGCCATATTTTTGCTGGAAGCTTATGGGTGTGCTCCTGCTGCCGCGGCTAAGTCGCTTCAGTCGTATTCGATTCTGTGCGACCCCAGAGATGGCAGCCCATCAGGCTCCGCCGTCCCTGGGATTCTCCAGGCAAGAACATTGGAGTGAGTTGCCATTTCCTGAGGGTGATAGATATCAGAATGTGGTATCCTATCCTACTGAGGGCCTGAGGTCCTCCATCTCCTGTTATTGTTCAGTTGTTAAATTGTGTCTGACTCTTTGCAACCCCATGGACTGCAGCACGCCAGGCTCTTCTGTCCTCCACTACCTCCTGGAGTTTGCTCAAATTCTTGTCCATTGAATCAGTGATACTGTCTATCCATCTCATCCTCTGCTGCCTGCCCCCTTCTTTTGCCTTCAGTCTTTCCCAGCATCAGGGTCTTTTCCAATGAGTTGGCTCTTCGCATCAGATAGCCAAAGTACTGGAGCTTCAACATCAATCCTTCCAAAGAATATTCAGGGTTGATTTCCTTTAGGATTGATTGGTTTGATCTCCTCACTGTCCAAGGGACTCTCAAGAGTCTTCTCCAGCACCACAATTTGAAAGCATCGATTCACTGGTGCTCAGTCTTCCTTATGGTTCCACTCTCACATCCACACATGACTGCTGGAGGCAAAATGAATTTCAAATCACAGTCTATGGAGGAAAAATGCCATCATGGAAAGCATGCAGAACTTGGAGTCAAAAGATCTAGTTTAGATTCATGATTTATCCACAAAGTAGCTTAGTAGACCCTGGGCAGTTCTTTATAGCAGTATCAATCATTGACCACATCCCTGTGACATCTGTCCTCCTATCCTGATATGTGTGTTTGTATGTGTGTGTGTTAGTCACCCAGTTATGTCTGACTCTTTGTGACCCTATAGACTGTGGCCCACCAGACTCCTCTGTCCATGGAATTCTCCAGACAAGAATACTGGAATGAGTAACCACTCCCTTCTCTGGGGGATCTTCCTGACCCAAGGATAGAATTCAGGTCTCCTGCATTGCAGGCTGATTCTTTACTATCTGAGCCACCAGGGAAGCCCTCCTATCCTCATAGGCTGCTCTAAAGCTTGACAAATCTAACTGGATTTGAAAGCATTTCAAAACTGGAAAGCAGCACAGAGGTGTGCAGCGTAATAGATGACAATTTCATCATAATGTCAGTCCCATTCATTCTCAGCATATGTGGCAGAGGATTTGTGGCTGGTGAGGACAGTGTTAAATTTACAGAGCAACCCAAGGAGAGACTCACTTGCCATAAGGGGAGACCCACGACTGATGGTAGGCACTTAACAGCATGTTCCAATTACAGCATTTAAATCTAATTGCATACTCTGTTAATCTCTGTCAGTGCGGCATCATTTAATATCATCTCAGCAGCCTCTAATATTGTGAGCAATGTGAGCTGAGCTGAGACTATTGAAAAAGTTCAGTCCCAGGTCTTCATATCCCCTTTAATTCTCTCTGTCAATTATGCCTCCACCAAGAGTTCAAATAAAGGTCTTGGGATCCGGGGTTGGAGCTACCTTTTTGAAGCAAAGCCTCTTATAAATATACAGATTATATCAGGAGCCAGCAACTCCTTGCCCTGGTTGTGTTTGATGGGTTAGCTGCAGTGACTAGTCCCTAGGGTATAACTTACTATAGGCTTCTTTCAAACAAATATTGTAAATACAATCTGTTCCATGAATTATAGGTCTGAAAATAAAGTGATATCACTTGCATGTATATTTTCTTCCCTCCCCAGTTCCCCTGGCTCAAGTAAGGTTGATGTGAAAACTCCTCTTGACTCTTACTTAGCTCAACTTTTTTTTTGCACATAGAGAGCTTTTTATCTTTATTTATTCTTATTATAAATTTTAGTTAATTAACATGAAACCTCTGGTCATGGGCTTAGATTTTAAAATAAAATTCTTGAATCAGAGAAATCAAATGTAGGAATAACACCAACTCTATTTAAATCCAACTTTTATCAGGAGTCATTTATTCAGTCAATAAACACCAAATGAATGATGTCACTTGTGCCATGCCTTTGCTTGCTCTCTGAGAAATTACATTCTTTCTAAAGAAAGTGAAATGAAGTCACTCAGTCGAGTCTGACTTGTTGCGACCCTGTGGACTGTAGCCCTCCAGGCTCCTCCGTCCATGGGATTTTCCAGGCAAGAATACTGGAGTGGGTTGCCATTTCCTCTCAAGCGGATCTTCCCAACCCAGGGATCGAATCCAGGTCTGCAGGCAGATGCTTTAACCTCTGATGAGCTCCAAATCCGGGTCCATAAGCCATATGGTTAGGTAATTTTCTAAGCTTCTCTAAATCTGAACTTACTTTCCTGTAACATTTTAATTTTTTTGCCTCCCTTGAAGCACCACTTGGGGGGATTAAATGAGATAATATATGTAAAGTACCAGGTAGAGTTTTGCACACTTTTTACAGCTGTTTAGTTTTTGCAGTGACTGAACTGAATAGTTATGAATAGTTATTATTTGTCAGTCAAAGGGCTAAGACTCTTTCATGAAGTATTCTTTTATAATGTTTTGGGCAGCCTTATAGTTCGATACCTTTATTACCCCAATTTTACAGTTGAAGATTGAACCCCAGACTGAAAGCTGGGGAAGTGAATTTTGTCCATGGGGACCCACCTGGAACATGGAGAGTGGAAATTTAAGCCTATGAAACGAGAAACCACAGGTGTGCTCCCTGACTACAGTAGGATCGATGCCATGACTTCAAGAAGTTCTGTTCAAATCTCGCTGGGGAGATGAGACTTACCCCAGACTATAGCTGGTCAGCCAAACATAGCCATGTGGGATTAAGCATCCAAAATGACTCCGCCTGCTTCATTTGGAAGGTGCTGAGACAAAGCAGCTAGAGAAGAAGCTGAGCTGCTCAGAGACTGGAAGTCACATAATGGGAATAAGAGGGAATAAGTTTCTCTCTCAAGGAGTTATCCAGGGCTGTGTGGTTCTGTGACGTCTGGCTTCATCTTCCATCCTCAGACAAGCATTTGCTCCTAGGCAGCTGCTCCAGTTGTCACTGGTCCTAGGTTCCTCTGACCTGGGTGGACTCGTGGGACAGTGTAGTGATTAAGACTTCTGTCACTTTTGATGCGGGAACTTGGGCAGGGTATTTACTCTCTGTGCTGCAGGTTTCTCTCCTGAAAAATTAGCATAATAATAGAGTTACTGATAAACTTGAACATGTTTAGAACAGTGCTTGGCACACAGTATTACATTATGTATGTGTGACTATTATATGTATATAGTGGGGTCTCAGTATTTGTCCATCAGTTGGTTCCTGGAGATGGGTGTCCCTCTTTCTGGAGGTGCCTAAGTTTCCTAGGCATCTTTCTGGAGATGCCTAAGAAATTACTCATTGGAAATCAATGAAGATTGTAATCACCTGGAATTCTTGCAGTGGAAAGGGGAACCCAGACAGCGACTAGGGGAGATGGAAACAAAAAGATCAGCCCACAGTGCAGAGCGTAGGGCAGTTCTGCTCAAAGAGACTGGAAATCACACAATAGAAATAGGATGGAATACGTTTGTCTCTTGAGGAGTTATCCTGGGCTGTCTGGTCCTGTGATGTCTGATTGCATGTGCCATCCCCATGTCTGCAGGGAAAGGGATGGAAAGCAGTCTGGGTGAGTGAATGGAGTAGTGCCCCACCTGTGCCCTCTAGTAGTACTGAAGGATTGTTCCATCCTCTCCTTCCCTTCCCCAGTCTTTAAGAGGAGATGAGCTCCAATTTTAGCCAAGGACACACTGTGAGCCATGGAACTAGGCAGAGATGCTCTACTATTCTGGGCAGTCTTTCTTTGGGAGGTCTTATCCAAGATCATTGCAAACATATTAAAACGCAGTCACATTCCTTGTTTCCTATAATTAAGAATAATCATAAGAGTATAATTGTAATCTAGTGGCTGAAAAAATGTTACATTTATATAGCTACTTAGTTCAACATTATTTTGATTTGCAGTTTTTGTTCTTTGTTTTGGATCCCGTATTATTTTATCTGCATGCAGGTCTAAAAATCCTGAGCTCCCAGTACTGAATAGATGAAGTAGACTTGGCACTAGTGGCTGGGAGCAGATGATTTATTCAAAACAAGAAACTGGTTGAAATGATGATTTTTGCTTTCCACTGATTTATTTTTGGAAATTTTACTCAAAACTTTTGTGGTTGGAACTTCTTAGGCATGGAAGGGGAGAAAGAGGTCATAAGCTCTTGTGTATTTTTTTTCTTTGGAAATCGCTCTTCACTATGGGTAGTGAGGTTTGATAGTCTGGGGCCTCCTCTCACTAAAGAAGTAGGGTTCTGCCTCCACAGGCATCTCAGGGTCAGGACGGGGCTGAGTGAAAGAAACCTGGAAATGACTGCTTTGATCTGATGCTTGAGTGGAAAAAGGATTCTGGAAATGTCCAAGCCAGATCATTAGGCCTCGGGAGAAGGCCTTAATAGTGGTGTGACCTTCAGTAAGGGCTAGTGAGATAATGGATAGGGGAAGTTGGAAGCTATGGGACCAGGGATCCAAGTCAAACATTTGGTAAACCCCAGGGCCCCCCATCGATATGATGAGCAGAAGGTTTTGCAAATACATAGAAGGCCTTAATAGTGGTGTGACCTTCAGTAAGGGCTAGTGAGATAATGGATAGGGGAAGTTGGAAGCTATGGGACCAGGGATCCAAGTCAAACATTTGGTAAACCCCAGGGCCCCCCATCGATACGATGAGCAGAAGGTTTTGCAAATACATCTTTCTTTGTTCAATGGGGGCCGAGAACCTTTTGGAGGGTCAGTGTGAGTCACTTAATTCCTAGCATCTTAGAATCAATAACCTTTCCTAGAGCCAGAGTTGGGAGAATCTCTATGAGCCAGTCACTCTTCTTACTTTAATAGACCAAGAGCCTAGTAAAATGCCTTAAAACTTCCCCTTTAGGTTGTTTTGGTGAAATTTTACCTGTTCTTTGGCAATGATGAACAATACATTCTCTTATAATAAAAATGGCCAGTGAGCTTGCCTTCCAAGCAGTAACATATATTTCAAAAGATCCTTAATAATATAACCTGAAGGAAATGTACTTATGGGAAGGCAAAGGTAGGTCCACAGATGAGGTCAGATTTGAGATGAGGCAAAAATAAGTGGTCAAGAACACAAAGTTTTGAGTTAAACCAACCTAAGTTTGAATTTTATTTTGGATGTTATTAGCTGTGTGATTTGAGGAAATAATTTAACTTTTGTGAAACTCAATGTCACCATTTGTAAAAAAGAGTTAATTATTGCTGTGACATGACTCCTATAAAATGCTTATCATGACTTCCCTGGTGGCTCAGACGGTAAAGTGTCTGCCTACAATGATCCAGGTTGGATCGCTGGGTTGGGAAGATCTCCTGGAGAAGGAAATGGCAACCCACTCCAGTACTCTTGCCTGGAAAATCTCATGGACGGAGGAGCCTGTTAGGCTACAGTCCATGGGGTCGCAAAGAGTCGGGCACGACTGAGCGACTTCAATGCAATATGGTGCTTGGTGCAAACAGATATGTAGCATGGGAAAGTAAAATAACATGGAGGCAGCGCACAGCTGGGAGAAAAAGATGCTGTTACCTTCCCTTCTAAAGTCAAAGAACCCATCTGTTCCAATGCTCAGTGATGGCCACACATTGGTTTTACACAGCATGGCACTCCAGAAGGAAGTATATGATAACCCCGCCCCGACTTGTCTAAGCAAAGAGAGCTTTGTGTGTGTGGGTGCATGTGTGTGTGTAGAAGTGGCTTTACAGAAAGGGTTTAATGGAAAGTATTTTATAGAAAGTTAGCCTCCGTTCCCCATTTAATTGAATTCTTGGGTTTTATTCAAGAAGGGAAAACTGGTAGCTCATTCTCCAGATGATGCTTGCTAGGTTTAAGACACACACCCAAGATCTTGGAGTTTGGAGATACAAGTGGTGTTGATGTTGGAAAGAGACAGAGGTCATCCCACCTACTAGTGTGGGGTCTCAGGGAGCAGTGCAAAATCCCATTTGCTTCCACATACTCTGAGTTTGGGATGAGGTGGGTAAGGAGATTGGTGATCTGCAAGTTTTCCACATCTCTTGTGGATATTGAGGAAAGGGGGCTGGAGTCAGATTGAAGATGTTCTCAAATGTCTTGTGGGTCTCCTGCCTAGAGGCATGTCCATGACTCAATGTCCAAACAGATGGGCATATCTCAGATGAACACACAGACCATGAGTAGATTGATAATGAGAGAGATAGGGGAAAGATCACTGGCACTCCTAAGTGTGCCCCTTACATTCTCCTGGGTAAAAGACAGCTTCCCGCATTTACCCTCTCCCTTTTGTTATTGAATTTAGGCTAGACTACAAACACAAAGTCAGTATTAATATTGTGTTCATATAATTCAAGAATCATTCAAGGAAAGAATAAAATGAACTAAGGCAATTATATTGGAGAAAAACAATATTTAATGGCTGAAAATTAGTAATATGTGAGATGGTCATGTTTCTATTTTTGGCCAGAGTTACTTTTTTTTCTTTTATTTTTTAGTAGGCAGTCTATAACCTAGTTTCATAGTCTCTCAGGGACTGAGGTTCTTTAAATAAAGATTAAATTACATATCACAGCAGATTCCAGTATTACAAAAAATAATTATTTCTAGATTGTCTCTAAGTCTTCTCATATTAAGTTTAGATCTTAGCATCTTGAAAGCTGTACATTTTATATTTAAGCAGGTAATTGAGTAAAATTGTAACCAATAACTAATTAAATCTATGAAATCACCTCTCTCCTTTCTGTTCTCGTATGAATCATACACTAGAAGAAACATAATCTGCAGAATTGGGAAGATTAGTAGAGGAGAGACTGTTTAGTCAGTTTTCACATTAACAGTCAGACCAGTTGAAATCACTCCCCAGACTTAATTTGGCCTGAAGCCAGATAGTTGATACTGTTAATAGAGAAAACATCTGTTTATACTAATGTGTTAGTTTACTGTGCTTGGAGGCCATCAATATGAGCTGCTATGTACACAGGTATTATGAAAAGAATGAATAATCTGTTTTCATTTGAAAGTCAACAGTAGATAGAGGACTCTTGTTTCATAGTCCCCATATCAAGTCCTGCTCAGACCCTGAAGATAAAGAATTATAGGCAAACCAGGGACCACACAGTATTCTCATTAACTCTAAATATCTATTTCCCTTCCTTTAGTTCTGAGTGAAATCAGAAGACTATATTCTTGAGCAATTGGCTAAAATGATGCAATTAAAAGAAAACATACACTGCATGTAGCTAATTAGCAAATTCAACAAAATCACCTATGATTGAATTCTGTAACTTGCTCTGAAACTGCCTCAGAACATCAGTCTGGAATTGTTTTTCACCTCAAAGAGAAATACCTGTTTTACACATTTTACAGAGGCCATATCAAAATCACTAATGGCAATAAGAAGCTATCACTGCAAATAGATGAAGCCTTACAAACTGTATATATGTGTGATAAAGATACAGAAGTGGGGTATCACCTCAGAGACTTGGAAATGACACATTCAGAGAAGTTCTTATGAAAGTCATAATGTGACCAAGCTCCTGTACTATCTTGGGTAATTATGCAAACCTTCATAAATAATTATTGGTTATTGAAGTACAAGGAAAACAAGTTTTAGTTTATACAGAGAAGGTCCTTACTTAAATGTAGACCTTCTCACTGCTTTGTGGGATAGGCTAATGAAAAATGTACTTGCTCACCGCAGCAAGAATCAGGGCATGAACTAAAGCCATAAAAGTTTTATAGAGCTTCTCCACAGATACCACATTGCTTTCTATGCCTCACTCTTTGCAGTGCAGTTGGTAGGAAAAAGCTAAGTGCAGTAGCTTCATTTCAAAAGGATTGCTCAGACTTCAGTTGTTTTGCTTTGGAGCCAAAGCAGAGTCTTTTTGATCATTTCACTGGCTGCAGGTTTGGTGGGAGGTAAAGCTGTGCTTCATACAGTGTTACAAGTACGAAGTATAAATCAGGTTTTACAAATATGCCCATTTGGTGTACTCAATTGACTATAAAATAATTATTCTCTGCTGTGTAATTGTTGTGCTGTGGAAGAAAGCAGGACTTCTAAACATTTAATGGAAAATAATTATGTGACCTGAATTAGGACTGCATTTTCTCCCACCAAGTTCTGTAGTGCAACAAAAGCATTTTGTAATGATTTCATGTTAAATCTACAGTGTGCAAGCCTGCCTAGGTATTAGTTGTTGCTGTCTGTACTTGTGTGTGTTTTCATAATTTTTTTCTGATTGTCTACTGTCCTTCTGCACCACCATTTGAGAACAAGGGCGTAAACACAACACATTTCAGTGAAAGGATCAGGAATTTTTTTTTTTCTAGTAACATTTTATGAACCAACTAAAAGCTCAGATGGAAGATTTGGTGGTGGCAGGGTGTCATATATCAGGATCTATTTCCCAACCACGGTATAATCAAACAGAAATGTTCAAGTTCTGTGCCCATTTTCCCCTCAGATATTTCTGTTAACCTAAGAAGAAAAAAAATTACATTAGAAAATGAGTTTAGAGCTTTCATTTGTAATATATTCAGTTCTGTACTCAGTTTACAAAATCAGTAAGTGCTCATTGTGTGAAACTCATGACAGATTTTATACAATCCTATTGTTGACATTTCCATTTATCAAGTGTACATTTTAATATGAAAATATTTTCCCACATCTAATCACCAGGGTTCTGACCATTTCCCAGTCAGTATGTGGCCATGTTTCTTGGTACCCTGAGTAATGGATTGAATGTGAACCACAGTGTAGTATGTCCTAGATTATAAATGCTATTATATGGCTATATTAAAGTTTCTTTAGAAGTATTATATCATTCCCTAGACTTCATACCTAAACATAAAAATGTTAGCTTTTAATATTTTTCTTATGAATCTAGAATTTTAAGAAAATGCTAACTGTGAGCTCTTTAGTCTATCTTTGTTAATTTCCCTTTTAAAATGTAGGATTTGCTCCAGCTTGAGTTTATGAACATTATCATGTGGTCACTATTACAATAGTCACACCCAATCTAATATATGAATCTAAGGGCTTTGACTTTTAATTGCTCCTTATATGAAAAGCCTATTTCATCATCTTTTCCTTATTCATCTTAAAATTTTCAGTAGCTGAAGAACTTTGGAATGTCTAGGGTAAAGCCATTATTTTTAAGTCTAGGTTTCTTCAAAGACCATTCACAATCTATAGATGGTACTTTGAAGTTTACCTTTTTTTTCACTTGTCCTGTGAATCCCCAGGGGGCAAGCATTTAATATTTCTTTAATCTGGAGCCAAAATGACTTCCTGCTCCAGTGCTGGCCTCAATTATGGTGCTAGAGAATTATCCTTTCTTAATTAAAGGAATCACAGAGCTGTCTGGGAGCACTGAGCATTCCATTTCAAGGGGTGGGGTGATTAAATTTACATCTTCAGATAAATATAAAATATTCTATTTTTACATGAGTTCTGGGCAGATTTTTGGGATAGGGTTATTTCCATCAACTTCATATGTANTGTCTGGGAGCACTGAGCATTCCATTTCAAGGGGTGGGGTGATTAAATTTACATCTTCAGATAAATATAAAATATTCTATTTTTACATGAGTTCTGGGCAGATTTTTGGGATAGGGTTATTTCCATCAACTTCATATGTAAATAGCATATGTACATATCTAGAAACTTTCTAATTATAAAGTCAAAGACTACAGATTTAAAAAAGAATAAAGTCAATAAAGCAGTTACAATGACAGTACTTAATTTATTTAAAATCATTGAATTGAAAGTGATATTTCTCTGGGAAAAAAAGATAATGCTAGAGTACCTCTCATGAAAACTATTAGAATAATTTGGTGATACTGTGAAATTGTTTCTCATTTAGATGTCATTTATTAATTTTCAGAAATTACCTAGTATTAAATGGTTGATTGACCAATTTTCCCCCATATATTATTTTCTTAGGTGAATATTTGTCTTTAGATACATCTTTATTTTTATGAATTTGCTGACCTAATTCTCCATTAAATTTCTGTGAAGTATTCTCATACTCAGCACTTCTGTTAGAGCAGAAATAGAACCTTCTGTGAAGATGAAGATGTTTTAAAGCTTACACTGTCCAGTACAGTAACCACTACTTGACATGTTTATTATCAAGCACTTATAATGTGGCTAGTGCAACTAGGAAACTAATATTTAACTTTACTTAATTTTAATTATTTAGCTTTGATTTAAATTTACATGGTCATATGTGCCTAGTACTAGGTTTGGACAGTGCAGTTAAAAGACATTCATACAAATTTTGAGCAACTTATTCAGCCGTGATTCATAAGACAAATTTTGTGTGTGTGTTTAGCCATATTTATGCAAGTAGATATTTTGCAGCAGTTAACTTTATTTCACTTTTTACTACCCTAAACATAAGAATTATTGACAGTTTAAATTCTCATATATGCTTTATCATACCCCTTTAGGAACTGAGCAAATCAGCAAAATTATTAATACCAGATCAGAATACTTGTGGTGAAACATTTTAAATCAGATATCCAGATAGTTTATTAAGCTAGGGTGAACATTATTAACATAAAGCTAGATTTACATGTTATTTAAATATGTTTAAGATAAAGTATGTCTAAAAGAGAGTTAAAACATATCATGATATACAAAGTCAATTCTTAATTTTTCTCCATCTTCCTTAAACACAAGATCCCACCACAAGGCCTCTGAACTGGCTATTTGCTACACTCTTCCTCCAAAGAGCCATAGGCCTCACTACCTTATCTCCCCCAAATGGACACCAATATTACCTTCCCAGTGTGATCAACTTTACCCTATTCAATAGCATAATGCACTTTCCCCTCAACACTCTAAAATTTCCATACCTTGCTCTGTTTTTCTCCACATCACTTATTACTTTCTGACATGTTATATAATTTACTCACTTCTTTTATTTCTTTAGATCCTAAATTGATGTGAGATTCATAAAAGCAAGTAATTTGAATTTTTTTGTTTCTAATGTGTTACCAACCCTAGGACATAACTAGGCAGTTGGTACTCCTCAGTAAGTTTTAGATACCATTGAAAAGACTTAATAAGTAGTCTAATTGACAGATTCGTAATGATGAACTTTTTCTGTTAAGTGCTAAATAGTATGTATTTTAAGGTTTATAAGCCACATGTGGTTTCTGTTGCATTATTTAAAAATGTTAAAATTTCTTGACTGGTAGGCAGCATAAAAACAGATTGTAGGCCAGACTTGGTTCACAGGCCACAGTTTACTTATCCTTTGTTCAACTGAATGGAAAGATGTAACAGACAATATTCCCATGATGATTAGCCCTAGAATTGTTTTTATTTTATACTGTGAAAAGTTTTGATTTGGTGTGGTGTGTCCCACTTTAAACTAAAGAAAAATTAATGTGATAAATTGAGTCAGAATGGCTGAAAAGTGGCCTTGGCAGCCTAAGGCCTTTGCATTCCCCAGTCTACCAAAACTATAATTGTGGTCTTTTATAAAACATGATTACTAAAGTGATGTTTGGCCCTTCAGTTCAGTTCAGTTCAGTTCAGTTCAGTCGCTCATTTGTGTCCGACTCAATGTGACCCCATGAACCGCAGCATGCCAGGCCTCCTTGTCCATCACCAACTCCTGGAGTCTACCCAAACCCATGTCCATTGAGTCAGTGATGCCATCCAACCATCTCATCCTCTGTCGTCCCCTTCTTCTCCTGCCCTCAGTATTTCCCACCATCAGGGTCTTTTCAAATGAGTCAGCTTTTCTCATCAGGTAGCCAAAGTATTGGAGTTTCAGCTTCAACATCAGTCCTTCCAATGAACACCCAGGACTGATCTCTTTAGTATGGACTGGTTGGATCTCCTTGCAGTTCAAGGGACTCTCAAGAGTCTTCTCCAACACCAGAGCTCAAAAGCATCAATTCTTCTGTGCTCAGCTTTCTTTATACTCCAATTCTCACATCCATACACAACCACTGGAAAAACCATAGCCTTGACTAGATGGACCCTTGTTGGCAAAGAAATGTCTCTCCTTTTTAAAATGCTGTCTACATTGGTCATAGCTTTCTTTCCAAGGAGTAAGTGTCTTTTAATTTTATGGCTGCAATTACCATCTGCAGTGATTTTGGAGCCCCCCAAAATAAAGTCAGCCACTGTTTCCACTGTTTCGGCATCTATTTGCCATGAAGTGCTATTTTACGTAGATTGTGAGCCCTGACTAAGAAACCAATAAAACTCATACTATCTCATCAAAAAATGTGTGTATGCACGATTCTGCAAAGATTTTCAGGGCTTTTGAAATCCCTGAGGCCTATGAATAAGAATCTCATCTTTTCTTTTTAGACTGACTGTCTCTCTCGCTTGCATTTGTTTTGTGCACCTAATAGAATGCAAACACTGGCTTTAAGTGGGCTTTTGATTCTTACAAAATGGAGACTGTCAAAGAAATTTAGTCAAACACAGCACCTAATAATTCAGTAAATACTTAAAAGCATACTTTGCTTGAAGTATCATTTCAATAATCAGGATTTCATCACAATGAGGAAACAAGTTTTTATTGCTTTTGTTTTTACTGATCAAGACTATTCCATTCTTACACTCCTTCAGGTTGATGAGATCCTCATTCTTTTGACTATTGAAAGTCATAGTATAATCAATAACAAGAGCATAGTAAGTGCCAATATTCTTTCATTTCTTCACTGATATTACAAAGATTTCTAGGAATTGAATGTTTGTCCATCTTCCTAACATGAATCATTACCAATATCATAAGAGCATATTCTATAAATGAGGTACAGCCATTTACTAGTCTCTGAGAATTTTCAGTGTCAAGTTTTGGTCTAGTGTCTTGGATATCACCTAGAACAGCAATTCTCAACTAGAGCCACGGTATTGATATGCCACACTGGTGAGAGAAAGGCATGTTAAATGATTTGTTGCTGATAATATATAAGACATTGCTTTTCCCAAATATTTTATTTTGCAAAAAATGTTTAAATTTGGTTGTATTTATTCCTAAAATAGTAGTTTGCTGCCTTGTAGTTGAAGATTTCTGAACACGTGGAAAACAGTGAACTCAATGAGGGACTGAGAGTCCTTCAGCATAAATCCATGCTAGAATGTTGGTTTAAGAACATCATCTTTCATATGTATTTCTGCAGAAAATAATAAATGGTGAAGATAAATGATCTAGCAAATTATCTCTCTTTATTGAAAATATATACTTAGCATACTTATTAAGGAAAAATGTTGCACGTAGTCACTATTATTAGTGGACACCCTGTTTAATAATTCCCATGCACATTAACTGCTTAGGCTCAAATATAAGCTGAAAATTATTCTGTTGCCTAGTTAAATACAATCTACTTACTAAGGCTCTTTGGGAGGAAATGAAGATAAAGTTATAGCAAAGCACATCCAGGATTAACAATGTCAAGGTCAAATTCACACATATTGCTTAGAAATGATAGAAATTACAAGAAGAAAAACTGTGACAGAATTAGGATAATGACAATGTTTGAAACAGAAATAGGTTGTTGCCAAAAAGAATAAATAAATAAAAGTGGTTTACCTATGTGATGATTCACAAATCCCACTGCCCTTCAATAAGACATCCCTTCGTTTTGTCTTGTCACATTTGTAGATAAAGAAAAGGCAAAATGTATCCCACTAGCCAAATATTAGATAATATAAACAGATGAGAGTTTGAGATTTATAGCAGTAGTAGGAGGCTCAATAAATTATGGATAGAGGGTATTCTGAACAAGCTATCTCCTCTGTCTTCCAAATACAACAAAATTTTTAAGATCAGAGTGCATATCACATGAAGTTAATAAAGTAGAAAATGACACTATTTACCTTCATCAAATAATATGTCAAAAATTTTTAGCTCAGCTCCTTGAAAATCTGTCTTATTTAGCCTGGTGCTTTGTGTAACATTTTAATAGCCAAAAGCAAACAGGGAACATAAAGCATGTTAGGCCAAGAAAAGTTTTTAAAAACCCTTTTACTTTATTTGCAGATTCCTCATGAAATATCACTTTATTTTTTTTTCTGTGGTGTCATCTATAACATTACAAATATTAACATGTAATATCAAGTAGTTGAAGGTGGCAGAGTTGCATGATGAGTAACTAGCTTAAGCATCGGAGGAAGGATAATTGGCAAGATGACCACATGAAAAAGAGTTGTTGTTATCCCAGGTCTGTCTACTTACAGATTACTGCCTGTCCCCAAGTCACCAGGCTAAAGGTCATATTTCAAAGAATGTTAGTTTATCTGTGCATAAAAGGGAAGGATTTGTCATTCCAAATCATATTAATGATCCATTTAGTCTAATATCCTTCTTTTTTTTTTTTTTCTTGATATAAATGGATTTCATTGAGAATTGTATTTTTTTTTTTTTTACACGAACTCCCAAACATGAACCCCCCTCCCACCTCCCACCCCACATCACCCTTCCAGATCATCCCCATACACCTGCCCCAAGCATCCTGCATCCTGCATTGAACATAGACTGGCAATTCATTTCTTACATGATAGTATACAAATTTCAATGCTATTCTCCCAAATCATCCCACCCTCTCCCTCTCCCTCTCCTTCTCCCTCAGAGTCCATAAGTCCGCTCTACACATCTGTATCTCTTTTGCTGTCTTGCATACAGGGTCCTCATTACCATCTTTCTAAATTCCATATATATGTGTTAGTATACTGTATTGGTTTCTAATATCCTTCTTAAGGCAGTGGTCAGTTTTTTTTAAATGCAGGGAGAGGAATCTTTCTAACCACATTTTTACCATTATCAGAAAGGGATGAATTCCATCTAAACTCTTTTGGGAAAGATGAATTCGTTGTTCTTGCCGTGAGTTAAGAGCAAGTTTCTTGTTTTACCTGGCATTGCTAATGACAATAGCAATACAAAATATAAGCACAAAAGAGAACCAACTCAGCCTCTTTTAGTATTATATTAAATCATGTAGTTACATAAAGTTGAACAAATATAAGAAACTCCCATTGGTGAGAAAATTTTTAAATCATTCTTTAGAATTCATTGGTATTTTTAAACTCCAGTATTTTTGCTCTTGTTAGTTAATACTCAGATGGTGACTGCTGCCATGAAATTAAAAGACGTTTGCTCCTTGGAAGAAAAGCTATGACAAACCTGCTGCTGCTGCTGCTGCTAAGTCGCTTCAGTTGTGTCCAACTCTGTGCGATTCCCATAGACAGCAGCCTACCAGGGTCCCTCATCCCTGGGCTTCTCCAGACAAGAACACTGGAGTGGGTATGACAAACCTAGATAGCATATTAAAAAGCAGAGACAGAGACATTACTTTGCCAACAAGGGTCCATCTAGGCAAAACTATGGTTTTTCCAGTAGTCATGTATGGATGTGAAAGTTGGACTATAAAGAAAGCCAAGCATTGAAGAATTGATGCTTTTGGACTGTGGTGATGGAGAAGACTAGTCTCTTGTACTGCAAGGAGATCAAAGAAGTCCATCCTAAAGGAGATCAGTCCTGGGTGTTCATTGGAAGGATTGATGCTGAATCTGAAACTCCAATACTTTGGCTACCTGATAAGAACTGACTCATTTGAAAAGACCCTGATGCTGGGAAATATTGAAGGCAGGAGGAGAAAGGGACAAAGGAGGATGAGATGGTTGGATGACATCACCAACTTGATGGACAGAAGTTTGAGTGAGCTCTGGGAGTTGTGATGGACAGGGAAGCCTGGTATGCTGCAGTTCATAGGGTCACAAAGAGTCGGACACGACTGAGTGACTGAACTAAACTGAGTTAATCCTCATTACCTGTTCATGTGATAAATGCTTTTCAATATCAGTTTTATAAATGCAAACATGGAGATTAAAAGAGACGGAAAAATCTTTACAGATAAATAAAAATCTGGAAGGTTTATTTGTGCTATGTTACAAAATTTCAAGATTCTGTTAGTAGTCATCTATGATTAAATGCCCACTAAATTGCATTGTATGCTTTGGCTGAAAATTGCTCGACAATTCACTGCTACCTGAGCTCTTTTCACTCTTTTGGCAAAGTTGAATTTTAAAAGTTGTTTTCTTTTTAATTTGCAACTGCATCTAATCCCCTAATATTAATGCCATTGCTTAGTGTCATATAGAAATAAATGGCAGCCCACTCCAGTATTCTTTCCAGGAAAATTCCATGCACAATGGAGACTGGTGGATTATGGTCCATGGGATTGCAAAGAGTGGGACATAACTTAGAGACTAAATAGCAGAAGTGAAAACACTTCTAAATACACTGCTTCTGTATATTTTAGCTGCATAAGTTTGAGATGTAATCAGGAAGTTCCTATAAGATTCATTTTAATGTGTACCTTTTTAATATGATGAAACATTTCATCTGAAATGTGAAATGATTGCAATAGACAGCTAGGCAAATAGATCATTTGTACCTACCATTTATGCAAAGAAATAATGGGTCACTTCATAATATATTTAAAAGCTTTTAAATACTTTTGGACTTCCCAGTTTGCCATACTGGTAAAGAAACTGCCTGCCAATGCAGGAGACATAAGAAACTCAGGTTCAGTCCCTGAGTAGGGAAGACCCCCTGGAGGAGGACTGGTTATTTTTTTCTTTTCCTTCCCAACTTATCTACTCTCCTGAATATAATATTTATCCTTTATATGGATTCTCTCATAATTTTAACTTACATATTCTCTTCTGTTCAGTGGCTAAGTTGTGTATGACTCTTTGTGGCCCCGTGGACTACAGCATGCTAGTCTTCCCTGTCCTTCACCAACTCCCAGAGTTTGCTCAAATTCATGTCCATTGAGTCAATGCTGCCATCGAACCAACTCATCCCCTGCCGACCTCTTCTCCTTTTGCTTCAATATTTCACAGTATCAGGATCTTTTCGAGGGGTTTTTGACTCTTCAGGTCAGGTGGTCAAAGTTTTGGAGATTCAGCTTCTGCACCAGTCCTTCCAATGAATGTTCAGGGTTTATTTACTCTAGGGTTGATTAGTTTGATCTCCTTGTAGTTCAAGGGACTCTCAAGAGTCTTCTCCAGAACCACAATTCAAAAGCATCGATTCTTCAGTGCTCAGTCTTCCTTATGGTCCAACTTTCACATCTATACATGACTACTGGAGTCATGTTGCAGTCTGAGAATCACAGGAACTTAAACCTGTATTTCCTTTGGAATGATGATTCAGTAAATGCTAGTTCTGTATCTGCAGAAACTTTAACCTTGCTTCTGTGTGTTTCAGTTTAAAGGCACCTTATTTAATATATTTTGACTTATTAACATTGCATTAATAGCAGAGCACTATAATTCCTCCTAAAAAAAAGCTTATTATGTTTTGTCCCTATTGCAAAATTCAGACTTAAATTGAAGAAAGTAGGGAAAACCACTAGGCCACTCAGGTATAAGCGAAATCAGATCTCTTACAAATATACAGTGAAAGTGACAAATAGAGTCAGTGGATTCAATCTGACAGAGTGCCTGAAGAATGATGGGCGGAAGTTCATAACATATACTTGTTATGGAGGCAGTTATCAAAATCATCCCCAAGAAAAAGAAATACAAAAAGGCAAAATGATTATCTGAGGAGGCCTTATAAGTATCTGAGAAAAAAAGGAGAAGTTAAAGGCAAAAGAGAAAAGGAAAGATACACCCATCTGAATGCAGAGTTCCAAAAAAATAGCAAGGGGAGATAATAAATCATTCCTGAGTGACTAATGCAAAAAATAGAGGAAAACAGTAAAATAGAAAAGACTAGTGAGCTCTTCAAGAAAATTAGAGATACAAAGGGAACATTTCATGCAAGGATGGGCACAATAAAGGACATAAATGTTATGGACCTAACAGAAGCAGATGATATTAAGGAGAGGTAGCAAGAATACACAGAAAAGTGTTAGTTGCTCATTCGGGTTCCTCTGTCCATGGAATGCTCCAGGCAAGAATACACAGAAGAACAATACAAAAAAGATCTTAATGATCTAGATAACCGTGATGGTGCAATCACTCACCTAGAACCAAATATCCTTAGGTGTGAAGTCAAGTGGGCCTTAGAAAGCATCATTACTAACAAAGCTAGTGGATAGTGGAAGTGATGAAATTCCAGCTGAGCTATTTCAAATCCTAAAAGATTTGAATGAATCCTGAATGAAGCACAAGCTGGAATCAAGCTTGCTGGGAGAAATATCAATAACCTCAGATATGCAGATGACACCATCCTTATGGCAGAAAATGAAGAAGAACTAAAGAGCTTCTTGATGAAGGTGAAAGAGGTGAGTGAAATATCTGGCTTAAAATTCAACATTCAAAAAAGGAAGATCATGGTGTCCAGTCCATTCACTTCATGGCAAATAGATGGGGAAACAATGGAAACAGTGACAGACTAACTTTCTTGTGCTGCAAAATCACTGCAGATAGTGACTACAGTCATGAAATTAAAAGATGCTTGCTACTTGGAAGAAAAGCTATGACAAACCTAGACAGTATGTTAAAAAACAGAGACATTATTTTGCAAAAATGGTCTATCTAGTCAAAGCTATGGTTTTTCCAGTAGTCATTATGGTTGTGAGGGTCCAACCATAAAGAAGGCTGAGCACCGAAGAACTGATGCTTTTGAACTGTGATATTGGAGAAGACTCTTGAGAGTCCCTTGGACTGCAAGGACGGCTAATCAGTCAATCATAAATGAACTCAATCCTGAATAGTCATTGGAAAGATGGATGCTGAAGATGAAGTTCCAATAATTTGGCCACTTGATATGAAGAGCTGACTCGTTGGAAAGGACCCTGATGCTGGGAAAGATTGAAGGCAGGAGGAGAAAGGGATGACAGAGGATGAGATGATTGGATGGCATCACCAACTTGATGGACATGAGGTTGAGCAACCTCCAGGAGATGGTGACAAACAAGGATGCCTGGCATGCTGTGGTCCTTGGGGTGGTAAAGAGTTGGACAGGACTGAGTACCTGAACAGCAACACATGCATTTTCTGTTAAGACACTGCATAGTTTTCTCTCACTTAGGAGAAATAGACACCACTTCAATACTACACTTGGAAATTATTGTAAGCAGCAAAATCTTCAATAAAATTTACAAAAATGTAGAAAACATGGCACTAAATAGATTGAAAAAGGATACTTGTTTGTAATATTGGAGCTGAAACCAAAAGACTGAAGTCTCCTTCTTTGACATGAGATGAGAATGTTTGCATTGGGTGCTTCAATTTTTTCTCTTTTTAATATATGGACGTCCCTGAATGACTATGAAAGAATCATGAATACCGATTTCAGGGTTACAGTGAAATTCTAGTGATTATTCAAACCCACAGATGCAGACTTCACAAATGAGGATAAATTATATCTTCTTTTAAAATCAAGTTCACAAAATGAAGTAGATTTTCTGGGTATAGCAATAAACAAAGTTCAAAAATTATTGCTCCATATCATGCAAACTTTTGTTGAATATCAGTTTCTTTTATGTTTCTTTCTTAATTATCTGTTTGTTTACTGATGGGATTTTGTAGGAATTTTTTCTTTGTTTATCTGAAAGAACTATTTTCTCTAAAAATTAAAGACATGACATTAGTAAATGTCTAGTATAGCTGTTTTTAATTGTCAATCTTGCCTGGCAACTAAGAACTATAGAGAAACTCCTTTATTTAGTCCTTTTGTTTATTTATTTATTTATTGCTATTTTGTAATGTTTTCTTCTCTTGTATCTTTCATTATAGTCTGTCTCTCACTTGTTTCATTCTTTCTTTCTTCAAAGTACCTAAATAACAAATTGTTTTAGTCGCTCAGTGCCTGACTCTTTGTGACCCCATGGACTGCTGCCCACCAGGCTCCTTTGTCCATGGGATTTTCCAGGCAAGGATACTGGAGTGGTTTGCCATTTTTTTCTCCAAAATAACAAGTCATGTTTCTAAATTCCATTTTTTTTTCCTTTTTCTTTTAAAACTTCTTTTTCTGTTCCTTCTTCAAGTAGAATTCTATTTCTTCCTTGTTTATTTTTTAAATTTATTTATTTTAATTGGAAGCTAATTACTTTACAATATTGTATTGGTTTTGCCATACATCAATATGAATCCTCCATGGGTGTACACGTGTTCCCAATCCTGAAAACCCCTCCCACCTGCCTCCCCATACCATCCCTCTGGGTCATCCCAGGGCACCAGCCTCAAGCATCCTGTATCCTGCATTGAACCTGGACAGGCGATTCATTTCTTATATGATATTATACATGTTTCAATGCCATTCTCCCTAATCATCCCACTCTCTCCCTCTCCCACAGAGTCCAAAAGACTGTTCGATACATCTGTGTCTCTTTTGCTGTCTCGTATACAGGGTTATCTCTACCATCTTTCTAAATAACATATATATGAGTTAGTATACTGTATTGGTGTTTTTCTTTCTGGCTTACTTCACTCTGCATAATAGGCTCCAATTTCATCCACCTCATTAGAACTGATTTAAATGTTCTTTTTAATGGCTGAGTAATATTCCATTGTGTAATTTCTTCACACTTTAGAACTGTTTATTTCATTACTCCCTATTAATGTCACTTTCCAAATACTAAAATATCTTTTATATTTTTAAAACAATTCACCATAGATCCTGAAATTATTTTTCTGATATCAGTTTATAAGTCAAAATATTCCTGAGGATAAATAGTATAATTATTTTTATTTTATTTTTTCCTTTGTCTCAATGAAAGGCTTGTTTAGATTATTCATTTGTTTTTCTTTGTTCATATTTCTACATTAAGGTCAAGGTTGTTTATTATTGGTAAATATCACAGCTCCATCGGCAACTGTGTAAGTTACATTTTAATACTTACTACCTATCTTAGGTCAGTGCTATAAGACTGAATGTTTGTGTTACCTTCCAAATGCATATGCTGAAAATCAGCTCCCAGTGTGATATCATTAGGATGTGGGGTTTTCAGAATATGGTTAGGTCATAAGAGTGAGCCTCATAAATGGGAATAGTGCCTTATTAGAGAACCCAGAACACCTCCTTCTACATGAAGTTTTAGCAAAAGAATGGCCTTCTGTGAAAAAAGAAGTGACCTCTCACCAGGCATTAAGTCTGCCAGTATGTTGATCTTATGCTTCCCCAACTGCAGAACCATGAGAAATAAACTGCTATTTAATTCACCAAGTCTATGGTGCTTGTGCTACAGTAATCAAACAGACAAGGATGGCACTCAAATTTGCAACGTGCACCTCCAACTTAATGTATCTCATCCAAATACATCTCTCCTTTTGCTTTTAGTATTACCCAAGATAGGTATTTGGGAGTTCCTAGAAATCTCATTCATTTACAACAAATTAATATTTAGAGTCCCTTGGACTGCAAGGAGATCCAACCAGTCCATTCTAAAGGAGATCAGTCCAGGGTGTTCTTTGGAAGGAATGATGCTAAGGCTGAAACTCCAGTACTTTGGCCACCTCATGTGAAGAGTTGACTCATTGGAAAAGACTCTGATGCTGGGAGGGACTGGGGACAGGAGGAAAAGGGGACGACAGAGGATGAGATGGCTGGATGACATCACCTACTGGATGGACGTGAGTTTGAGTGAACTCCAGGAGTTGGTGATGGACAGGGAGGCCTGGTGTGCTGCGATTCATGGGGTCACAAAGAGTCAGACACGAATGAGCAACTGAACTGAACTGAATATTATCTGTAACCTACTATTATTGATATATATGATTGTTTTATTACAAATCTTTATCTAAATTTCCACCATTCACTTTACTTTCACTGTTTCTCACCTAAATTATTGCTGAGATCTCTAGTTGCTTACTAATTTCCCAGAAATTTCTGTTTACTCTGTGTGTGTGTGTGTACGTGTCTGTGTATGTGTGTGTGTGCTCAGTTCCGCCTGACTCTGTGACCCCATGGTACTGATCCTAAATTTTCAGATGTTTAGAAACAGCTCAAGAGCTAATGAAGGAACACAAGTGTCATACCAAATACTTTTAGACTCTCTTACTTGAAAAGAAAATTGGCCAGCACCTCACTTGTATTTCTGTCTCTGTGCTATCCCCGCCCCTCAACTTTCTTTTAGATTGCAATATAATTAACTATGGAAGTTATTGTTTTTCTTTGCAATTTTTCAGTTGAGAATACAATAGAATCCACTGGGGCAGAACTATTTATTCCAGAACTGATTTATCACTATTCTTTCCTTCATATGCCATGTGTCACAGTGTATGGTAAATTTGTTCCTTTTTTTTTTTTTAAACGTTTGTCATCACTATTACTGTATGGTTTTCTCAAAGACAAAGGTTTTTCAATTTTATTTATGTGGCCTAAAGTGAAGTCGCTCAGTCGTGTCCGACTCTTTGCAACCCCATGGACTGTAGCCTACCAGGTTCCACCATCCATGGGATTTTCCAGGCAAGAATACTGGAGTGGGTTGCCATTTCCTTCTCCAGGAGATCTTCCCAACTCAGGGACTGAACCTGGGTCTACCACATGTTAGGCATTGTAAGCAGACGCTTTACCATCTGAGCCACCAGGGAAGATCTTATTATGTGGCCTAACTGATCAATAAATACATAAAATAATGAATTAATGATATAGAAAATGACAGTGGCAATTTCCTGAGTACTATATCTTTTTTATCTGCTCCTTCACACCAACATACAAATGAAAAGCAAAAATCAACTTCCAAGGATAACTAATATAAGGATTTTTCTTCATATAAAACTCCTACAGTTTTAATGTTCATATAATTGTAATTTGCCTGACCTAGTCACATATTAAACCAGAGAGATAAATTTAACAGTTTAAAGGAGAGAAGTTTTTATTAGCTTCATTGTTAATATACCAATTATTTCTAACAACCTTTATACTAATTAATAAAACTTTGTTCTTTCAAGAATTTGGTTTAGTCCATTAAGTCTAAATTTCTATTTACCTCTTTTTCCATTGTTTCAAGTTGTTTGAAACCCCAGGTGTCTCTTTATAAATTAAAACTTTATAATGGACCACTAGGTTTAAATTCTCTTTCAGTTAACATTCTCTTAGCTCTGGAAGTTGCCTTAAATTAGTACAAATCCACAATGCTCTCAGACTTGGCAAATGATTAGGGACAATACCCAACTGTTATCTCAGAAAAGACAAAGAATATAACAGCAAAGGGAGAGATTTAAGTAAAATGACTGAAATAACTATCCCTGAGAGTTATATGACAGGATAGATTCTATGAGCAATTGACACTATAAAGTCAAAATTCTGAAGATATTTTGAACATTGAAAGTTGACATAATTATAAAAATACAGCTTAAAAATAAGCTCAAGTTGTATTCATCCTATGAATCCCTTCCCTGGAGACTTCCATCTTCCAAAAGTCTTAAAAACTTTTTTGCTTTCATTTTCTCACCTTTCCAAAGGTATTTTCAATTTTTTCCAGTTCGATTTCTATATATTAATATCAACCTGATCATCAACACCACCAATTTCTTTCTACTCTCATATTTCTTAAAGTATCTGCTAAACCTGGCATTTTCATCATCTTACCCTTTATGAACTCTCTTTTCCTAAATGTTCATGACATCTAATTTTGCCATTTTTGATTCTCTCTCTCTTTTTTTGGGGGGGGGAATTCCTGGTGTACTTATACTTATCACTCCCACTGATTTGTTTTCCTTGCCATGCATGTAAATATTTATATTCACTCATATATATCTTTGGAGAAGGCAATGACACCCCACTCCAGTACTCTTGCCTGGAAAATCCTATGGATGGAGGAGCCTGGTAGGCTGCAGTCCATGGGTTCACTAAGAGTCGGACACGACTGAGCGACTTCACTTTCAATTTTCACTTTCTTGCATTGGAGAAGGAAACGGCAACCCACTCCAGTGTTCTTGCCTGAAGAACCCCAGGGATGGGGGAGCCTGGTGGGCTGCCGTCTATGGGGTCGCACACAGTCGGACACGACTGAAGTGACTTAGCAGCATATATATCTTTATTGCCTCTTCTTTCTTCTTTGTAAATTTGCTTACTATGAAATCTCATCTACCTCTACACATGCAAGTATCATAGCTATGCTCAAGAATCTTCTTTCATTAAACACATAGTTGTATTTCGACTGTCTATGGGTCTTAGCCTAATGACTCAAAGACATCTCCATATCGATAAATCCAAAATGAATTTTCCATCCTTTCTTTTGAGAAGTATTATTAAAATGTGGTGATTAAGAGCTTGGTCCTAGAACTACACTCTGCCCAAGCTGTCCCACCATCTACTAACTTATTATCATCTTGAATAAGCTTTTAACTTCTCTGGGCCTCAGTTACTATATCTGCTGCTGCTGCTGCTAAGTCACTTCAGTCGTGTCCGACTCTGTGTGACCCCATAGACGGCAGCACACCAGGCTCCACCGTCCCTGGGATTCTACAGGCAATATCTACTATATATAGCACTAACTTCATAAAGTCGGTGTGACATTTTAATAGGTTAATACATATAAATTGCTTTTCACCATACATGTTAAGTGCTGATAAAAAAGAACCATTTACAATTTTATTGTTCTTATAGTAAACTTCCCTCTCAGTAAAGACCATCAGTATCTGCACATTTGCCCAAGCTGAGACCTTGAAATAATTATACCAACTTCATTACTGCCAGAAACCAACTTTCTTGCCAAATACTTTGTCTTCTGCTTTGAAAGATTTCTTGCTGATGCCTTCCCCTCTTCATCCTTTTGTTGATGCCATAATTCCACTACTTACTGCCAAAGTATTTTTTAAAAACGTTTGAATCATGCTGTCTGTCTATACTGTCTCTTCTTCCATGAGTGTGATATTTTTCAAAACAGAGCTAAATCAGTTACTTCTTTAAAAATTAGCATCTACTGATTGACTTCAGTATAAATTCCAAATTTCATAGCATTGTACCAAGGTCACAATCCAATCTTTTCCTAGCGTTGTATTCCTATGTCCCAATCCTGTTTACTTAGACCATGTCTGTGCCTGAAAACTTTGTATAAAGTGCCCTGTCCCTTGTCCTAAATACATCTCTTCTCTGTATAGCTCCCTAAATCTCTTGATGACCTGCCTTCACTCTCGATTGTTTCTCTGCATTTTTCACCCTATTAAAAATTTCTCAACATTTCATCATCATTACTTGGAGTTCTATTTGGTCTACTTTTACACATTGACATTCTTACATGACAGAAATAATGCCTTCTCCTACATATTTTATTACCAAGTAGATTGCTTGGTACTGTAATAATTGCTAAGTCACTTTAGTTGTGTCCAGCTTTTTATGACTCTATGGATGGTAGTCCCAGGCTCCTTGATACATGGGACTCTCCAGGTAAGAACACTGGAGTGGGTTGGCATGCCCTTCTCAAGGGGATCTTTCTGACCCAAGGATTGAACCTGAGCCCCGTGCATTGCAGGTGGATTCTTTACCACTAGTGCCACCATAATTGGAGCTAGTTAATTATAACAATTAGTCTTAAATTTAAATAATGGCTTAAAAACAATACATTTGTTTCTTGCTCACATGAATTTCTACTTCAGCAGGGAGGTTCTGCTTCACAAACTGATTTAGGGACGTGGATGGAAGAAGAAGTTGGAATCTTCAAAGGCAATAAATATTGGCCATGGAAGAAACTTTCAACTGACAGAAAGGGAAGACTGAGGATATGCTTTTATAGAAAGATTTATTTTACTGAAAACTCAAATCACCGCTGTTCATACCATACTGGCCAGAATTTGGCTGCATGACCACCCCTAACTGTAAAGGAGACTGAGAAATTCAATCTATCAGGAAGAGAACAATGATTCTGGTGTGCAGCTGCTAGTGTGTGCTCCACCACACCCACTATGCACACAAACATATGCAAAATGAACTGGATGGCAAATTAGCCTTTACAATCATAATGTCTTTGGAGCTTTTTAAAAATGCAAATACCTGAAGCACTGTCATAAGCCTTCTTAAACTAAACATCCAGCTATAGAATTTTATAGTTACACAGATGATTCTGCTCATAGGAATGATAAGTCTTCTACAGGTGCTGACTAACTAGACTACTGAACAGACCTAATAACATGCAGAAATGGGAAATGCGAATAGCTCTTAGAGCACAGACTAACTCAGAAAACTTTTTAAAATAGTTTTAATTTGAAACAGAACAAATAGTTCATCTGTCTCATTAAAAATTCAGTAAAATGAGTGCTAGACTCAACAGCTCAGAAACTCTACATTGTTTTGCAGATTTTCTTAAAATTTTCTTAAATTTTTCTTAAATGCATTCTACATATGATCAACTGAAGCATAAACACTGAGGCAACATTTTTCCTCCTCTAAGAGAGCCTCCAACAATAATTAGTACTTACTTGGAAATCAATAAATATCAAAAGACCAATTGTTATCATTTTCCCTTTGCTTTACAATAGGTTTGAGTACAAGATTACATATAAATTAGTTAGTTTCTTGAGGAAAAGGGCAAGTGGTTTTACTTAACTGACAATAATATCTTTTAGGTTGCATTATGTATGTGTAAATCAGATTTCATATTGTTTCAACTTTAAGCTTACGTTCTTCATTCACTTCAGGGACACCTAATATGTTTATAACTTGTAATCAATTTAGCCTTTCATTACCCAATGCAAAAATTTTTATTCACAAGTGGCAATAATTAGCAAAGTCATACAGAAGACACACTGCACTATATTACTGTGTACACTGAGTTCTGTAGACTTCTGTCAGTTCACTGAAATAAATATCAAATCTAGATAGGCATGAACACACTTAAATGCAATGGTTTTAAAATAATAACTAACTAAGCACTGAAGAATTGATGTTTTTGAATTATGGTGTTGGAGAAGACTCTTGAGAGTTGGACTGCAAGGAGATCAAACAAGTAAATCCTAAAGGAAATCAGTCCTGAATATTCATTGGAAGGACTGATGATGAAGCTGAAACTCCAATACTTTGGCTACCTGATGCAAAGAGCTGACTCATTTGAAGAGACCCTGATGCTGGGAAAGATTGAAGGCAGGAGGAGAAGGGGATGACAGAGGATGAGACTGTTGGATGGCATCACCAACTCAATGGACATGAGTTTAAGTAAACTCTTGGAGTTAATGATGGACAGCGAGGCCTGGCATGCTGCAGTCCATGGGGTTGCAAAAAGTTGGACACAACTGAGTGACTGAACTGAACTGACCTGAAGCATAGGATAAGTCCAGATGAGCAATTCGAGTAACCTTATTCACTATACTGAAAACCATGAGTCAGTAACTGGCTTATTTGCAAGAGCAAAAATGAGGCTTCCAATTTTCAAAATTATTACCTTATTTCTTATCATTAAGAGCTATTTCAAAGTTTTCAACATTTCTTGACATGGGAATATTTTACTCAGATCTATACTGCTTTTGGATTAATTCCAAACTTACATAAAGATGGAGTATGTCGGATCCCTTATGAAAACACTATTAAGACACACTTTTTTCATAGAGATGTGGTATTGATTTGTCATTGAAGCTTGAAGGTTTACATAACAGTAGACTTCTACTTTTTGTCTAGATGGTACTAAAGCTGTAGCTATGGAGGTACTTTCTGTAAAAGGCTAGATGCTAACAATGAAAAGGTTAAAGGAAATTGTAAAACAATTACTGTAATAGAAGGAAAAAGAATCATATTTAGTATATCTATGTACCAGGCTTTAGGATAGTATTTTGTTTTTTTT
>SJYX01013390.1:0-31918 GCA_006410675.1 Oreotragus oreotragus
CCCCAGGTATCTTCTCCTCGTTCCCTTGGTAATGATTAGACACAGAGAGGCTTTAAAAATTAAGCACAGATAATAAAATCGCTAAGTAAGCGATTCAGTTCAGTTCAGTTCAGTCTCTCAGTTGTGTCCAACTCTTTGTGATCCCATGAACTGCAGCACCCCAGCCCTCCCTGTCCATCACCAACTCCGAGTCCACCCAAACCCATGTCTGTTGAGTCAGTGATGCCATCCAACCATCTCATCCTCTGTTGTCCCCTTCTCCTCCTGCCCTCAATCTTTCCCAGCATCAGGGTCTCTTCCAGTGAGTAGCTCTTCACATCAGGTGGCCAACGTATTGGAGTTTCAGCTTCAACATCAGTCCTATACAATAGCTTGTCTTAAAACTGTCCTTCTACCCAGATTATAAAGGCCTTGTTCTGTCATGGGCAACCTTGAGAACATCAAATTCTGGACTCAACAACTGGCGGGAGCAGTGTCTTTTTTGATGCGTCTCCTAGAATAATAGAAATTAATACAAAAATAAACAAATGGGACCTAATTAAACTCAAAAGCTTTTGCACAACAAAGGAAACAGTAAATAAAAAGACAGCCCACAGAATGGGAAAAAATATTTGCAAATGTTGTAAGCAAGAAAGGATTAATCTCCAAAATTTACATGTAGCTCATGTGGCTTTGTATCAAAAAACAAACTCAATTAAAAAATGGATGAAAGAACTGAATATACATTTTTTCTTCATTTTTTCCCCCAATACACACATTGGCCACATACAGATGGCCAATAGACACATGGAGAGATGCTCAATATCACTAATCATCAGAGAAACGCAAGTCAAAATTACAATGAGATATCACTTCACACCAGTCAGAATGGCCACCATCCAAAAGTCTACAAACAATACATTCTGGAGAGGGTATGGAGAAAAGGGAACCATCCTACATTGCTGGAGGAAATGTAACTTGGTGCAGCCACTATGGAGAACAGTATGAAAGTTCCTTAAGAAATTAAAAATAGAGCTACCACATGACCCAGTAATCCCACCCCCGGCCATATATCTGGAGAAAACCATGGTCCAAAAGGATATATGCACCCCAGCGTTCATTGCAGCACTATTTACAATAGTCAGGACATGGAAGCAACTTAAACGTCCACCAACAGATGAATGGATAAAGAAGATGTGGTGCAACTGAATATTTTCCAGCCATTAAAAAGAATAAATAATGCCGTTTGCAGCAATATGGATGGACCTGGAGATTATCATACCAAATGAAGAAAGTCAGAGAAAGACGAGTATATAATATGGCTTATATCCAGAACCTAGAAAACAGTGATGCAAAAGAACTTATTTACAAAGCAGAAACAGACTCATAGCCTTAGGAAAAAAACTTATGATTACCAAAGGGGAAATACATGGGAGAGGGGTAAATTGGGAGTTTGGGATTGACACATACATACTAGTATATTTAAAACAGATAACCAGCAAGGACTTACTGTATAGCAAAAGGAACATTGTCAATATTCTGTAATAACATAAATGGGAAAAGAATTTGAAAAAGAATGTACACTTGAAAGTAACACAACATTATACACATAGTCCAATATAAAATAAAAGAACTTTTAAAGATTTATGTAACGGAAATATATTATTTAAATTAAAAAGACCAGTAGGCCTTCAGAAGCTATTTGTCTGAATTTCTCATTTTCCTTGCTCTTCCTAGGTACTAGTATTTCTATTCCACCACCAAGGGGTCCTCTCTGTGAGTATTAAAGATCAAAACACTCTGAATCATCTGCACTCAAGAAGACCAGGAGGTAGCATTCTATACCCTACCTAGGCTTTCACTAGTTCCGCTTTCTAGTGGGAGAAATCCTCCCAGTTTCCCCACCTGCTCCTTGAGGTAACAGTTGAGAGATGGATCTTCTTAGCCTTCCAAAGAGACAAGCACCACAGGAGCCTGACCTTCCCAGTGCCATGGAAATTGCTTTCATCTCTATCCAAGGGATATCAAGGGAAAGCAAGAATCATACGGTTTTTCTTAAGAGTCTAACTCTGAAAAGCGTTAATTAGAGAAGATCCAACCTGCCCAATGATCAAAAGGACAAAAATACTCTAAAAAACTTTCTCAGCAAAGATAAGAAACATGTTTGGAACAGTCTCACCTCCCACTGTTACTGGCCACTCTCCAAGCTCCAGTTCAGATGTTTGCTAATCCTCCTGAGCCCCTTCCTCGGGACATAGTTTGAAGTCTCTCTCTGATTTCATGCCTCCCAGAGAAGCTGATCTGTTTTCTCAGTGATCTTTCCAGAACTTTAATCTCTGCTGGGAAGACTACATTTCTCACCTCAGTTTTTTCTTTGTTGTTGTTAATTTGTGTGTTTTTTTTTTTTTCCACAATGTCATCAGCTTGACCAAAACCATTTCCATAATGGAAAAGAGGAAATCTGAAGTCATTACAGTGCAACAAACACATCCCTGAAAATACTAAAGGAATTTCAAATTCTAAAAAAAAAAAAAGAAAAAGTCTAACAACTATTTGTGCCTCATTCCTTTTGGAAGCACTGGACTAGCATAAACAAATAATAGCAGAAAGTGAAAAATCCATAATGGACAAACAGGTCTATCTCACTGGGTATTGAAATGAAAGATCCAGTACATCAAGCTGAAAGCATCAGGTGAAGCTTTCTGAGAGGGTCAACATTCCATCTGGACATTGAAGGACAGAAATGGTTTTGATAAGCAAGAGAAAAGGAAAACATATTACTCATGAAAGTGAAAGTCGCTCAGTCCTGTCTGACTCTTTGTGACTCCATGAACTATACAGTCCATTGAATACTCTAGGCCAGAATTCTGGAGTGGGTAGCCTTTTCCTTCTCCAGGGGATCTTCCCAGCCCAGGGATTGAACCCAGGTCTCCCACACTGCAGGTGGATTCTTTACGAGCTGAGCCACAAGCCCTCAGTTAATATGAAAAATTAAGATGAGAGTGAGTAATAAAAAGGCCTCAGAGTACAACTAATCAGTTTCCCAGCACCCAGTTTTCTGTGCAAGCTGAAACGTTCCACTCCACAAACAGAAGGGCACATCAGCAATGTTGTTTAATTCAAGGGTGATAAGACTATGGTCATAGCAACTGATCCAGTGGCATGAAAGGCCACAAAGCAAGATAAGCACTGTTGATATTCATCTCACAATGAAAAAAAAAAAAAAAGATGATGTTTCAAATACCAGGACAAGACGCCAGTGAATCGAGGAGTTGGCTATCTGGGTTGTATCTGTATTGAAACAACAGTGATCACTTATTATCCTTCTAGTTAGATTTGTCTACATACCACATTCAAATGTAAATTGCAGTTTCCTCCCCACAAGAAAATAAGGGTACTTACTTTTACAAGATGTAGGTAATAAAATAATGGGTTTGCAAGTGTTTCCCAAGGACAGTACAAAGAATTACATATAAACTTCTATTTCAGCTTTTAATAGTATAGTTCTGCTTAACATATTACTTAGGTTTTAGCATTTTTCCAAGAAATGGGTGAAAGTTTACCAAGAACTTTTGTTGAATACATTCTACTACATTTCAAAAATATGCTTATGCTTTTTTCCAAACTAAATTGATTCGATGCAGCACTCTTAAGACCTCTAACTAGATTACCATTAACAACTCCAGTAATTTGTCTCCGACACTGTTCTTTAGCAGAGGGAGATGTCTGCTAAAGAAATCATAAACCACTAACCTATAGTAATTATAGCAACATCTTAGAGATGTAAGAAAAGAATGTCCTTACATTTAATTTGATTTGAGAATTCTCATCTACTTTACTAGTATCAGATTTAAAACAAAAACAAAAACATTTCATAGATGTGTCATGCCTTAAACTAAATGGAACGATTTTCAGCTCTTGTGTTGATGGAGAAGGGACTCCCTTCTTTTGGAGAGAGGCACAGTGGCGCAGCAGCAGCAAGGATGGCTGCGTGAGTAAGAGAGGAAAGAAGGCAGGGAGGGAGGGGAGAAGGAAAGGGGAGGCCCTAGGACACGGGAGAGGGGAATGGTAACCCGCTCCAGTGTTCTTGCCTGGAGAATCCCATGGGGCAGAGGAGCCTGGTGGGCTACAGCCCATGGGGTTGCAGAGTTGGACACGACTGAGCGACTAACACACAAAAGGAAAATGACAGTTTTCTAAGCTTAGGAATAAAAACACCTAGATATCTCTCTTCTTTTCCATCCTTGAGGTCCTCTCACCAAAGCAACCATATTTATGTTAAATATACAATGTTGTATCACCTAGTTTCTTCAAACAAATCTCACTGCTAAGATTATGTAATTATTGTATAATAACATAGCCCTAATTCCATTGGCTTAATCCATTGTAAAAGCATTTTAAATACGATACTTTACCTTCCATTAAATCACAGATTTTTTTTAATGTTCTTAGTGGCTTGCTTTGGTTGGTTTTCTTGTAAATGTTGATAATTTACCCTAAAAGGTCATATTAATTTTACTTTACTGCAAACCCATAATAGATTATGTTTAAAACCTATAATCTCATCTTTGTTCCCATTAAACCAGATTAAAAATAAAGTAAATTAAAGCCTGTATTACACTGATATTGTTAATGCACTGTATTTCCATCTCTGGTCAGTACTTCTGATCATTAAGCCTGTATGGTAATAATTAATGCATATTACAGCAGAAATAAAGGTGTTGCTTGATGTTTGCTTGGGGAGCTATAAACAGATATTCCTAAAAGTTTAATTAGTTTCAGAAGCAATCAGAGGCTGCCTCAGAGCGTATATTTTGCTAGGAGATAAATGTTTAGCGATATGCACCTTCGGCTACAATGTTAACTTCTGTTTAGGGGGTCTATCCAACAAGTAAACTTATACTGACCTAGCGCTGTTTCCCTCAGTAAAAGTATCTACGAAATTGTGGTTATTCCTTCTGCTGTGTTCTCTATTAGATAAATAATAACTTGTATATGCCATCACTGATAAAAAGGAAACCAACTTCTATTATTAATGTAAAAATTGTCTTCATTAAAATTTTTAGTTTTATATTTATAAAGAGAAATACATACATACAGCTTATGAAAATAAAATCTTGCCCACAAATGATCTATTTAACAATATCTTCATGTGGGTGTTTTCTTACGAGTGGCCCAATAAGTAAGAATGTTCTAGCCCTGTCGTCTGAAATAAGTAGTCGCAGAAAAAGGAAAAAAAAAATGAAGTGACTGTCCTTTGTGTTCTACTCCAAAAGAGACCAGGAAATAAAATGAAATTTTAGAACTAGTCTTTATAAAATAAATTTTTAGCAGAAATATATGTATTCATGTGAGTCTAAAATCATGCCTGTCATGTCGTAAGTGCTCAATATTTTTGAATAAACAAAATATTAATATGTTAGTGACTGTTGGGGTCTTAAAACTATATTTGTTTTTGTTCTCAGAAGATTCTACTTTTGCATTTAACCAAAAGCAATCATTTATTTTATGCTATTTAAAAATATTGGCAAAGTCTTTATAGAAACAAAGAAAATAGTAGCTCTAAGCTAGGATTAACTTGCTTGAAAGGGAAAGGAGCTTCACATATTTTTGACAATGAGAAAGCATGAATAAATTGAAAAAATTAAACTAAGAGAGGGCATGCTAGTAGGTGAAGGCAGGAGGAATGTGATTACCCAGAGAAATGGAAACCTTGGCATTCAGAAATAAAGCTACGATTGGGGATGGAAGGGAGAAAACAATCAATTTGTTGCTTTGGCGCTTTCATCCACTAAAAGCTCAGAAATCCAAGAATGATTTAGACTTCAGAGCTTAAACTGCTTTTATTCAACAGACAAGTATTGAGGTAGCATGAAAGTAGAGAGCGTAGTACATGTGTGATGGTTTGGAGTCCAGGTTGGAGGTTAGAGTTACAGCGCAGTTTTCAGGAACTTCTCTTTGAAGGAGACATTTGAGTAAAGACCTGAAGGTAGAGATGTTTGCTGATACCAACAAGTAGTCTGATGATCATGGAATATTTAACCTATTACATGCATGCCTCAGAGATATCATGGGTTCAGTTCCAGACCTCCACAATAAAGAGAACATCACAATTAAGTGACTCACACTAATATTTTGGCTTCCTGGCACATATAAAAGTTGCATTTATACCATTGTGTATTAAATATGCAACAGCATTGTATCTTTTAAAAAGTATATACCTTAATAAAAATACTTAGTCATTAAAATGTTAACCATCATTCGAGTTTTCAGTAAGTTGTAGTTTTGCTAGTGGAGACTCTTTTTGCCTTGATGATGATGGCTGCTGGCTGATCAGGGTGGTGGTTACTGAAGGTTGGGGTGGCTGTGGCAGTTTCTAGAAGACAACATTGAAGCTTGCCACATTGATTGACTCTCTTTCACAGACAGTTTCTCTGTAGCATGCAGTGCTTTTGATATCATTTTACTCACAGTAGAACTTCTTTCATAATTAGAGTCAATGCTCTCAAACCCTAGCACTGCTTTATCAACTTAACTTTTATGTATTATACTAAATCCTTTTGTCATTCCAACAGCCATATCATCATTTTCACCAGGAGCAGCTTCTCTCTCAAGAAAAGACTTTCTTTGCTCATCAATAAGAAACAATTCCTCATCTAAGTGTCATCATGAGATTTCAGCAATTCACTCCACTTCTAATTCTAGTTTCCTTGATATTTCTACTATATCTTCAGTTACTTCTTCCACTGAACTCTTGATCCCATTCAAGTTATCCATGAGGGTTAAAATTAACTTCTTCCAAACTGCTGTTAATGCTAATATCAATATTTTGACCTCATGAATCATGAATGTTCTTAATAGCATTTAGAATGGTGAATCATTTCCAGAAGCTTTTCTGTTGACTTTTCCAAGATTCACTAACAGAATCACTATGGCAGCTATAGTCCTACAAAGTCTATTTCTTAAATCACAAGACTTGAGAGTTGAAATTACTTCCTGATTCATAAGGGAAGAAGGCTTCCTGATTCGTAAGGCTACATAAGGGTTGAGGTGTTAGCATGAAGACATTAATCTCATCGTACATCTCCATCAGAACTCTTGAGCAACCAGAGGTCAATGAGCAGTAATATTTTTATTTTTTTCCCCAAGGAGTAGGTCTCAACAGTGGGCTTAAAATATTTAGTATGTGGTCCACTGGAGAAGGGAATGTCAAGCCACTTCAGTATTCTTGCCTTGAGAACCCCATGAACAGTATGAAAAGGCAAAATGATAGGATACCAAAAGAGAATCTCCCCAGATCGTTAGGTGCCCAATATGCTACTGGAGATCAGCGGAGAAATAACTCCAGAAAGAATGATGGGATGGAGCCAAAGCAATAACAATACCCAGTTGTGCACATGACTGCTGATAGAAGCAAGATCTAATGCTGTAAAGAACAATATTGCATAGGAACCTGGAATGTCAGGTCCATGAATCAAGGCAAATTGGAAGTGGTCAAACAAGAGATGGCAAGAGTGAACGTCAACATTCTAGGAATCAGTGAACTAACATGGACTGGAATGGGTGAATTTAACTCAGATGACCATTATATCTACTACTGTAGGCAGGAATCCCTCAGAAGAAATGGAGTAGCCATCATGGTCAACCAAAGAGTCCAAAATGCAGTACTTGGATGCAATCTCAAAAACGACAGAATGATCTCTGTTCGTTTCCAAGGCAAACCATTCAATATCCAGTAGCATATTGGGCACCTAATGACCTGGAGAGTTCCTCTTTTGGTATCCTATCATTTTGCCTTTTCATACTGTTCATGGGGTTCTCAAGGCAAGAATACTGAAGTGGCTTGACATTCCCTTCTCCAGTGGACCACATACTAAATATTTTAAGCCCACTGTTGAGACCTACTCCTTGGGGAAAAAAATAAAAATATTACTGCTCATTGACCTCTGGTTGCTCAAGAGTTCTGATGGAGATGTACGATGAGATTAATGTCTTCATGCTAACACCTCAACCCTTATGTAGCCTTACGAATCAGGAAGCCTTCTTCCCTTATGAATCAGGAAGTAATTTCAACTCTCAAGTCTTGTGATTTAAGAAATAGACTTTGTAGGACTATAGCTGCCATAGTGATTCTGTTAGTGAATCTTGGAAAAGTCAACAGAAAAGCTTCTGGAAATGATTCACCATTCTAAATGCTATTAAGAACATTCATGATTCATGAGGTCAAAATATTGATATTAGCATTAACAGCAGTTTGGAAGAAGTTAATTTTAACCCTCATGGATAACTTGAATGGGATCAAGAGTTCAGTGGAAGAAGTAACTGAAGATATAGTAGAAATATCAAGGAAACTAGAATTAGAAGTGGAGTGAATTGCTGAAATCTCATGATGACACTTAGATGAGGAATTGTTTCTTATTGATGAGCAAAGAAAGTCTTTTCTTGAGAGAGAAGCTGCTCCTGGTGAAAATGATGATATGGCTGTTGGAATGACAAAAGGATTTAGTATAATACATAAAAGTTAAGTTGATAAAGCAGTGCTAGGGTTTGAGAGCATTGACTCTAATTATGAAAGAAGTTCTACTGTGAGTAAAATGATATCAAAAGCACTGCATGCTACAGAGAAACTGTCTGTGAAAGAGAGTCAATCAATGTGGCAAGCTTCAATGTTGTCTTCTAGAAACTGCCACAGCCACCCCAACCTTCAGTAACCACCACCCTGATCAGCCAGCAGCCATCATCATCAAGGCAAAAAGAGTCTCCACTAGCAAAACTACAACTTACTGAAAACTCGAATGATGGTTAACATTTTAATGACTAAGTATTTTTATTAAGGTATATACTTTTTAAAAGATACAATGCTGTTGCATATTTAATACACAATGGTATAAATGCAACTTTTATATGTGCCAGGAAGCCAAAATATTAGTGTGAGTCACTTAATTGTGATGTTCTCTTTATTGTGGAGGTCTGGAACTGAACCCATGATATCTCTGAGGCATGCATGTAATAGGTTAAATATTCCATGATCATCAGACTACTTGTTGGTATCAGCAAACATCTCTACCTTCAGGTCTTTACTCAAATGTCTCCTTCAAAGAGAAGTTCCTGAAAACTGCGCTGTAACTCTAACCTCCAACCTGGACTCCAAACCATCACACATGTACTACGCTCTCTACTTTCATGCTACCTCAATACTTGTCTGTTGAATAAAAGCAGTTTAAGCTCTGAAGTCTAAATCATTCTTGGATTTCTGAGCTTTTAGTGGATGAAAGCGCCAAAGCAACAAATTGATTGTTTTCTCCCTTCCATCCCCAATCGTAGCTTTATTTCTGAATGCCAAGGTTTCCATTTCTCTGGGTAATCACATTCCTCCTGCCTTCACCTACTAGCATGCCCTCTCTTAGTTTAATTTTTTCAATTTATTCATGCTTTCTCATTGTCAAAAATATGTGAAGCTCCTTTCCCTTTCAAGCAAGTTAATCCTAGCTTAGAGCTACTATTTTCTTTGTTTCTATAAAGACTTTGCCAATATTTTTAAATAGCATAAAATAAATGATTGCTTTTGGTTAAATGCAAAAGTAGAATCTTCTGAGAACAAAAACAAATATAGTTTTAAGACCCCAACAGTCACTAACATATTAATATTTTGTTTATTCAAAAATATTGAGCACTTACGACATGACAGGCATGATTTTAGACTCACATGAATACATATATTTCTGCTAAAAATTTATTTTATAAAGACTAGTTCTAAAATTTCATTTTATTTCCTGGTCTCTTTTGGAGTAGAACACAAAGGACAGTCACTTCATTTTTTTTTTCCTTTTTCTGCGACTACTTATTTCAGACGACAGGGCTAGAACATTCTTACTTATTGGGCCACTCGTAAGAAAACACCCACATGAAGATATTGTTAAATAGATCATTTGTGGGCAAGATTTTATTTTCATAAGCTGTATGTATGTATTTCTCTTTATAAATATAAAACTAAAAATTTTAATGAAGACAATTTTTACATTAATAATAGAAGTTGGTTTCCTTTTTATCAGTGATGGCATATACAAGTTATTATTTATCTAATAGAGAACACAGCAGAAGGAATAACCACAATTTCGTAGATACTTTTACTGAGGGAAACAGCGCTAGGTCAGTATAAGTTTACTTGTTGGATAGACCCCCTAAACAGAAGTTAACATTGTAGCCGAAGGTGCATATCGCTAAACATTTATCTCCTAGCAAAATATACGCTCTGAGGCAGCCTCTGATTGCTTCTGAAACTAATTAAACTTTTAGGAATATCTGTTTATAGCTCCCCAAGCAAACATCAAGCAACACCTTTATTTCTGCTGTAATATGCATTAATTATTACCATACAGGCTTAATGATCAGAAGTACTGACCAGAGATGGAAATACAGTGCATTAACAATATCAGTGTAATACAGGCTTTAATTTACTTTATTTTTAATCTGGTTTAATGGGAACAAAGATGAGATTATAGGTTTTAAACATAATCTATTATGGGTTTGCAGTAAAGTAAAATTAATATGACCTTTTAGGGTAAATTATCAACATTTACAAGAAAACCAACCAAAGCAAGCCACTAAGAACATTAAAAAAAATCTGTGATTTAATGGAAGGTAAAGTATCGTATTTAAAATGCTTTTACAATGGATTAAGCCAATGGAATTAGGGCTATGTTATTATACAATAATTACATAATCTTAGCAGTGAGATTTGTTTGAAGAAACTAGGTGATACAACATTGTATATTTAACATAAATATGGTTGCTTTGGTGAGAGGACCTCAAGGATGGAAAAGAAGAGAGATATCTAGGTGTTTTTATTCCTAAGCTTAGAAAACTGTCATTTTCCTTTTGTGTGTTAGTCGCTCAGTCGTGTCCAACTCTGCAACCCCATGGGCTGTAGCCCACCAGGCTCCTCTGCCCCATGGGATTCTCCAGGCAAGAACACTGGAGCGGGTTACCATTCCCCTCTCCCGTGTCCTAGGGCCTCCCCTTTCCTTCTCCCCTCCCTCCCTGCCTTCTTTCCTCTCTTACTCACGCAGCCATCCTTGCTGCTGCTGCGCCACTGTGCCTCTCTCCAAAAGAAGGGAGTCCCTTCTCCATCAACACAAGAGCTGAAAATCGTTCCATTTAGTTTAAGGCATGACACATCTATGAAATGTTTTTGTTTTTGTTTTAAATCTGATACTAGTAAAGTAGATGAGAATTCTCAAATCAAATTAAATGTAAGGACATTCTTTTCTTACATCTCTAAGATGTTGCTATAATTACTATAGGTTAGTGGTTTATGATTTCTTTAGCAGACATCTCCCTCTGCTAAAGAACAGTGTCGGAGACAAATTACTGGAGTTGTTAATGGTAATCTAGTTAGAGGTCTTAAGAGTGCTGCATCGAATCAATTTAGTTTGGAAAAAAGCATAAGCATATTTTTGAAATGTAGTAGAATGTATTCAACAAAAGTTCTTGGTAAACTTTCACCCATTTCTTGGAAAAATGCTAAAACCTAAGTAATATGTTAAGCAGAACTATACTATTAAAAGCTGAAATAGAAGTTTATATGTAATTCTTTGTACTGTCCTTGGGAAACACTTGCAAACCCATTATTTTATTACCTACATCTTGTAAAAGTAAGTACCCTTATTTTCTTGTGGGGAGGAAACTGCAATTTACATTTGAATGTGGTATGTAGACAAATCTAACTAGAAGGATAATAAGTGATCACTGTTGTTTCAATACAGATACAACCCAGATAGCCAACTCCTCGATTCACTGGCGTCTTGTCCTGGTATTTGAAACATCATCTTTTTTTTTTTTTTTCATTGTGAGATGAATATCAACAGTGCTTATCTTGCTTTGTGGCCTTTCATGCCACTGGATCAGTTGCTATGACCATAGTCTTATCACCCTTGAATTAAACAACATTGCTGATGTGCCCTTCTGTTTGTGGAGTGGAACGTTTCAGCTTGCACAGAAAACTGGGTGCTGGGAAACTGATTAGTTGTACTCTGAGGCCTTTTTATTACTCACTCTCATCTTAATTTTTCATATTAACTGAGGGCTTGTGGCTCAGCTCGTAAAGAATCCACCTGCAGTGTGGGAGACCTGGGTTCAATCCCTGGGCTGGGAAGATCCCCTGGAGAAGGAAAAGGCTACCCACTCCAGAATTCTGGCCTAGAGTATTCAATGGACTGTATAGTTCATGGAGTCACAAAGAGTCAGACAGGACTGAGCGACTTTCACTTTCATGAGTAATATGTTTTCCTTTTCTCTTGCTTATCAAAACCATTTCTGTCCTTCAATGTCCAGATGGAATGTTGACCCTCTCAGAAAGCTTCACCTGATGCTTTCAGCTTGATGTACTGGATCTTTCATTTCAATACCCAGTGAGATAGACCTGTTTGTCCATTATGGATTTTTCACTTTCTGCTATTATTTGTTTATGCTAGTCCAGTGCTTCCAAAAGGAATGAGGCACAAATAGTTGTTAGACTTTTTCTTTTTTTTTTTTTAGAATTTGAAATTCCTTTAGTATTTTCAGGGATGTGTTTGTTGCACTGTAATGACTTCAGATTTCCTCTTTTCCATTATGGAAATGGTTTTGGTCAAGCTGATGACATTGTGGAAAAAAAAAAAAACACACAAATTAACAACAACAAAGAAAAAACTGAGGTGAGAAATGTAGTCTTCCCAGCAGAGATTAAAGTTCTGGAAAGATCACTGAGAAAACAGATCAGCTTCTCTGGGAGGCATGAAATCAGAGAGAGACTTCAAACTATGTCCCGAGGAAGGGGCTCAGGAGGATTAGCAAACATCTGAACTGGAGCTTGGAGAGTGGCCAGTAACAGTGGGAGGTGAGACTGTTCCAAACATGTTTCTTATCTTTGCTGAGAAAGTTTTTTAGAGTATTTTTGTCCTTTTGATCATTGGGCAGGTTGGATCTTCTCTAATTAACGCTTTTCAGAGTTAGACTCTTAAGAAAAACCGTATGATTCTTGCTTTCCCTTGATATCCCTTGGATAGAGATGAAAGCAATTTCCATGGCACTGGGAAGGTCAGGCTCCTGTGGTGCTTGTCTCTTTGGAAGGCTAAGAAGATCCATCTCTCAACTGTTACCTCAAGGAGCAGGTGGGGAAACTGGGAGGATTTCTCCCACTAGAAAGCGGAACTAGTGAAAGCCTAGGTAGGGTATAGAATGCTACCTCCTGGTCTTCTTGAGTGCAGATGATTCAGAGTGTTTTGATCTTTAATACTCACAGAGAGGACCCCTTGGTGGTGGAATAGAAATACTAGTACCTAGGAAGAGCAAGGAAAATGAGAAATTCAGACAAATAGCTTCTGAAGGCCTACTGGTCTTTTTAATTTAAATAATATATTTCCGTTACATAAATCTTTAAAAGTTCTTTTATTTTATATTGGACTATGTGTATAATGTTGTGTTACTTTCAAGTGTACATTCTTTTTCAAATTCTTTTCCCATTTATGTTATTACAGAATATTGACAATGTTCCTTTTGCTATACAGTAAGTCCTTGCTGGTTATCTGTTTTAAATATACTAGTATGTATGTGTCAATCCCAAACTCCCAATTTACCCCTCTCCCATGTATTTCCCCTTTGGTAATCATAAGTTTTTTTCCTAAGGCTATGAGTCTGTTTCTGCTTTGTAAATAAGTTCTTTTGCATCACTGTTTTCTAGGTTCTGGATATAAGCCATATTATATACTCGTCTTTCTCTGACTTTCTTCATTTGGTATGATAATCTCCAGGTCCATCCATATTGCTGCAAACGGCATTATTTATTCTTTTTAATGGCTGGATAATATTCAGTTGCACCACATCTTCTTTATCCATTCATCTGTTGGTGGACGTTTAAGTTGCTTCCATGTCCTGACTATTGTAAATAGTGCTGCAATGAACGCTGGGGTGCATATATCCTTTTGGACCATGGTTTTCTCCAGATATATGGCCGGGGGTGGGATTACTGGGTCATGTGGTAGCTCTATTTTTAATTTCTTAAGGAACTTTCATACTGTTCTCCATAGTGGCTGCACCAAGTTACATTTCCTCCAGCAATGTAGGATGGTTCCCTTTTCTCCATACCCTCTCCAGAATGTATTGTTTGTAGACTTTTGGATGGTGGCCATTCTGACTGGTGTGAAGTGATATCTCATTGTAATTTTGACTTGCGTTTCTCTGATGATTAGTGATATTGAGCATCTCTCCATGTGTCTATTGGCCATCTGTATGTGGCCAATGTGTGTATTGGGGGAAAAAATGAAGAAAAAATGTATATTCAGTTCTTTCATCCATTTTTTAATTGAGTTTGTTTTTTGATACAAAGCCACATGAGCTACATGTAAATTTTGGAGATTAATCCTTTCTTGCTTACAACATTTGCAAATATTTTTTCCCATTCTGTGGGCTGTCTTTTTATTTACTGTTTCCTTTGTTGTGCAAAAGCTTTTGAGTTTAATTAGGTCCCATTTGTTTATTTTTGTATTAATTTCTATTATTCTAGGAGACGCATCAAAAAAGACACTGCTCCCGCCAGTTGTTGAGTCCAGAATTTGATGTTCTCAAGGTTGCCCATGACAGAACAAGGCCTTTATAATCTGGGTAGAAGGACAGTTTTAAGACAAGCTATTGTATAGGACTGATGTTGAAGCTGAAACTCCAATACGTTGGCCACCTGATGTGAAGAGCTACTCACTGGAAGAGACCCTGATGCTGGGAAAGATTGAGGGCAGGAGGAGAAGGGGACAACAGAGGATGAGATGGTTGGATGGCATCACTGACTCAACAGACATGGGTTTGGGTGGACTCGGAGTTGGTGATGGACAGGGAGGGCTGGGGTGCTGCAGTTCATGGGATCACAAAGAGTTGGACACAACTGAGAGACTGAACTGAACTGAACTGAATCGCTTACTTAGCGATTTTATTATCTGTGCTTAATTTTTAAAGCCTCTCTGTGTCTAATCATTACCAAGGGAACGAGGAGAAGATACCTGGGGAAAATGTTGGGTTAAAATATGAAGGTATGGGAAAGGGGATTCTATGATTCAGAGTCTGTGAAATAATAATGTATGAAATTCCCCAAGGTTAAACTAAGACTCAAAGAGAAATAAGTGGGATTACTTTGACATAAGGGAACATTTTTTGTTTTGTTTTGTTTTTAGTAATTGACATGTAAATGTCCTGTGTTACATATAGCTCAGTTGGTAAAGAATCCACCTGCAATGCAGGAAACCCCAGTTTGATTCCTGGGTCAGGAAGATTCTCCAGGCAAGAACACTGGAGCGGGTTACCATTCCCCTCTCCCGTGTCCTAGGGCCTCCCCTTTCCTTCTCCCCTCCCTCCCTGCCTTCTTTCCTCTCTTACTCACGCAGCCATCCTTGCTGCTGCTGCGCCACTGTGCCTCTCTCCAAAAGAAGGGAGTCCCTTCTCCATCAACACAAGAGCTGAAAATCGTTCCATTTAGTTTAAGGCATGACACATCTATGAAATGTTTTTGTTTTTGTTTTAAATCTGATACTAGTAAAGTAGATGAGAATTCTCAAATCAAATTAAATGTAAGGACATTCTTTTCTTACATCTCTAAGATGTTGCTATAATTACTATAGGTTAGTGGTTTATGATTTCTTTAGCAGACATCTCCCTCTGCTAAAGAACAGTGTCGGAGACAAATTACTGGAGTTGTTAATGGTAATCTAGTTAGAGGTCTTAAGAGTGCTGCATCGAATCAATTTAGTTTGGAAAAAAGCATAAGCATATTTTTGAAATGTAGTAGAATGTATTCAACAAAAGTTCTTGGTAAACTTTCACCCATTTCTTGGAAAAATGCTAAAACCTAAGTAATATGTTAAGCAGAACTATACTATTAAAAGCTGAAATAGAAGTTTATATGTAATTCTTTGTACTGTCCTTGGGAAACACTTGCAAACCCATTATTTTATTACCTACATCTTGTAAAAGTAAGTACCCTTATTTTCTTGTGGGGAGGAAACTGCAATTTACATTTGAATGTGGTATGTAGACAAATCTAACTAGAAGGATAATAAGTGATCACTGTTGTTTCAATACAGATACAACCCAGATAGCCAACTCCTCGATTCACTGGCGTCTTGTCCTGGTATTTGAAACATCATCTTTTTTTTTTTTTTTCATTGTGAGATGAATATCAACAGTGCTTATCTTGCTTTGTGGCCTTTCATGCCACTGGATCAGTTGCTATGACCATAGTCTTATCACCCTTGAATTAAACAACATTGCTGATGTGCCCTTCTGTTTGTGGAGTGGAACGTTTCAGCTTGCACAGAAAACTGGGTGCTGGGAAACTGATTAGTTGTACTCTGAGGCCTTTTTATTACTCACTCTCATCTTAATTTTTCATATTAACTGAGGGCTTGTGGCTCAGCTCGTAAAGAATCCACCTGCAGTGTGGGAGACCTGGGTTCAATCCCTGGGCTGGGAAGATCCCCTGGAGAAGGAAAAGGCTACCCACTCCAGAATTCTGGCCTAGAGTATTCAATGGACTGTATAGTTCATGGAGTCACAAAGAGTCAGACAGGACTGAGCGACTTTCACTTTCATGAGTAATATGTTTTCCTTTTCTCTTGCTTATCAAAACCATTTCTGTCCTTCAATGTCCAGATGGAATGTTGACCCTCTCAGAAAGCTTCACCTGATGCTTTCAGCTTGATGTACTGGATCTTTCATTTCAATACCCAGTGAGATAGACCTGTTTGTCCATTATGGATTTTTCACTTTCTGCTATTATTTGTTTATGCTAGTCCAGTGCTTCCAAAAGGAATGAGGCACAAATAGTTGTTAGACTTTTTCTTTTTTTTTTTTTAGAATTTGAAATTCCTTTAGTATTTTCAGGGATGTGTTTGTTGCACTGTAATGACTTCAGATTTCCTCTTTTCCATTATGGAAATGGTTTTGGTCAAGCTGATGACATTGTGGAAAAAAAAAAAAACACACAAATTAACAACAACAAAGAAAAAACTGAGGTGAGAAATGTAGTCTTCCCAGCAGAGATTAAAGTTCTGGAAAGATCACTGAGAAAACAGATCAGCTTCTCTGGGAGGCATGAAATCAGAGAGAGACTTCAAACTATGTCCCGAGGAAGGGGCTCAGGAGGATTAGCAAACATCTGAACTGGAGCTTGGAGAGTGGCCAGTAACAGTGGGAGGTGAGACTGTTCCAAACATGTTTCTTATCTTTGCTGAGAAAGTTTTTTAGAGTATTTTTGTCCTTTTGATCATTGGGCAGGTTGGATCTTCTCTAATTAACGCTTTTCAGAGTTAGACTCTTAAGAAAAACCGTATGATTCTTGCTTTCCCTTGATATCCCTTGGATAGAGATGAAAGCAATTTCCATGGCACTGGGAAGGTCAGGCTCCTGTGGTGCTTGTCTCTTTGGAAGGCTAAGAAGATCCATCTCTCAACTGTTACCTCAAGGAGCAGGTGGGGAAACTGGGAGGATTTCTCCCACTAGAAAGCGGAACTAGTGAAAGCCTAGGTAGGGTATAGAATGCTACCTCCTGGTCTTCTTGAGTGCAGATGATTCAGAGTGTTTTGATCTTTAATACTCACAGAGAGGACCCCTTGGTGGTGGAATAGAAATACTAGTACCTAGGAAGAGCAAGGAAAATGAGAAATTCAGACAAATAGCTTCTGAAGGCCTACTGGTCTTTTTAATTTAAATAATATATTTCCGTTACATAAATCTTTAAAAGTTCTTTTATTTTATATTGGACTATGTGTATAATGTTGTGTTACTTTCAAGTGTACATTCTTTTTCAAATTCTTTTCCCATTTATGTTATTACAGAATATTGACAATGTTCCTTTTGCTATACAGTAAGTCCTTGCTGGTTATCTGTTTTAAATATACTAGTATGTATGTGTCAATCCCAAACTCCCAATTTACCCCTCTCCCATGTATTTCCCCTTTGGTAATCATAAGTTTTTTTCCTAAGGCTATGAGTCTGTTTCTGCTTTGTAAATAAGTTCTTTTGCATCACTGTTTTCTAGGTTCTGGATATAAGCCATATTATATACTCGTCTTTCTCTGACTTTCTTCATTTGGTATGATAATCTCCAGGTCCATCCATATTGCTGCAAACGGCATTATTTATTCTTTTTAATGGCTGGATAATATTCAGTTGCACCACATCTTCTTTATCCATTCATCTGTTGGTGGACGTTTAAGTTGCTTCCATGTCCTGACTATTGTAAATAGTGCTGCAATGAACGCTGGGGTGCATATATCCTTTTGGACCATGGTTTTCTCCAGATATATGGCCGGGGGTGGGATTACTGGGTCATGTGGTAGCTCTATTTTTAATTTCTTAAGGAACTTTCATACTGTTCTCCATAGTGGCTGCACCAAGTTACATTTCCTCCAGCAATGTAGGATGGTTCCCTTTTCTCCATACCCTCTCCAGAATGTATTGTTTGTAGACTTTTGGATGGTGGCCATTCTGACTGGTGTGAAGTGATATCTCATTGTAATTTTGACTTGCGTTTCTCTGATGATTAGTGATATTGAGCATCTCTCCATGTGTCTATTGGCCATCTGTATGTGGCCAATGTGTGTATTGGGGGAAAAAATGAAGAAAAAATGTATATTCAGTTCTTTCATCCATTTTTTAATTGAGTTTGTTTTTTGATACAAAGCCACATGAGCTACATGTAAATTTTGGAGATTAATCCTTTCTTGCTTACAACATTTGCAAATATTTTTTCCCATTCTGTGGGCTGTCTTTTTATTTACTGTTTCCTTTGTTGTGCAAAAGCTTTTGAGTTTAATTAGGTCCCATTTGTTTATTTTTGTATTAATTTCTATTATTCTAGGAGACGCATCAAAAAAGACACTGCTCCCGCCAGTTGTTGAGTCCAGAATTTGATGTTCTCAAGGTTGCCCATGACAGAACAAGGCCTTTATAATCTGGGTAGAAGGACAGTTTTAAGACAAGCTATTGTATAGGACTGATGTTGAAGCTGAAACTCCAATACGTTGGCCACCTGATGTGAAGAGCTACTCACTGGAAGAGACCCTGATGCTGGGAAAGATTGAGGGCAGGAGGAGAAGGGGACAACAGAGGATGAGATGGTTGGATGGCATCACTGACTCAACAGACATGGGTTTGGGTGGACTCGGAGTTGGTGATGGACAGGGAGGGCTGGGGTGCTGCAGTTCATGGGATCACAAAGAGTTGGACACAACTGAGAGACTGAACTGAACTGAACTGAATCGCTTACTTAGCGATTTTATTATCTGTGCTTAATTTTTAAAGCCTCTCTGTGTCTAATCATTACCAAGGGAACGAGGAGAAGATACCTGGGGAAAATGTTGGGTTAAAATATGAAGGTATGGGAAAGGGGATTCTATGATTCAGAGTCTGTGAAATAATAATGTATGAAATTCCCCAAGGTTAAACTAAGACTCAAAGAGAAATAAGTGGGATTACTTTGACATAAGGGAACATTTTTTGTTTTGTTTTGTTTTTAGTAATTGACATGTAAATGTCCTGTGTTACATATAGCTCAGTTGGTAAAGAATCCACCTGCAATGCAGGAAACCCCAGTTTGATTCCTGGGTCAGGAAGATCCACTGGAGAAAGGATAGGCTACCCACTCCAGAATTCTTGGGCTTCCCTTATAGCTCAGCTGGTAAAGAATCCACCTGCAATGTGGGAGATCTGGGTTCGATCCCTGGGTTGGGAAGATCCCCTGGAGAAGGGAAAGGCTACGCACTCTGGTATTCGGGCCTATTCAGTCCTTGGGGTTGCAAAGAGTTGGACATGACTGAGCAACTTTCACTTTCACATTTATTAAGATGATTTCCCTTACCAACCTACAGGATCTGGGCCTTTTCCATCATCTCAGAAAGAGAAGTGTGAAATGGATAGATGCAGCCGCCAAGGGGATCTGGAACTCAATTGCTGAGGTTATGACCTTCATGAACTGTGTGTGTATGAATTCTTCAGAATGCTTGGCCTAATTGGGAAGACCTTTTATTTCAGAAAAAAATCAAATAAATATCAGAACATTGTATTTGGGTGTTTGTGATGTATTTATATATAAATTATATTACAACAATAATATAAAGGCTGGGGGTATAAATAGAATTATACTGTTCAAAATTCTTACAGTTTACATGAAGTGGTAGGATACTGTCCAAGAAGACATTCATACGTAAAGTCTTTAATATGTTTTGAGGTGGTTTTTGTATATAGTGTAAGATAAAAGGCCAGTTTCCCCAGTACCAATTATTGAAGAGACCATCCTTTCTTCGTTGTATATTCTTGACTCTTGTGACATAAGTTAATTGCCCATATATGTGTGATTTTTTTTTTTTTTGTTAAGTCCTCTATTATATGTGTGATTTTTATTTCAGGCTCTCTATCCTGGTGATGAACAGGGAGGCCTAGCATGCTGCGATTCATGGGGTCGCAAAGAGTCGGACACGATTGAGCAACTGAACTGAACTGAACTTAATCCTGTTCTGTTGTTCTAAGTGACTTTTTTTTTTTTTAAGTTGAACAAATTTGATTTGTATAAAATTCAGGTGCACAGCTTGTTACTTTGATACAATTATACATTTATAGATTGTAACGTGATTGCCATTTAGCACCATCTATCAAATTACATAATTATAGTTTGATATTATTGTCCATATGTTGTACATTATTGGACATTAAATTTCTGTGGCTTATTTACTCCCAGTTACAAGTTTCTGCCCCTAAACCCTGGTAGTAATTAACCTTTTACTGTTTTTTGAAGGTTTGCTTTTGTTTTTTAGATTCTATATGTAAGTGACATCATACAGTGTTTGACATTCTCTGATTTAACTTGCTTAATGTACTGTGCTCACGGTCCACTCACGTTGTTTCGGTCAGTTCAGTTGCTCTGTCATGTCCGAATCTTTGTGACCCCATGCTGTCTCAAATAGCAAGATACCCTCCTTTCTCGTGGCTGAATAATATCCCATTGTGTACATGTGTCACATCTTTATATTCGTTCATCTGTCAATAGACATTTGGGTTGCTTCCTTTTTTTTTTTTTAATCTTCATATAGTGAATAGTGCTTCAGTAAACACGGGAGTGCATAATATATCTTGCCAAAATCATGTATTTATTTCCTTTCAGAATATATCCAAAATTGCTGGATCATATGGTAGATCACTTTTAATTTTTTAGAGAACCTCCAGATTGATTATAGTAGTTGGACCAATTCTTATATCTACCAGCAGTGCACAATGGTTCTGTTTTCACCATATCCTTGCCAGCATCTGTTATCTCTTGTTTTTTGATGATAGCCATTCTACAGGTATGAGGTAGTATCTTATTGTGGTTTTTGATTTGAACTTCTCTGATTAGTGATGCTTACTGTATTTTCATGTACCTCTTGGATATTTTGACATTCTCTTTACAAAAATGTCTATTTAGTTCTGCTCATTTTTTGTTAGATGTTTGTTATTAAGTTGTATGAGTTATTCATAGATTTTGGATATTAACCGCCTATCCAGTATGTGGTCTGCAAATATTTTTCACCCATTCTCTAGTCTGTCTTTTCATTTTATTAGTTTTTTCTTGCTGTGCAGAAGCGTTTGACTCAAGATAGTCTGATTTGCTGATTTTTGCGCTTTGACATCAGGTCCAAAAATATAACTGCCAATACCAGTATCAATAAGCTTCTTTCCTACATTTTATTTTATGGTATCAGTTCTGTTAAAGTCTTTGATTGATTTTGAGTAAATTGTTGTGATTCGTGTGAAATACGGGTCCTATTTCATTGTTCTGTATGCATGTTTCCAGTTTTCTACCACCGTTTGTTATCTCATTTCCCATTGGTTTTCTCTTGGCACCCTTGTCAAGGATCAGCTGACCATGTATGCCATTATTTTATTCTGGGTTCTCTACTCTGTCCCATTCTGGTCTGTGTCTGTTTGTGTGCTGGTACTAGACTGCTCTGTCATGTCACATCTTTATAGCATAGTTTGAAGTCAGGAAGTGTCAGGACTCTATTTTTGTTGTTATTTCTCAGCATTGCTTTGGCTATTCAGATCTTCTGTAGTTCCACAAAAATTTTACGATTATCCTCTATTTCTGTGAAAAATGCCTGTTTGATGGGCATTGTGTAGGTGGCTTTGGGTATAACGGTCATTTAAAAAATGTTAATTCTTCCAACCCATGGACATGAGATAGGAAAAATGGAATGCCCCACAGTCTGCATGTCACTTGTGCATGGGGGCCATGTTGTTTTCTGTGTATCCTTCCAATTTTAGTGTATGTGTTGCTGAGTCAGTGCGGGGATCTTTAACAGGGCCTGCCCAGCAACAGAGGCCCTACAATTCAGGGCTGTCATTAGTCCATAGGTAACCTTTACCAGAATTTGACAAAAACCTACAGACAAGGCCCAATGCCAAGGTGTCTGGTTCCACATATGGAATGTAAATGTAACTGTTTTGCCAGGCAGTTGTATAGAGTGCACAACTAACAAAACTTCATGTATTTCTATTTTTATTTAATTCCAGGCCAAATAGAGGAGACTGGCAATATAATTTCACATAATAGAATGCAGACACTCTCATTTTGGCATTCCCCCTTAGTTTATAATGCATGCCTGGTTTGCCAAAAGGCAAATAATTAATAGGAAAGTGATATCCTTTGTTTCAATCTTCACATCTTTAAAAGCAATATAAAAATGCTGTTATGGGATAGGACAAGCAGGAGCTTCAGGACAGAAGAATTTAGGCTCTTGTACATTTCTTATCTACAATTTCATAATATTATTAAGTTCAGTTGAAATTGTCTGTATATTTTTTCTGCTTACTTCTAAAACCCTCTCCTTAAAGGTAAGGAGAATGCATTTCACATTTGAGTTCCAATCAAAAAGCACAGTGTCTGTCATATAGCTGGCATTGAATGAACACATGATATTCCTGATTTCTCTCTATCTTCAGTTCAGTTCAGTCACTCAGTCGTGTCCGACTCTTTGCGACCCCATGAATCGCAGCACACCAGGCCTCCCTGTCCATCACCAACTCCCAGAGTTCACTCAGACTCACATCCATCAAGTCCGTGATGCCATCCAGCCATCTCATCCGCTGTCATCCCCTTTTCCTCCTGCCCTCAATCCTTCCCAGCATCAGAGTCTTTTCCAATGAGTCAGCTCTTTGCATGAGGTGGCCAAAGTACTGGAGTTTCAGCTTTAGCATCATTCCTTCCAAAGAACACCCAGGGCTGATCTCCTTTAGAATGGACTGGTTGGATCTCCTTGCAGTCCAAGGGACTCTCAAGAGTCTTCTCCAACACCACAGTTCAAAAACATCAATTCTTCGGCCCTCAGCTTTCTTCACAGTCCAACTCTCACATCCATACATGACCACTGGAAAAACCATAGCCTTGACTAGACAGACCTTTGTTGGCAAAGTAATGTTGTCTCTGCTTTTGAATATGCTATCTAGGTTGGTCATAACTTTCCTTCCAAGGAGTAAGCATCTTTTAATTTCATGGCTGCAGTCACCATCTGCAGTGATTTTGGACCCCCAAAAAATAAAGTCTGACAGTATTTCCACTGTTTCCCCATCTATTTCCCATGAAGTGATGGGACCAGATGCCATGATCTTCGTTTTCTGAATGTTGAGCTTTAAGTCAACTTTTTCGCTCTCCTCTCTCACTTTCATCAAGAGGCTTTTTACTTCTTCTTCACTTTCTGCCATAAGGGTGGTGTCATCAGCATATCTGAGGTGATTGATATTTCTCCCAGCAATCTTGATTCCAGCTTGTGCTTCTTCCAGCCCAGCGTTTCTCATGATGTACCCTGCATTTAAGTTAAATAAGCAGGGTGACACTATACAGCCTTGATGTACTCCTTTTCCTATATGGAACCAGTCTCTATCTTAATTCCCTGATAAATATTAAAGGAAAAGATCTGAGATATAAATTGTGCAATCACAACATGTAGATTCTTTCTAATGAAACAAACATGGAAGCGTTTTTCTGGACTCCATTTCTATTCAAGACTACTATAGTTGTGTAGCATACTTTAATTTTTATGAAGACTATATATAGTTTGCATTACTATAATAACTAATCATTACAATTTTAATACCAAGGTGCTCTTATTTTACACATTTTTTTTTCTCTTATTCCTGGAATTTGGGTAAGAAAATTGTGTCAATCATTACTAATTATATGATATTGAGTGGTTACATGAAGACTCTAAGCTCAGAGTTATATCTCATTATGTTAGAAATATATGAAAATATATTTTCACTTAAAATTGTTACATTTGTTCAACTTCTATACAAATGCAATGTACTTTGAATACCCAGTGGTAACATAGCTGTGTAGTAAAAATATCTAAGCTTGCAAATTATAGTTTGGCTGTGAAATAGAAAAATGAGCTTGAAATTTCCCAGAATAGGATTAAACTGGAAAAAAAAAACAAAAAACAAAAACAGCAGACTGTATTCAAAGTATAATTGCATTCAGCCCGTGATTTATACCTTGCAGCCAGTGCTGTAGTTCATGTTTATGTAATGCATGTGGTGCTGGTTTGTTTACTTTCTGATCTCTCATTAAAAGTATTCTTGTGTGAAGGACACTATAGAATTTGAAAACCATAGTATAGAAAAGGGCTCTTGAGAACATTTAAGCTTTAGTTGGTAAGGAATCCACCTGCCATGCAGGAGACCTGGGTTGGATTCCCTGGGTCGGGAAGATCCTCTGGAGGAGGGCATGGCAATCCACTCCAGTATTCTTGCCTGGAGAATCCCCATGGACAGAGGAGCCTGGTGGGCTGCAGTCCATTGGGTCACAAAGAGTCAGACTCGGCTGAGCAACTAAGCACAGCAAACCTTCTATCCAGCTCTAGTGCTTGAATTAGTAAGACAACTTTTGTAGCCTTACCACTGGAAGTTGTCATTTGCTATTTAAATCCTTTTCCATTTGCTGGAAAACGTCATTGCTGCTGATAAGGAATCAAGAAGAAAATTGGAGACTTGGATATGAAAGTCTCTGGTGATTGTTTAGCATAAGTGAACATTTTTGTTTTGGGTCTGAAATAGACTCCCTATGTCTATTTTAAGAAATGCTTATAGTGTAAATATGTCATTCATGATTCTTCAGAAATGAGCTTGGAAATGGTCTATATTTAAATCTAAAAAGAGCCCATGACAAAATGATACTAACTATAGCGTTTACAATGTTTTGTGTCATTTAGAGAGAAAAACATAAAGCTGTCCTGACTTCCTGCGGTAATTAGTGGCTCTTTTATGGTTACATAAAATGTTCTCACGGTAATGCTGTAAGAAGTCATTTGGTTTTTATCAACTTCTGGAACTACTTTGGATGCTGTTACTAAAAATAGTGGGATAGGTAGGTAGACTCAGGGTGCAGTAGCGTGGCACATGCTTGCCTAAGCCTGGCATTCCTCTGAGGTTCAGATTAAAGGCCTGCTTTTGCAGTTTTGTCCCTCACACCAAGGGAAGGTCTTTAACTGATATTCCTTCAGTTCGTTTTATGGAAGTGACAAAAGGAGAATGTCTCAAAGAAAGGAGGTCAGGATGGAATAATGAGGGAGGAAGCAAGAATTAGGGAGAGAGCTGAATTTTTTAANCTCCTTTTCCTATATGGAACCAGTCTCTATCTTAATTCCCTGATAAATATTAAAGGAAAAGATCTGAGATATAAATTGTGCAATCACAACATGTAGATTCTTTCTAATGAAACAAACATGGAAGCGTTTTTCTGGACTCCATTTCTATTCAAGACTACTATAGTTGTGTAGCATACTTTAATTTTTATGAAGACTATATATAGTTTGCATTACTATAATAACTAATCATTACAATTTTAATACCAAGGTGCTCTTATTTTACACATTTTTTTTTCTCTTATTCCTGGAATTTGGGTAAGAAAATTGTGTCAATCATTACTAATTATATGATATTGAGTGGTTACATGAAGACTCTAAGCTCAGAGTTATATCTCATTATGTTAGAAATATATGAAAATATATTTTCACTTAAAATTGTTACATTTGTTCAACTTCTATACAAATGCAATGTACTTTGAATACCCAGTGGTAACATAGCTGTGTAGTAAAAATATCTAAGCTTGCAAATTATAGTTTGGCTGTGAAATAGAAAAATGAGCTTGAAATTTCCCAGAATAGGATTAAACTGGAAAAAAAAAACAAAAAACAAAAACAGCAGACTGTATTCAAAGTATAATTGCATTCAGCCCGTGATTTATACCTTGCAGCCAGTGCTGTAGTTCATGTTTATGTAATGCATGTGGTGCTGGTTTGTTTACTTTCTGATCTCTCATTAAAAGTATTCTTGTGTGAAGGACACTATAGAATTTGAAAACCATAGTATAGAAAAGGGCTCTTGAGAACATTTAAGCTTTAGTTGGTAAGGAATCCACCTGCCATGCAGGAGACCTGGGTTGGATTCCCTGGGTCGGGAAGATCCTCTGGAGGAGGGCATGGCAATCCACTCCAGTATTCTTGCCTGGAGAATCCCCATGGACAGAGGAGCCTGGTGGGCTGCAGTCCATTGGGTCACAAAGAGTCAGACTCGGCTGAGCAACTAAGCACAGCAAACCTTCTATCCAGCTCTAGTGCTTGAATTAGTAAGACAACTTTTGTAGCCTTACCACTGGAAGTTGTCATTTGCTATTTAAATCCTTTTCCATTTGCTGGAAAACGTCATTGCTGCTGATAAGGAATCAAGAAGAAAATTGGAGACTTGGATATGAAAGTCTCTGGTGATTGTTTAGCATAAGTGAACATTTTTGTTTTGGGTCTGAAATAGACTCCCTATGTCTATTTTAAGAAATGCTTATAGTGTAAATATGTCATTCATGATTCTTCAGAAATGAGCTTGGAAATGGTCTATATTTAAATCTAAAAAGAGCCCATGACAAAATGATACTAACTATAGCGTTTACAATGTTTTGTGTCATTTAGAGAGAAAAACATAAAGCTGTCCTGACTTCCTGCGGTAATTAGTGGCTCTTTTATGGTTACATAAAATGTTCTCACGGTAATGCTGTAAGAAGTCATTTGGTTTTTATCAACTTCTGGAACTACTTTGGATGCTGTTACTAAAAATAGTGGGATAGGTAGGTAGACTCAGGGTGCAGTAGCGTGGCACATGCTTGCCTAAGCCTGGCATTCCTCTGAGGTTCAGATTAAAGGCCTGCTTTTGCAGTTTTGTCCCTCACACCAAGGGAAGGTCTTTAACTGATATTCCTTCAGTTCGTTTTATGGAAGTGACAAAAGGAGAATGTCTCAAAGAAAGGAGGTCAGGATGGAATAATGAGGGAGGAAGCAAGAATTAGGGAGAGAGCTGAATTTTTTAACCTGAATTTATTTTATTTACTATTATTTTCAATCCTTTTAACCATTTTATATATCATTATTTTACCCTTGCCAGGTTAATCTGGCAAGTTCCCTAAATTGGGTGGATGAATTCATCCTTTTAAGCTTTTGAAAAGCAAAATAATTTTTCAATGATACTTCCATATAATTGTGAACAAGATCAATGCCAGAGAAGAGGGGGAAAAAAACAAGGTAAAAGACGGGAAGAAAGAAAGAAAAATGAGAGTGAAAAGTTTTTTAAAGCTTTTGTATTTTTAGAGATGGTGAGAGGTTCTGCTCTTTTTTAACTCAGTGAATCTCTTAACTTTTTCTTATTATTCTCTCTTTTTTGCTATTGCTATTCATTCTTGTCTCTTTGATCTTTCCTGTCTTCTCATTTTCCTTTCCAAATTTTCATCTTTTCAGAGCCCTCATGTTACAGTTTAAAATTATTATTGTAATACTGACTGTTAAAACCTTTCCATTCATTCCAGTTTCCATTGGTGTGATTAGGGCTGATGAACTTGTGAACACCAAACCTTTCTAATTCTGGGTGTGGTCTCCCTCCACTAAGAAAAAGGGTTTCCTGAAGTCCTTGTCTGAGTGCCAGTACTGGAATAGGGTTAAATGTCTTTGGATCACATAATGATTGGTCAATTGGCCAATCTGTTTCTGGGAACACATTAAGTTTTAAAACTCCGCCAATAATGCCATGATTGTTCAGCTGGTGACAGGTGGAAAAAGCAGTCCTGAATTTGGAATAAAAGTCTATGTTGCTTGCAATTAGTAGTCATGAGAATAGGCTCAAGAAACTGTGAACAGATTTAAGTGGATAAAGTTTATTCATGTAGTGAACACAGTTCTAATTGTTCAGCTGACCATTTTCACTTTCTGGGCAGACAGAATGACCACATTCACATTCTAACTCAGAGTCCCTGTGGGACCATGGGACTGCAGAAGGATCTCTGCACCTCTAGTCTACAGCACTTATGAGTTAGTATGTCTCTTTCTCAGCTGCATCCCTCCCTTGCCCCATCTTGACTATTCCAGAAATCATAGAAGGCAGCCATCAGGAAATGAAGGAATATCTCTTTCCACCAAGTTGAAATTTTCATAAATAAGAAATGTGTATAGTATCCAGATCAGCTCAGTTCAGTTGCTCGTTGTGTCCAACTCTTTGTGACCCCATGGACTGCAACACGCCAAGCCTCCCTGTCCATCACCAACTCCTGAAACTTGTTCAAACTCATGTCCATAGAGTCAGTGATGCCATCCAACCATCTCATCCTCTGTCGTCCCCTTCTCCTCCTGCTTTTAATCTTTTCTAGCATCACAGTCTTTACAATGAGTCAGTTCTTTGCATCAGGTGATCAAAGTAATGGAGCTTCAGTTTCAGCATCGCACCTTCCAATGAATATTCAGGACTGATTTCCTTTAGGTTTGACTGGTTTGATCTCTTTGCAGTCCAAGGGACTCTCAAGAGTCTTCTCCAACACCACAGTTCAAAAGCATCAATTCTTCAGCGCTCAACTTTCCTTATAGTCCAACTCTCACATCCATACATGAGAGCTTTGACTAGATGAACCTTTGTTGGCAAAGTAGTCTCTGCTTTTTTAATATCTTGTCTAGATTGGTCATAGCTTTTCTTCCAAGGAGCAAGCACCTTTAAATTTCATAGCTGCATTCACCATCTGCAGTGATTTTGGAGCCCAAGAAAATAAAGTCTCCCACTGTTTCCACTGTTTTCCCATTTATTTGCCATGAAGTGATGGGACTGGATGCCATGATCTTAGTTTTCTGAATGTTGAGCTTTAAGCCAACTTTTTCACTCTCCTCTTTCACTTTCATCAAAAGGCGTTTTAGTTCTTCACGTTCTACCATAAGGATAGTGTCATCTGCGTATCTGAGGTAATTGATATTTCTCCTGGCAATCTTGATTCCAACTTGTGCCTCTTCCAGTCTGGCATTTCACATGATATCTTCTGCATATAAGTTAAATAAGCAGGGTGACAATATACAGCATTGATGTACTCCTTTCCCGATTTGGAACCAGTCTGTTGTTCTATGTCCAGTTCTAACTGTTGCTTCCTGACCTGCATACAGATTTCTTAGGAAGCAAGTAAGGTGATCTGGTATTCCCATCTCTTTCAGAATTTTCCACAGTTATTGTGATCCACACAGCCAAAGGCTTTGGCATAGTCAATAAAGCAGAAGTAGATGTATTGCTGGAACTCTGTTATTTTTTGATGATCCATCAGATTTTGGCAATTAGATCTCTGGTTCCTCCGCCTTTTCTAAAACCAGCTTGAACATTTGAAAGTTCACAGCTCATAAACTGTTGAAGCCTGGCTTGGATAATTTTGAGCATTACTTTCCTAGTGTGTGAGATGAGTGCAATTGTGCAGTAGTTTTAACATTCTTTGGCATTGCCTTTCTTTGGAATTGGAATGAAAACTGACCTTTTCCAGTCATGTGGTCACTGCGGAGTTTTCCAAATTTGCTGCCATATTGAGCGCAATACCTTCACAGCATCATCTTTTAGAATTTGAAATAGCTCAACTGAATTCCATCACCTCCACTAACTTTGTTCATAGTCATAGTTCCTAAGGCCCACTACACTTCACACTCCAGGATATCTGGCCCTAGGTGAGTGATCACACCATCATGGTTATCTGGGTCATAAAGATCTTTCATGCATAGTTCTGTGTATTTTTGCCCTGTCTTTTTAATATCTTCTGCTTCTGTAGGTCATACCATTTCTTCCTTTATTATGCCCATCTTAGCATGAAATGTTCCCTTGGTATCTCTAATTTTCTTGCAGTGACCTCCAGTCTTTCCAATTTTATTGTTTTCCTCTATTTCTTTGCATTGTGAATAAGGAACACTTTCTTATCCCTCCTTACTATTCTTTGGAACTCTGCATTCAGATGAATATATCTTTCATTTTCTCCTTTGCCTTTAGTACCTCTTCTTTTCTCAGCAGCTTGTAAGCCCTCTTCAGACAACCCTTTTGTATTTTTGCATTTCTTTTTCTTTGGGATGGTCTTGATTACTCCCACCTGTACATTGTCATGACCCTCTGTACATAGTTCTTCAGGCACTCTGTCTATCAGATCTAATCCCTTGAATCTATTTGTCACTTCCACTGTATAATTGTAAAGGATTTGATTTAGGTCATATCTGAATGGTCTAGTGGTTTTTCCTACTTTCTTCAATTTAAGTGTGAATTTGGCAATATGGAGTTCATGATCTGAGCCACAGTCAGCTCCCAGTCTTGTTTTTTCTGACTGTGTAGATCTTCTCCATCATTGGCTACAAAGAATATAATCCATCTAATTTTGGTATTGACCATCTCTGTGAAAAGAAAAGAGGCAAAAAGCAAAGGAGAAAAGGAAAGATATAAGCCTCTGAATGCAGAGTTCCAAAGAAGAGATAAAAAAGCCATTTTCAGTGATCAATGCAAAGAAATAGAGGAAAGCAACAGAATGGGAAAGACTAGAGATCTCTTCCAGAAAATTAGAGATACCAAGGGAACATTTCATGCAAAGATGGGCTCAATAAAGGGCAAAAATGGTCTGGACCTAACAGAAACAGAAGATGTTAAGAAGAGGTGGCAAGAATACACTGAAGAACTGTACAAAAAAGATCTTCATGACACAGATAATTATGATGATGTTATATAATATAGAGCCAGACATCTTGGAATGTGAAGTCAAGTGGGCCATAGAAAGCATCATCACGAACAAAGTGGTGGAATTCCAGTTGAGCTATTTCAAATTCTGAAAAATGATGCTGTGAAAGTGCTGCACTCAATATGCCAGCAAATTTGGAAAATGCAGCAGTGGCCACAGGACTGGAAAAGGTCAGTTTTCATTCCAATCCCAAAGAAAGGCAATGCCAAAGAATGCTCAAACTACCGTAAAATTGCACTCATCTCATAGGCTAGTAAAGTAATGCTCAAAATTCTCCAAGCCAGGCTTCAGCAATACGTGAACCGTGAAGTTCCTGATGTTCAAGGTGGTTTTAGAAAAAGCAGAGGAATCAGAGATCAAATTGCCAGCATCCGCTGGATCATGGAAAAAGCAAAAGAGTTCCAGAAAAACACCTATTTCTGCTTTATTGACTATGCCAAAGCCTTGGTTGTGTGGATCACAATAAACTGTGGAAAATTCTGAGAGAGATGGGAATACCACACCACCTAACCTGCCTCTTGAGAAATCTGTATGCAGATCAGGAAGCAACAGTTAGAACTGCACATGGAACAAGAGACTGGTTCCAAATAGGAAAAGGAGTACGTCAAGGCTGTATATTGTCTCCCTGCTTATTTAACTTATATGCAGAGTACATCATGAGAAACGCTGGACTGGAAGAAACACAAGCTGGAATCAAGATTGCTGGGAGAAATATCAATAACCTCAGATATGCAGATGACACCACCCTTATGGCAGAAAGTGAAGAGGAGCTAAAAAGCCTCTTGATGAAAGTGAAAGAGGAGAGCGAAAAAGTTGGCTTAAAGCTCAACATTCAGAAAA
>SJYX01013390.1:32145-93110 GCA_006410675.1 Oreotragus oreotragus
CAAGATGGCGGAAGAATAGGACGGGGACACCACTTTCTCCCTCACAGATTCATCAAAAGAACATCTCAAGGCTGAGCAAACTCCACAAAACAACTTCTGAATGCGGGCAGAGGACATCAGGCACCCAGAAAAACAGAGCACTGACTTCAAAAGCAGGTAGGGGAAAAAATATGAAAGAGAAAAAAAAAGAGACAAAGGAGGTGGGGAGGGAGCTCCGTCCTGGGAAGGGAAGCTTAAGAAGAGAGGTTTCCAAATGCCAGGAAACACTCTCCCTGCCGAGTCTGTGGCGAGCCTTGGAAACACAGAGGGCAACATAACAGGAAGGAAAAATAAATGAACAATTAAAACCAACAGATGACAAGCCCAACAGTAACTTGCCCAGCGGAAAAGCAGCGCAAACACCTGCGTCCGCCATTACCCAGTGGGGGCAGGGCAGGGAGGCGCGGCAGGCGCGGGCTGCAGTGCTTCTCAGAATCGGGCAGGAACGTCCCACCGCGCGTAACCAGAATGAACTAATTGGGGCTAGCAAACCAGACTGTGGGATAGCTTCCACACGAAAAGCTCAAAGATAAGACACCACCAGGACCATGCACAGAACAAAGGGCGGAAAAGAACTAGCCGGCTGCAGACCATCCCCCGCCGGCGACAGGCAGCCAGAGCCGGAAGGGCTGGAAGGGGGCAATCACAGCCCCGGAGAGACTTTACCTACCAAACTGCAGGCAGGCTTCTTTGCTAAGACTGCTGGGGGTTCCGGACAGTCACCAACCACCTCACAAGAGGTGGCAGCGGTACACCCAGAAAACTGAGTGGCAGATACAGGAAAGGCGAAAAGTCGCACCTACCGTGCTCACCAAATACCTGAGCTACTCGGACCTTACGAGAGCTGGGCCTGCGCACTGAGCGTGGGCGGCTGCGAGAGCCGGGCCGGCACACTAAGCGCAGGTGAGAGGAGCTACCCCTCGTCCGAGGTCAGGGGCAGCAGCCTAGAGTGCCAGGCTGTGACGGTGCAGGAATGGCCGAGAGGAGCTACCCTGTGTCTGAGGTCAGTGGTGGCCGGGAGGAGCTACCCCTCATCCGAGGTCAGTGGCGGCCGGGAGGAGACACCCCGTGTCTGAGGTCAGGGTGGCGGCTGGGAGGAGCTACCCCGTGTCCGAGGTCAGGGGCGGCTAGGAAGAGACACCCCATGTCCGAGGCCAGGGGCGGCCGGGAGAAGCCACTTTGTGCCCGAGGCCAGGGGTGGTGACCCAGAGGAGCCACCCTGAGCCCGAGGCCAGGGGCAGCAGCTGAGAGAAGCCACCCACGACCAAGGCCACGGCCGGTGGCCGGGAGGAGCAACCCGAGGAGCAGGGGCTGCGCAGGCACAGGAGGGCCTGGAGGAGCTGTCCCACGTTGAAGGTCAGGAACTGCAGAGGTAAGGAGATACCCCTCATCCAAGGTAAGGAGCAGCCGTGAAGAGACAACCCATGCCCAAGGCAAGAGAAACCCAAGTAAGATGGTAGGTGATGCAAGAGGACATCAGAGCGCAGACACACTGAAACCATACTCACAGAAAAATAGTCAATCTAATCACACTAGGACCAGGGCCTTGTCTAACTCAATGAAACCAAGCCATGCCTGCAGGGCAACTCAAGGCGGGCGGGTCATGGTGGAGAGGTCTGACAGAACGTGGTCCACCAGGGAAGGGAATGGCAAGCCACTTCAGTATTCTTGCCTTGAGAACCCCATGAACAGTATGAAAAGGCAAAATGATAGGATACCAAAAGAGGAACTCCCCAGGTCATTAGGTGCCCCATATGCTACTGGAGATCAGTGGAGAAATAACTCTGCAAAGAATGAAGGGATGGAGCCAAAGCAAAAACAATACCCAGTTGTGCCTGTGACTGATGATAGAAGCAAGATCCGATGCTGTAAAGAACAATATTGCACAGGAACCTGAAATGTCAGGTCCATGAATCAAGGCAAATTGGAAGTGGTCAAACAAGAGATGGCAAGGGTGAACATCGACATTCTAGGAATCAGCGAACTAAAATGGACTGGAATGGGTGAATTTAACTCAGATGACCATTATATCTACTACTGCGGGCAGGAATCCCTCAGAAGAAATGGAGTAGCCATCATGGTCAACAAAAGAGTCCGAAATGCAGTACTTGGATGCAATCTCAAAAACGACAGAATGATCTCTGTTCNATCTATTTCTCACTTCCACTGTATAATCATAAGGGATTTGATTTAGGTCATACCTGAATGGTCTAGCGGTTTTCCCTACTTTCTTCAATTTAAGCCTGAATTTGGAAATAAGGAGTTCATGATCTGAGCCACAGTCAGCTCCTGGTCTTGTTTTTGTTGACTGTATAGAGCTTCTCCATCTTTGGCTGCAAAGAATATAATCAATCTGTTTTTGGTGTTGACCATCTGGTGATGTCCATGTGTAAAGTCTTCTCTTGTGTTGCTGGAAGAGGGTGTTGGCTATGACCAGTGCATTTCCTTGGCAAAACTCTATTAGTCTTTGCCCTGCTTCATTCCGCATTCCAAGGTCAAATTTGCCTGTTACTCCAGGTGTTTCTTGACTTCTTACTTTAGCATTCCATTCCCCTATAATGAAAAGGACATCTTTTTTGGGTGTTAGTTCTACAAGGTCTTGTAGGTTTTCATAAAACCGTTCAACTTCAGCTTCTTCAGCATTACTGGTTGGGGCACAGACTTGGATAACTGTGATATTGAATGGTTTGCCTTGGAAACGACCTGGGGCCAAACTATGGTGGAGGTAATGAAAATAATGGTGACCTCCTTCAAAAGGTCCCCCCCCCCCCGCCACACACTTCTACACTCAGTGCCCCCAACCCCTGCAGCAGGCCGCCACCAACCCACGCCTCTGCTGGAGACTCCTGGACACTCATGGGGAAGTCTGGGTCAGTCTTCTGTAGCATCATTGCTCCTTTCTCCTGGGTTCTGGTGCACACAAGGTTTTGTGTGTGCCCTCCAAGAGTTAAAGCACTGATTCCCTGATATTCCAGGAACTGTTTGTTAGTACAGCAGATCTTCCCTGGAGGAGGGCATGGCAACCGCCTCCAGTAACCCACTTGCCCGGAGAATCCCCACAGACAGAGGGACATGGCATGCTACAGCCCATGGGGTCACTAAGAGTAGGACACAACACAGCAACTAGACATACACAGCACAGCAGACTCTCCCTGGCTGTGGCTACATGTAGCACAGTATCTTTGTCAGTTTAACAAAACAACTTAATGTTGTCAGTTAGTAAACCTGACTTCAGTTTTTCAGATGAACTTCCAAAGTATACATTACAGTTATGAGCTCAACACCAGTTGCACAACTGTCTTGAGAACATGCATATATTTGACATCCTCAAAGTATGTTCTTGTTAGAAAAACGTCGCAATGTGCTTTAGCAGTGAAAGTGAATTCCACTTCCTCCTAAGAGCTCATGATTAGTGAGTGTGACATCTGGGAAATTGCTCTTTAACACGAATAGAGCAGTTTTACATCCTTTTATGTAAGGTAGCTATTTAGATCTTTTGTAAACTTTTAAATTTATTACATGTTTTTGTGTCATCTTGACAGAAAAATGGCTGTGTACACGAAGGGAGGTAAAAAGGAATTTGTGTTTCAGTCACCTTTCACTGTGGCGCACGTAGTTCTTGTCCACGGACTACATAATCTGTGTGTTGGCTGTCACCTAAGCTTGGATTCAGGGTGTTTCATGTATGTTTCATTCAGAAATGAAGGTGAAAGGAGTTGCAGTCCTTGGGGTTGTGCTCGTTTTATGGGAGACAATAGGAAGTTTAGAGGAGTCAATGGAAATATCTGATGCCTTTATATCTGCTTGACACTATGCCATTTCATATCTGCCCACATCACTTCACTCAGAACAAGTCACCTGAGCATTTATTTTAGAGAGCGTCAAAAAATATAAAAATTTTCATTGAACAATCTAAACCTTTTTCCCACATAATTTTTTTTTCTGATATATAAAATTATTCTGATTTTAAGATTATGAAAATATGTTTTACCTTTACCAGTTTTAAGTACATTGTTTATTAACATTTCTAAATAGACTGCAGTCAATTTTCTTCTTAGTATATTTATCAAATAGTTTTTGGTTTTGGCCTTGTTTTAATATTTGCTTGTTAAATAAATACTATTGATGTGTTCACTTTCAAAAGGATGAAGAGTAGACTTTTTTTTTTTTAATTACACAATTTAAAACTCGTTCCTACAAATATATTAATCTTTGGTCCATTGTTTCTAAATTATGTGTGATTCTCCATCCTGTGCATTTATTTCATGTCATCTAACCACTCTCCGATCAGTCAATCCTAAAGGAAATCAGTCCTGAATATTCACTGGAAGAACTGATGCTGAAGTTGAAGCTACCATACTTTGGCTACCTGATGTGAAGAACTGACTTATTGGAAAAGATCCTGATGCTGGGAAAGATTGAAGATGGGAGGAGAAGTTGACAACAGAGGATGAGATGGTTGGATGACATCACTGACTCAACTGACATGAGTTTGGGTGGACTCTGGGAGTTGGTAACGGACAGGGAGGCCTGGGGTGCTGCAGTCCATGGGGTTAAATGAGTTGGACATGACTAAGTGACTGAACTGAACTGAACATGTGGCCTTCAGGGCCAAAGAACAAAGTGATCATTAACCACTGAGTTACTAAGAAACAATAATCAACAACAAATCAGTAACTAAGACTAATAAGCTCATCTATAGATTTTCCTCCAATACATAAAACATGTGACTCTGAGAAGGCTGCATGAGTCATAGCTTAACTCCCCACATATTCTTTCCTTCATGGCTGAGAGTATAATAGAGCTGGCCTGGATTCAGTTTAGGTGCCTTCACCTTGGAGCGGTGTTAGCCCCCTGATCCTCGCTTTTCACTGAACGCTTGTGTCTTGTTTCTCCCTCTCCCTCCACATTGCGCTTTTGGAAATCATGCTTGTCAAGCCGGGCTCAACAAATACTACTGCTACCATTTATTAAATACTTATTTTTAGAGAGGTTTATGTGAACAATGTCATATGTATAAAGATTACATGAGTTATAATACTATTGCTATTTTAAATATGAGAAAAATTAAGCTTGGTGGGTGAGGTGAACTTACACAAAGTCATACTTTCGGATTAAGAGAGGAGCATTCTGACTTACCAATCCTCTTAGTAAATAAAAAAGACAAGACTATTAGCACTTGTAGCTTTTTACTTAAAGCTTCTTTTTTTCACCAAAAAATTGTATACTTGTTTCATAACACTGTCCCTAATATAAACCAGATGTTGGAAACTGGTAATATATGCATTACCTCCATGCATATAAAACACATTTTCCACTCAAGTTGTATCACAACTCATGATTCATATTTCAGTTGGTATTTTAATACCACTGAAAATGTTTCTAATCAGAAGCTACAATTTAATAATTTTAAGAGGCATGGTTAATCATATGACTAATTATTTAGATATTACTCCTATTATTTATGTAATATAAGTGTTATTATTTATATTCTAATGCCAAGAAAAAGTAGATGAATTAACCCTATAAGGAGTCAATACTTTATTTTAAATTGATAGACAAAACTGTGTTGCTTTTCTCTACTAAGTGAAAGTTCATAATTATTATTTAAATACACTCATTTGTAAATTAAGGTTAATTAACTGCATTCATTAAAGCTATACTTATCTATAATGATTCTGACTTAATTATTAACATTGTGGTTGAATTATAGTTATGCAAATGCCATTGAAACTTATTGTCATGTTAGTTAAATCATAACCTCATGATTACAAGTTACTCAAAATATATTGTCTTATAAAAATATAATAATACCATGCGTAGTACATGTTGATGCTTTTATATAGCCTATGACTAAAATCTAGTAATTTCTTTAATAGCAACTGAATAATAATAATATCCTCCAAGAGAACAATGAAATTTGAGTTTCATGGTGATTGTAAGTGTTCTCTGCATGAAGCTATATACAATAACACAAGACTACATGTACCATCTATTGATATTGAGTCTATGGTCTGTGGGCTTCCCAGGTGGTAAAGAACCCGCCTGACAAAGAAGGAGCCGTAAGAGATGCAAGTATCATCCCTCGGTCAGGAAGACCCCCTGGAGGAGGGCATGGCAACTGACTCCAGTATTCTTGCCTGGAAAATCCCATGGACAGAGGAGCCTGGCAGGCTACAGTCCACAGGGTTGCAAAGAATCAGATGGAACTGAGGTGACTTAACACGCACGCACTATAGTCTGTACCAGGTTCAGTGGCAAGCACCTTACCTGCACTATGTCTTTTTTTATCTTCTCAAGAGCCCCAGGAATCTGAATAAATTTTAATGAGGATTTCTCTGGCAAGTTCCATTCTAGACATTGGGATGGCAGCACTGAATCAATAGACATCTCTGCCCCAGTAGAGCTCACCTTCTAGTTGAGTAAAAAGAGACAATATAAGTAAAATATATAAATAAATAAAATTATAATATTTGTTTTAAGCAGAAGAAGAAAGCAGGGTATTAGGATAGGAAGTGTCATGGAGAAGGGATGTCATTTTATGAAGGGTTCTAGGAAGTTCTCATGAAGAGGTAACACACCATTGAAGACCAAATACTTTGTCAAAGAGATTTGCTAGCATTAGAGTGCAAAGGTAAAGCTCCTGAAATTGGTCTTTGCCAGCTAAGATGGAGCCCAGTGAGTGTAAGAGTGGTATGCTAAGACGTTAGAAAGGCGAGATACTTCAAATCACATGAAACAGGTGAAAACCCAACATTGTATGGACTGCAACTGGGAGAGATAAATGATAGGTAATCAATAAGTTAGACTCATAAGTAAATGGAAGGGTGAATGAAGAGCCAAATAAGTAGATAGAAAATTGATTAATAAACAGTTTTTATTATTCTTTTAAGAACCTTGTTCAGTCCAGTCTATCTAAAGCAACTGGTGCTTATTAAAGAAGGAAGAAACTGAGTAGCCATGTATATCGTTGCCCGATATTACAGAAACTGTTACCATAAGAGATAGGTGTCGGATTGAATGCACTAGAGAAACTCTAGAATCTTTGAAGACTAAGAAGTATTTTTGAATTTGGTCCTTCCAATACAAGAACAAACCTTTTGCAGAACACTTTCATATTATACTCCAACCACCACAGCTTGCTTCAAGGCACATAGAGGTTTAATATTTATGTCCTGGAGGCATCACTATGAACAAAGCTAGTGGAGGTGATGGGATTCCAGCTGAGCTATTTCAAATCCTGAAAGATGACGCTGTGAAAGTGCTGCACTCAATATGCCAGCAAATTTGGAAAATGCAGCAGTGGCCACAGGACTGGAAAAGGTCAGTTTTCATTCCAATCCCAAAGAAAGGCAATGCCAAAGAATGCTCAAACTACCGCACAATTGCACTCATCTCACACGCTAGTAAAGTAATGCTCAAAATTCTCCAAGCCAGGCTTCAGCAATATATGAACCATAAACTTCCATATGATCAAGCTGGATTTAGAAAAGGCAGGGGAATCAGAGATCAAATTGCCAACATCTACTGGATTATGGAAAAAGCAAGACAGTTCCAGAAAAACATCTATTTCTCCTTTATTGGCTATGCCAAAGCCTTTGACTGTGTGGATCACAATAAACTGTGGAAAATTCTGAAAGAGATGGGAATACCAGACCACCTAACCTGCCTCTTGAGAAATCTGTATGCAGGTCAGGAAGCAACAGTTAGAACTGGACATGGAACAAGAGACTGGTTCCAAATAGGAAAAGGAGTACGTCAAGGCTGTATATTGTCTCCCTGCTTATTTAACTTATATGCAGAGTACATCACGAGAAACTCTGGACTGGAAGAAACACAAGCTGGAATCAAGATTACCAGGAGAAATATCAATAACCTCAGATATGCAGATGACACCCTCCTTATGGCAGAAAGTGAAGAGGAACTAAAAAGCCTCTTGATGAAAGTGAAAGAGGAGAGTGAAATAGTTGGCTTAAAGCTCAACATTCAGAAAATGATCACGGCATCCTGTCCCATCACTTCATGGGAAATAGATGGGAAAACAGTGGAAACAGTGTCAGACTTTATTTTTTGGGGCTCCAAAATCACTGCAGATGGTGATTGCAGCCATGAAATTAAAAGACACTTACTACTTGGAAGAGAAGTTATGACCAACCTAGATAGCATATTCAAAAGCAGAGAAATTACTTTGCCAACAAAGATCCATCTGGTCAAGGCTATGGTTTGTCATGTATGGATGTGAGAGTTGGACTGTGAAGAAAGCTGAGGGTCGAAGAATTGATGATTTTGACCTGTGATGTTGGAGAAGACTCTTGAGAGTCCCTTGGACTGCAAGGAGATCCAACCAGTCCATTCTAAAGAAGATCAGTCCTGGGTGTTCATTGGAAAGACTGATGCTAAAGCTGAAACTTTGGCCACCTGATGTGAAGAGTTGACTCATTTGGAANCCACCTAACCTGCCTCTTGAGAAATCTGTATGCAGGTCAGGAAGCAACAGTTAGAACTGGACATGGAACAAGAGACTGGTTCCAAATAGGAAAAGGAGTACGTCAAGGCTGTATATTGTCTCCCTGCTTATTTAACTTATATGCAGAGTACATCACGAGAAACTCTGGACTGGAAGAAACACAAGCTGGAATCAAGATTACCAGGAGAAATATCAATAACCTCAGATATGCAGATGACACCCTCCTTATGGCAGAAAGTGAAGAGGAACTAAAAAGCCTCTTGATGAAAGTGAAAGAGGAGAGTGAAATAGTTGGCTTAAAGCTCAACATTCAGAAAATGATCACGGCATCCTGTCCCATCACTTCATGGGAAATAGATGGGAAAACAGTGGAAACAGTGTCAGACTTTATTTTTTGGGGCTCCAAAATCACTGCAGATGGTGATTGCAGCCATGAAATTAAAAGACACTTACTACTTGGAAGAGAAGTTATGACCAACCTAGATAGCATATTCAAAAGCAGAGAAATTACTTTGCCAACAAAGATCCATCTGGTCAAGGCTATGGTTTGTCATGTATGGATGTGAGAGTTGGACTGTGAAGAAAGCTGAGGGTCGAAGAATTGATGATTTTGACCTGTGATGTTGGAGAAGACTCTTGAGAGTCCCTTGGACTGCAAGGAGATCCAACCAGTCCATTCTAAAGAAGATCAGTCCTGGGTGTTCATTGGAAAGACTGATGCTAAAGCTGAAACTTTGGCCACCTGATGTGAAGAGTTGACTCATTTGGAAAGACCCTGATGCTGGGAGGGATTGGGGGCAGGAGGAGAAGGGGACGACAGAGGATGAGATGGCTGAATGGCATCACCGACTTGATGGACATGAGTTTGAGTGAACTTTGGGAGTTGGTGATGTACAGGGAGGCCTGGCGTGCTGGAATTCATGGGGTCGCAAAGAGTTGGACACCAATGAGTGACTGAACTGAACTGAACTGAACTAGTGGCTCAAATGATAAAGAATCTCCCTTCAATGCGGGAGACCTTGGTTCGATCCCTACATTGGGAAGATCCCCTGAAGGAGGACATGGCAACCCACTCCAGCATTCTTGCTTGGGGAATCCCCGTGGACAGAGGAGGATGGCAGGCATAGTCCATGGGGTCGCAAATAGTCAGACATGACTGATCAAGTAAGCACAGCATGTAAATGATACAGAAAATATAAATATATCCCACTTCAGGAATAGTGTTATTGTTCAGTTGCTAGTTTGTGTCTGACTAGCAAATTGCTCCTTTTTCCTTCTATCTTTCCCCAAATCCGGGTCTTTTCTAATGAGTCTGCTCTTCACCCCAGGTGACGAAAGTATTAGGGCTTCAGCATCGTCCTTTCGATGAGTATTCAGGGCTAATTTCCTTTAGGACTGACTGGTTTGATCTTGCTCTCCAAGAAACTCTCAAGAGTCTTCTTCAGCACCCCAATTGGAAAGCATCAATTCTTTGGCCCCAATTCTTGAGCTCCATGAATATGCAGGAGGAATTAAGGTTATTCAGCATAATATTAAATTATTTAATATAATCCTAAATAATTTTCAACTTTGAAGTTATCATTTTCAGAAGCTGTTATTTCTTCTAATGGCCAAAAAATAACTTCTGATAATAAAAGCTCCTTTACATCTTGGAAATATATATGCTGTAACAGTCTATTCACAAACTAGAAAATTCAATAAAATCAATATTTACATATATGTAAATGTAAATATTGTAAAAGTGAATGTACTAGTTAACAATATGAAATAATCTGTATCATATAAAATAAATTTGATTATTTATGTCATTTGACACATATTCTTTGCTGCTCACTGTCTATGTCTGTCTGCTTCTGTTTTGTAAGTTCTTTTGTATGTTATTTTTTATTCCATATATATGTGATATCATATAGTATCTGTCTTTTCCTGACTGACTTGTGATCATCTTTAGGTGTATTCACATTGCTGCAAATGATATTATTCCCTTCTTTTTTTTTTATGGTTGAGTAAAATTCTACTGTATATATGTATCACACCTTCTTTATCTGTTGATGTACATTTAGGTAGCTTCCATGTCTTGGTTACTGTAAGCAGTGCTGCAACAAACATCAGGGTACATGTATTTTTTCAAATTAGGGTTTTGTCTGGGTATATGGCCAGGAGTGGGATTTGTGTATCATATAGTATTCTATTGTTAGATTTTTGAGGAACGTCCATACAGTTTTTCACAGTGGCTGCACCAATTTACATTCCACCAACAAATACAAGAGGGTTCCCTTTTCTCTACACACTCTCCAGCATTTGTTATTTGTAGATTTTTTAATGGTGGCCATTCGGACCAGTTCAATGAGGCACCTCAGCCTGGTCAGAAATGATGTGCCTTTCTCTAGTGATTAGCAACTTTGAACATCTTTGCTTGTGCCTCTTGGAGTCTTCTTTGGAGAAATGTCTATTTAGGTCTTCTGCCCATTTTTGATTGGGTTGTTTCTGTTTATTGAGTTGTATGAGTCATTTTCAAATACAATTATTTTATTGAGGTTGCAATTTATTCTTAATTCCTTATTTTTTACCCACTGTCCATCTATTCTAGGATCCCAGCTAGGATATGATGTTACATTTAGTCTCCTTAGGTTCCTCTTGCCTGTGATGTTTTCTCTTATTTTCTTGTTTCTTGGATGGGCTTGACAGTTTTGAGGAGTACTAGTCATTGGATGATACTGATCTGCTAAAATTTTCTGTTTTCCTCTTGAGCAGACTAAGCTTGGGCTTTAGGGAGAAATACCTAAATGTCAGAAGTAAACTGACATCTTCATGATATCATACCAAAAATATGCATTATTAAAATAATTCATCATCAGTGATGTTGACCTTAATCACCTTGCCAAGGTAGTATTTGTCAAACTTCTCCACTACAGAGTTATTCCCATAAAACCTTTTTTATACTACATATTTCAGCCCTTTGGAAGAAAAGATACTGTGCACAGCACAGTCTGAGAAGATGAGTCCATGCTTTCCCACCTGAGGGAACAGTATCTATATAAATTATTTGGAAATCCTTTGCTTAGAATATTTGTCTCTTCTTTTACTCTTTGATTATTCAACTGTTCTTTTATATCATATGAATTCATGACTATTTTATAATTGGGGTTATAATCTCATACTACTTTATTGGTTTTCTTGCTTTAATTGTTTCATTTGGCCATTGGGAGGTCTTTCAACTGACTTAAGTCTTTGCCTTACACCCAGTCAATGTGTGTGTGTATTTTCTTACATGTATGTCTGCTTTTTTTTGTACATCTTTATTTTTGGGCAATACAAGATGTTTCAGGTTCAGCTTATATACCTCCTATCCAGGTTTGCAATCATACTCCCAAAGACGATCTGGTTTCTTCTTTGGAGAAAGGTGAAGGTGAAGTCGCTCAGTCATGTCCGACTCTTTGCGACCCCGTGGACTACAACCTACTAGGCTTCTCTGTCCATGGGATTCTCCAGGCAAGAATACTGGAGTGGATTGCCATTTCCTTCTCCAGGGGATCTTCCCAACCCAGGGATCGAACCCGGGTCTCCCGCATTGGAGGCAGAAGCTTTAACCTCTGAGCCACCAGGGAAGAAATCAGTCTGGGTGCTGAGTGTATTCACTGACACTGGTTATCATTTGTTTTAGACCCTCTCAGCTGAAATAACAAGAAAATATGTCTGTATATAGCAACACATGTACGTGCACACAACCACGAACAGTGGTACGTCTATCCATTATTATCTGTAAAAGGTACATATGAGTTCATATTGATGCATTTAACTCAAGCTTATTGCCACACCAATCATCCTAGGCTGTTTTGTTTATTGTAAGTATTCACTCCAACAGTGAGAAAGCAGAATCCTATTATCCACAATTCATTTAATTTCTCAGCTCCAGTATACATGCAGAGCAGTATCAGAGTTTTAAACTCATACTCCCGCAAGAGAAAAAAAAACCATGATTTTGAAATCAGTGTTCATGTTCATTTCTTTTGCCTTTAGTCTTACAGAAGCCACTCATATCTAAAATCACTAAGGTCAGCAACTTCACATCCCAGCCATCTTCAGTAATGCTGTTTAAGATGTTTGTAATTGGGCTTCCCTTGTGGCTCAGCTGTTAAAGAATCCACCTGGGAGACATGGATTCAATCCCTGGGCTGGGAAAGTTGCCTGGAGAAGGGAAAGGCCACCCACTCCAGTATTCTGGCCTAGAGAATTCCATGGACTATATAGTCCATGGGGTCACAGAGTCGGACATGACTGAGTGACTTTCACTTTATGTTTGTATACAGATACTTTTGTCATAGTCAATTTTCATATCCTTTGCTGTNAGAAGGGAAAGGCCACCCACTCCAGTATTCTGGCCTAGAGAATTCCATGGACTATATAGTCCATGGGGTCACAGAGTCGGACATGACTGAGTGACTTTCACTTTATGTTTGTATACAGATACTTTTGTCATAGTCAATTTTCATATCCTTTGCTGTTTTATATTTTTTTACCTTGCATATATGAGTAAAGCATAGCAATCCACTCCAATATTCTTGCCTGGAGATTTCCACGGACAGAGGAGCCTCACAGGCTACAGTCCATGGGGTCGCACAGAGTCGGACACGACTGAAGCAACTTGGCACACGTGCACATTAAGGTTTGGCTTTTATGTAACATTCTAAGGATTTTGACACATGCAGAATGTCATGTATCCACCATTACAGTATCACACAGCACAGTTTCATCACCTGAAAAAAAATCACCTCTTCAACCCTAACTTCATGCCCCCTAATCCTGGGCAAATCTGAACATTTTATCATTTTCTTTTCTATATTTGTTCTTTTCCAGACTGTCATATAACTGGAATCTCACAACTTATAGCCTTTTCAGAATGACTTCTTTTGCTTAAAAGTATGCATTTGAGATTCCTCCATGTCCTTTCATGCCTTGATAGCTCATTTTTTTTTTAATCAGTAAGTAGTATTCCAGCATATGGATGTAGCACAGTTTCTCTGTTAGCCAACTGAAGGGATCTTGGTTGCTTTCAGTCATGACAATAATGAATAGGGTTGCTATAAGTCATGCTGTGCAGGATTTTGTGTAGACTTAGGTTTACAAGTAAACACCTAGGACAGTAACTGCTGGATTATATGATAAGACAGAGTGTAAATTTCTACGGAATTGCCAAACTGTTTTCCAGAGTGGCTGGGACAATTTGCATTTCTAACATCAGTGAATGAGAATGCCTTTTCTTCTACATCTTTGCCAGAATTTGGTATTCTCAATTAAAATTTTTATTCTAACAGGTGTATAATATTCTTTCATTGTTTTAATTTGCAGTTACACAATTACAAATTGGGGTAGCAAAGAGTCAGACACAACTTAGCAGCTGAACAGCAACAATGAAAACTTATGTCAAGCACTTGTGATGTGCTTATTTCTCACCTGTATGTCTTTGATGAGGTATTTGTTTGGGTCTCTTAAATTTTTAATTTATTTCTTAAATTTTTAATTAAAAGAGTCCTTTGTGTATTTTGTGGATAGAAATTCTTTTTGGATAACATGTTTTCCAAATACTTTCTCCTAGTCTGTGGCTTATCTTTCCCTTAAGAGTATCTATTGCAATGTGGAAGCTTCTAACTTGTATAAAGTTCAGTTTCTCAATTTTCTTGCCTAACGGATTATGCTTTTGGTATGGCTCACATCATTTTTTATTTAAAAATGGAGGCATTATTGACATACATTAAAATAGTTTCAGATGTACAGTATAATAACTTGATATTGTACATACTGTGAAATAGTTGCCACAATAAGTCTAGTTAACATCTTTCACCATATACAGGTACAAAATTTCTTATGATTAGAACTTTAGAGATCTGTTCTGTTGGCAATTTTCAAGTATGTATGCAAATGGTCTTATTAACTGTAGTTACTATGCTGTATGTTACATCCCCAAGATACGTATTTTTATAACTGGAAGTTTGTATATTTGTCTTCCTCAGTCCGACTTATTTCACTTAACCATAATGCCCTCAGGATCATTTCATGTTTTTAGAAAATAACAATATTTAATTTTTCTTATGGGTAAACCCATTTTGTGTATAATACCCAGTGGGTATGGACTCACTGGGGCCATTACTGTAACAGTTTACCTCAAGGATAATTAAATTTTTAACTGGAGTTGAAACTTGAATAATAAAAATTTCATAACAATTAAATTTGAGTCTTTCTATTCCTTTAATATTATAAGCCTTTAGTCATTTCTGTTTTAGGGTTTTTGGTTTAGGTTTTACGATGTTTGCATGAGGAAATTAGAGAGTGTGAAGATTCATGAATGAGGTTCACAAACTCTTCTTGGCGTGAATGTTGTATTCTTTCACTCTCTCTGTGTCCCGGAAATCACGTGACTTATCCTTCGTAGAACAGACTCCCACCTGGCACTTGTTTCTATCCAAATCTTTTAATCAGTGGTCAGCTCAGGGAATATTTTTACAAGGTCCTGTCTAGAATAATCTCAGCAGTGCCATATGATTGTTTCTTTCAGCCTTATGGAGAGCAGTAATTGGGCAGTATTCATGGAGAAGGCAAAATGAAATTAAAAAAAATATTCAGAGTTGTTGTGTATGTCTTATGTCCGTTTGGTGCCAGGTTTTTGCAACTACTTATAATGATTCTTCTTTATCAGTATCTAGAGTGTCAAAAGACCTGCTTCCAAATAGCACAAATAAAACAGTAAATATGTTCTGCAGGGGTCTGATCTGCTGTTATTGTTCATGAAAGTGTTAGTCATTCAGTGTGTCAGACTCTCTGTGATCCCGTGGATGGTAGCCCACCAGGCTCCATCCCACGGGATTCTCCAGGCAAGAATACTGAAGTGAACAGCCATTACCTTTTCCAGGGGACTTTCCTAACCCAGGGATTGAACCCGGTCTCCCACATTGCAGGCAGATTCTTTACCATCTGTGCCACCAGAGATGCCCCATTATTATGGGCAGTTTCTTTATGCATCAAGAGGGAATTGTTAAATACCATTACTATTCATTGTATGTATATTATATTAATATACTATTATCAATAGTAGGTAACAAATAATTCCCATCCTGATGCCTAAAGACAAGGTTCCCAAGAGGTCTCACCCATTAATTGAAAGCCATTTATTGTGAATATTCCTCAGCCACTTGACTTGTTAGCTCAAGTGCCTTGAATTTCATGGTTCAAAGGTAAATGGTTTGTAATACCTAGAACATCAATTCGAGTCAAATTATATATGCAGCAGGATTTATACAGAAGGTAAGAAGATAATTTAGGTCAAAATGAACACACTGAGAATGTCTGAAAACTGATCAACATTATCCTTTGAAACAGAGGTACTTATTTCTGTTTTGAAATATTAGCAAGTTAAAAACTTTTGGTGATGTTTCTTTTTTCATGATATGAATGGAGATGCTGTTAGAACTGAAAACTTTTTTGTTGCTGTTGGCAGTACTGGTACTGTGTGGTAAAGAACAAACTTTGAAATTCTATATGGAGTCATTGATAAAACAGAATCTTATAGAAACACAAATTTTTGTATGTCAGAGCAATAGAAAATACAGTATTTCTATTTGAATGACTTTAGGACTTTGCTCAGCTCCTTATTATAAGTCTTTTATAAATTCCTTTTGAGAAAAAGCATACTTTAGAATACATGTGTCACTTATTTGTGGATATGTATATAGCAAAAAGAAAAATCACGTATTTGAGATCAGAGATCAGTCCTGGGTGTTCATTGGAAGGACAGATAGATGCTGAGGCTGAAACTCCAATACTTCGGCCACCTCATGCAAAGAATTGACTCATTGGAAAAGACCCTGATTCTGGGAGGGACTGGGGGCAGGAGGAGAAGGGGACGACAGAGGATGAGATGGCTGGATGGCATCACCGACTCGATGGACATGAGTTTGGGTGAATTCTGGGAGTTGGTGATGGACAGGGAGGCCTGGTGTGCTGCGATTCATCGGGTCCAAAGAATCAGACACGACCGAGTGACTGAACTGAACTGAACTGAACCCATGTGGGTCTCCAAAGGCACTTTGTTTTCTCTTGTTTACATATTTTGCATTTTGTAGCCACCATGTAGAGTTGTTACACAGCTCTGGGAGACAGCAATCATTTATGTTTAAGGATAGTTTTCAAACAAATGGAAGTAAAAGGACTTGAAGAGGCAGATATCATTTCACTTTACCTGGAAGATCCTGTTTAGGTTAGACTTTTTAAATAAATATTATCTTAATATATTAGTTGGATTCCTTTCATAGTATTTATATTCTTCTTAAGTGTTAGTTGCTCAGCCTTGTCCAACTCTTTGTGAACCCATGGACTGTACCCTTACAGGCTCCTCTGTCCATGGGATTTCCCAGGCAAGAATACTGGAGTGGGTTGCCAGATCCTTCTCCAGGGGGGTCTTCCCAACCCGGAGATTGAACCCAGGTCTCCCCCATCGCAGGCAGACTCCTTATCATCTGAGCCACCAAGAAAGTTCTTTATATTCTTCTTAAGATGCATTAGTTTTTGAACTTATGATTACTAATAAACTGAAAGCTTTGAAAAATATTTTCTCATTTGCTTATACATAACTGAAACTTTGGGCATATCAACTTGCTTATTATAATAACACAAAAATATTGGCTACACTTGAGTCAGATTTAGTTGAAATTGGTAGGGCAGAGAAAGGAGGATATCAGAGAAGCTAAATCCTGGATCCTTTCCAAAGCCATCCTGTTATGCCCTTTCCTACAGAGAGTTCCACAGAGGGGAGCAAGCTGACTCTCATCAGTCACCAGCCAATCTTCACTCCTTGGAAGGAAGCAGACAAAGATGTTTTTCACGACAACAAGCATACCCTGCCCCACTCTGTGCACTAGAAAGACCTCCTTCATTTAATGTATCAGGTAACTCTGGCCAGTGGCTCCTGGCTCAGGCATTCCTGTGATAATGAAGCTTCCTTTTACTGGCAGCTAAAACTTTGCTGTTTTTTGTTTTTTGTTTTTTGTTTAAAGCAAAGTCCCAGGTTTTACTGACTTGTATTCAAATTACCTGCCCAGTCAAAATCTTCAGTGCATGTGGGTCTTCCCACAGTATATGGAAAGGCTATTTTTCAATCAGAAATAAACCAGCACTTTCCCACCAGCAGGACTTTTCTTTGTTCAGGGAAAGTTTGCTTTCAATTCAGTTCCAGCAACTCTGTGCGGTACTGGGCACTCACATTCTATTCAGCCCAAAGTGCTTTCTGGTGTAGAACACTGCAGCAGATGGTGACCTTTTCAGTCTGACAAACGGCAGTCTGGTACAGTCAGGACTTCTTGTTTACCTGAGGAGGATTAAGGGGTCCAGGTCTAATAGGAATCTCCTAAATTACTGGTTGAGACATATCTGTTTATCTTCATTTCACATTTCTCCTTGCTTGCGTTTAGGAATTAAGTCTATATCCTGGGGACTGCTTGAATTAGTAAGAAGTAGGACTTTACAGCGATTTCACTTTCACTTTTTACTTTCATGCATTGGAGAAGGAAATGGCAACCCGCTCCCGTGTTCTTGACTGGAGAATCCAAGGGATGGGGAAGCCTGGTGGGCTGCCGTCTCTGGGGTTACACAGAGTCGGACATGACTGAAGTGACCTAGCAGCAGCAGCAGCAGCAGCAGGACTTTACAATCCTTCCCCCCCCACTTTTTAAATAATTCAAGATGCCTAAAGACTTTATTTTGATCAAAATGCATAGTTCCATTATATGCCTATCATTGTATGTGAGGTGTATCTTTCATTAATATGGTTCAATGATGAATTTCTCAAGTTGTGATTTTATGGTATATAGTAGACTGGCAATGGCACCCCACTCCAGTGTTCTTGCCTGGAGAATCCCAGGGATGGAGGAGCCTGGTGGGCTACAGTCCATGGGGTCGTGAAGAGTCGGACACAACTAAATGAGTTCACTTTCACTTTTCACTTTCATGCATTGGAGAAGGAAATGGCACCCAACTCCNCCCACTCCAGTGTTCTTGCCTGGAGAATCCCAGGGATGGAGGAGCCTGGTGGGCTACAGTCCATGGGGTCGTGAAGAGTCGGACACAACTAAATGAGTTCACTTTCACTTTTCACTTTCATGCATTGGAGAAGGAAATGGCACCCAACTCCAGTGTGCTTGCCTGGAGAATCCCAGGGACGGGAGCCTGGTGGGCTGCCGTCTATGGAGTAGCACAGAGTCGGACACGACTGACGTGACTTCACAGCAGCAGCAGTAGATTGGCTTGCAGCTGAGTTGTTGGTATCATACCTAACATATTTAGTGTGCCTTTTTCAGGTCAGCTCAACAAATCGTTGCTCTGTCTCAAGAAACAATTTCCAACAGTCACAGGATCAACAGATAACGCAGTGCTATGTAACACCTCAGATAGTTCAAGATAAATAGAAAAAAAAAGTTTCAATTATAATATTTGCTTTTCAAATGCCATTTTTGGACATAAATATTTATAACCATAGCACCTCAGAATTATGTGATGAACCCAGAAGGCTTAATGACCCCAAGGGAAAAAGTATTTTATAACCACATAGAATCTAGTACACTGGATATAGTTGAGTGTATAATAGAGATTGTGAAGGTTACTTGAGAAATAGGTACCTCCTCTCTGCCTTCTGTTTTTCCTGTTTGCATTTTCCCTTCTAACTAGCTGTGTGTGTGTGGAGGTGGTTGTCCTTGGAATACGTATAAACTGCTTTCAGTATGTCTTTACACAGGCAGGGGCTGTTAATCTTAGGCAATCCTAAATATCATTTGTTTACTTTTTCTCAGTCTATAGCAAAAGACAAACAAAAAGCAAAAAAAAAAAAAAAAATCCTGGAGAGCCATATTCTGCCTTGGATATGATCTGCTGATCTGCTTGTTTTCCAGCCCCCAAACATTCTCTCCATGATGCTTTCTTGGCCTTCCTGACTGATTAGTGAGTCACAGGTACAAAAACCTAAGAATAAACCACGCTGGGAGAAGCCAGCCAAGGCTTCCTGCATAATTACCATTAAAAAAAAGCAATTGTTTTCATTTCTAGAAAATATTTCTTTAATTTCCTTCCTTATATTATGAGGTGATTGGGCAAATTAATCTGTAAATCTCTTTGGGAGCAAGCTTTCTAATTTTCTTTTAAGAACCTCTATTGTTACATAAGAATATCTCATTAAGCTTTGCCTTTCTTGGGGAACAAGAAGGCAGAAGGTGATAATGAAATAAAGATTTTTTTAAGAGGTATGCTTTTTACCAATGATAATAAAAAGGTGTTAAATACACTTTTAAATTAAGTATTTTCTTAAAATCAGGACTTGAGCATCTGTTTGATTTCCTTCCTAAAGGCTTTTATGGCAATTTCTCCTCTATAAGGAGGCAACATGAATTGCATTGACATTATTAAGCCTGCTAAAGCATATTCCCAAATTCAGGCCTTATCAGATAAACTGACTAAAGAATAATTTCCCTTTTGATTAGAGTCAACTTTATAGCAACTTCTCATCTCTTTAAATTTGAGTATCTTGTGTTTATCATTTTTATTCAAGACTCTAAAGTAGGATGCTTTTTTGTAGCCTTTGGGTAGAGATGTTATAAGCAAGATGAACAGTGAAATCAAATTTTGGTTGTATATTAAAAGCCTAACCATATTTGAAAACGCTTCATCACCTGAAATAGTGTTCTTGGACAAAACACCATCATGGATGTGCTAAATTTGCATTCCTCTAATTTCTGATTTATGATTTGTAATAAGTGAAACTATCTTTCTTGTCTTTTACATTTAAACATAATTTCCTTATTGTATAAATATATCAAGAATTTTTGCAATATATTGCTAAAATGTTGATAGATTCTTAAGATTTTGCCATTGGTAAACACTCATGCCTATGTATATTTTTAAATTATCTTCTAGGATTATGCCCCCTTTAAAACTCTTACAGTGTAACTCTTTTAAAGAAATCAGTTCAAGAAAGGGTTATAACAGGTTGACAGTGATTTATACGAAAAGGATTTTCCCTTCAGCACTGTCATTTTCCTTCTCATAAAGTCAGTGTTATAGGATGGTGTATCTCATGTGTATATTCCGAACTTGGTAAGTAGAGTTTAATAGATGTGTATCTATTAAACATAGCTGTTTATAACTTTAATGATACTATAAATGCATATTGACGAAAGAACTTATACTTTTGTTATCAGTATTATTTTCTTTATAACGAATCAGACCACATGAATTTTCTATGAATTGTATTTTTTAAAAATGTGACATGGAACTTTCTTGGCCACATATATTAATCTACTTATGAATCTATTTAATTATAGTCTATTTGTAACAGTGAACTATATTTTTGTATCACAATTCTGTTATTAGTGGGCATTTAGTCAGTCTCCAAGAATATTTTTAAAAATAGAAAAATAGAATGCATTATTCTTTGTACATGGACAGTCTTAGGGAAGGATCCCCGAGTTTAGAATTACATGCATTTTATTTTATTTATTTATTTATTTTTATAATCAATACAGAATTTTAATTTTTTTTTTTAGAACTTCCATTTTACTTTATTTTACTTTACAGTACTCTATTGGTTTTGGCATACATTGACATGAATCTGCCATGGGTGTACATGAAATTACATGCATTTTAGAAATAAATAGGCATTTTGATATTGCATTTCAAAAATGTACCAGCATTGATGAGCATTTTCTCACTGTTTGGCCAATTCTGAACATCAGCTATATCAAGTGTATTTATTTTCCTTTTCAATTTGTAGTACGNTATTTTACTTTACAGTACTCTATTGGTTTTGGCATACATTGACATGAATCTGCCATGGGTGTACATGAAATTACATGCATTTTAGAAATAAATAGGCATTTTGATATTGCATTTCAAAAATGTACCAGCATTGATGAGCATTTTCTCACTGTTTGGCCAATTCTGAACATCAGCTATATCAAGTGTATTTATTTTCCTTTTCAATTTGTAGTACGATGGAAAAAACATAAATAATTATCATTTGATTTTACTTTCCAAATAACATATAAGATTAAATATTTTCATATATATAGAGTTAATTCTGAGGTACTATTTTGTGATATCTGTTCATAAATTTTCTCCTTATTTGTTTATCTTGTTATTTTCTTATAAATTCTGTCACATATAGGTTTTAAATATTTTCCCCAGTCTGTTACTTGTTTCTCAAAATTTGTTTACTATTATATAATCAAATGCATTAGCCTCTTCCTTTGATTCCTTTATTTTGTAGCTTGATAAATGCATCTTTCTTATCCTAAAATTATCAGCATATTTTATTTTGTAGTATTTTTCAAGTTTTATATTTTACATTTAGAATCTGAAATGTATGTTACATAGCAAAAGGTAAATTTCTTTTTTTTTATTTTTCTAATTCATTTTTCGTGGAGAAGCTAAGTAGATTGACTCCAGTATTTTGGTCTATGATCCATATAAATCAATTTTGTATTTGCTGTGAAATAAGAGTTAAGCTTTTTCCTATTCATTTTTTCCAGCACTGTTTATTGAAAATATTTTCCTTTTTCCACTGGTAACTGTGTCAGATAAAGGAGCAAAAGGAGGTGAACAAGAAGATGCCTGGGGATATCCCTGGGCACGAGAAAGCGGATGGATATGTTCTGTGGTGGTCACACAAATGTGCATGTATAAAACAAAAAAAAAGTGCCAAGAACTAACTGGACACAAAAGTACCTCTAAAACCTGTGAAACGTGAATCAAGTAAGTGGAATGTATCAATGTGACTCTTCTGGCTGTGATATTATACTAAGACAATGTGTACGTAGTGCAGAAACTAGGCATTACCTTGTGTGTTTCTGTGTTAGTTCCTTCAGCTACATGTTGAATCTACAATGATCACAAAATAAAATGTCAACATTACTTGTCAACATATTCTTAAAATAAGGTTAGCATTTGTCACAAAAGTAACTTTAGAAATTCTTAAATCCTTGATATGAAATGCAAGGGGTCAGGTGAATAAAATACAGGTTTACCAATAACCATGAGAAGAAATTGTAGAGTAAAACAGATTTTTCAAATCAAGACCTGTTAAATAAACAGGTAACAATTAGAGGAGGAATTGTTACTAACCTTCTTAATGATCTAATTTGCCAGAATTAGCTTTCTCATCTCTGTAGAATGACCCAAAATGTATAGTACAGGGTAAGGAAGTCAGTGGGAATTAGTTAAGACTTTCATCAAGCAGGCTAATGACCAGCGAAATTCCATAAGAGAAGATATTTACTCCACATCTCCATGCAGCATTAGTCTGATTATTTGACTCTACAGTCAATTAGTTCAAAAAACCTATTCAATGAAAAGCCATTACACCAGTTGTGCATATAAGTGGAATGGATGAAAATTCAGTTGCCACACAGAAGTAACTAAGTGGTTAATTAGGGTTATATTTCCATTACTATTATTAAATTGTCATTTTGAGCAAAATCTTCTGTCTTCAGTTCAGTTGCTCAGTCGTGTCCGACTCTTTGCGACCCCGTGAATCGCAGCACGCCAGGCCATCACCATCTCCCGGAGTTCACTCAGACTCACGTCCATCAAGTCCGTGATGCCATCCAGCCATCTCATCCTCGGTCGTCCCCTTCTCCTCCTGCCCCCAATCCCTCCCAGCATCAGAGTCTTTTCCAATGAGTCACTCAGTCATGTCCGACTCTTTGCGACCCCATGAATCGCAGCACGCCAGGCCTCCCTGTCCATCACCATCTCCCGGAGTTCACTCAGACTCACGTCCATCAAGTCCGTGATGCCATCCAGCCATCTCATCCTCGGTCGTCCCCTTCTCCTCCTGCCCCCAATCCCTCCCAGCATCAGAGTCTTTTCCAATGAGTCAACTCTTCTCATGAGGTGGCCAAAGTACTGGAGTTTCAGCTTTAGCATCATTCCTTCCAAAGAAATCCCAGGGCTGATCTCCTTCAGAATGGACTGAAGAAGACTTGCAGTCCAAGGGACTCTCAAGAGTCTTCTCCAACACCACACTTCAAAAGCATCAGTTCTTCGGCGCTCAGCCTTCTTCACAGTCCAACTCACATCCATACATGACCACAGGAAAAACCATAGCCTTGACTAGGTGCCTGGAAAAGTGATAATATAGCCAGTTTCCACGAGAAAGTTTTAAAAAGTAGGCATATCACTATATCCATGAAGATACTACAGAAAGGTAGATGCCCATTCAAAATAAATATTTTACCCTTCAGACAAGACCAAAGGTGAACTGAAGATACTATGTTCTTTTTTCTGAATGTGTGAAGTCACAGATGCAAATGTTCAATCATAGCAGTAATATAAATGTAGCCTAGAATAATTCTAGGGGTTCCCTGGTGGCTCAGAGGTTAAAGCATCTGCCTCCAATGCGGGAGACCTGGGTTCAATCCCTGGGTCGGGAAGATCCCCTGGAGAAGCAAATGGCAACCCACTCCAGTACTCTTGCCTGGAGAATCCCATGGATGGAGGAGCCTGGAAGGCTACAGTCCACGGGGTCGCAAAGAGTCGGACACGACTGAGTGACTTCACTTAGAATAATTCTAAATTGCTTTAAACATGTAGATTGTATCTAAAAAGGTTCTTCTTAATTGTTGTTTTAAAAAGGTAGGACTCCAGAATGGCTGCAATCCAAAAGACTTCAAGCAATAAATGCTGGAGAGGGTGTGGAGAAAAGGGAACCCTCTTACACTGTTGGTGGGAATGCAAATTAGTACAGCCACTATGGAGAGCTGTGTGGAGATTCCTTAAAAAATTGCAAATAGAACTGCCTTATGACCCAGCAATCTGCTGGGCATACACACCGAGGAAACCAGAATTGAAAGAGACACATGTACCCCAATGTTCATTGCAGCACTGTTTATAATAGCCAGGACATGGAAGCAACCTAGATGTCCATCAGCTGATGAATGGATAAGAAAGCTGTGGTACATATACACAATGGAGTATTACTCAGCCATTAAAAGAAATACATTTGAATCAGTTCTTTTGAGGTGGATGAAACTGGAGCCGATTATACAGAGTGAAGTAAGCCAGAAAGAAAAACATCAATACAGTATACTAACACATATATATGGAATTTAGAAAGATGGTAACAATAATCTTGTATGTGAGACAGCAAAAGAGACACAGATGTATAGAATGGAATTTTGGACTCTGAGGGAGAGGGTGGGATGATGTGGGAGAATGGCATTGAAACATGTATACTATCATGTAAGAAATGAATCACCAGTCTATGTTCGATACAGGATACAGGATGCTTGGGGCTGGTGCACGGGGATGATCCAGAGAGATGATATGGGGTGGGAGGTGGGAAGGGTGTTCAGGATTGGGAACTCATGTACACCCATGGCAGATTTATGTCAATATATGGCAAAACCAATACAGTACTGTAAAGTAAAATAAAGTAAAAATAAAAATTACAACAAACAAACAAATAAAAAAACTGTATGCTCTCTGGAAGCACAGAGCCAGGAATCACAGCAAAGTCTAGGTCAATATGAAGACAAAGGACATTCTTTACATGTCTCTCTGAAGAGGGTTTGTCCATCACTCTCATTGGATTATATGATCCTTTTTTTTTTAAGTTATTTTTAATTGGAGCACAGTGACTTTACAATATTGTGTTGGTTTCTGCCATACGACATGAATCAGCCATAAGCATACATATGTCCCCTCCCTCTTGAATCTCCCGTCTCCCTAATTTTCTTTTATCCCCCAAGAACCTTGCATACAAGAGGCACTTAAATTATAAAACTCCACTTCTTTCAAAAAAATAAAAAATAAAAAGTAAAAAGGTAGGACTTTACAACTGGATAGACTAAATAGTAACTTATTAATTCCAGCCCCAAACTGCATTTGAAAATAAGCAGAAGCAGAGATACATATCAGCGGTCCAGTTCAGAATAGACCACCCCCCTTTTGATAAATTATGCTATACTTTGCAGACTGCTGTTATCAAAGGAAGCATTCTGATGCCTATTTATACTGTTTAGGAAATAGGGACTCAGAATTAGTGACTACGGAAGGTGTCACAGTGGTACCAGCAGAGCCGGAGCTTGGAGCCAGTGTTTTTTTCATGCAGAGTACTCTAGGGACAGAACCTTGTTTCCTGTAAGAAATGGTGCCATAACCTTGCAGTAAGCAAGACAATGGTTCCCCAAAGGTGTTGGTTTCTAACCTTCAGAATCAGCAGATATGTTATTTTACATGGCAAAAAAAAAAAAAAAAAATTTTGTAAATTTGATTCCATTTGGGATCCTGAGATGGGAAATTATCCTGCATTATCTGAATAGGCACAACATAGTCACAGGGGTTCTTTTAAGAAAAAAAGGGAGGCAGAATAGTCAGAATCAGAGGAAATGTGATGGATGGAAGGAGGTAGAGATCTGAGTCATGGGGGGGTCATGAACCAAGGAGTGCAGGTGGCCTCGAAGTTGATAAGGCAAGAAAAACGGAATCTGCCCAAGCACCTTCAGAAGGAACACATCCCAGCTACACTTTGATTTTAACCCAGTCCTACCTGTCTCAGACTTCTGACCTCCAGATTTAAGAGCATACATTTGTATTGTTTCAGCCACTCAGTTTATAATAATTTGTTATAACAGGAATAGGAAACTCTTACAAAGTTTTAAAGATAATACTTCATGTAAATAAATAACTCAGCAATTCTTCTCTATGTGTAATATTCTGATGAGAAATTTGCCTCTCAGTAGAAAACCATGAAAGAGTTCAAAGCTAATACTTCTATCTTGATTTTCTTAAATCAAACCTTTTCCCCCATTAATCATACCTAAAGACTGTATTTTCCATGGTCTTAATACCCTTCTAGTTTTTTTTTTTTTAACTATATCTGGATGATTTTATAAAAAGGGAGGATTATCCTTTCATTATAATATGGCAAGTTACAGAACTGTGTGCTGTCAATGCTTCTCATCAGCAGATGCCAATATGGCATGGGATGCTAGGAAACCTAATCCTGGGTTCCCTATAAGGTGAGATATGAGTATACCAGGACTCAGTATTTGCCAACTCAGCATTTATGCATCCTTTAAAAATTATTGTTGAGATATGATTTATTAAAAATTGTTCTTAAAATAGATAAACAGTGAGGACCTACAGTATTAGCACAAGAACTCTGCTTACTATTCTTTAATAACCTAAATGGGAAAGGAATTTGAAAAATAATAGTTATATGTACATGCATAACTGAATCTCTTTGCTATACACCTAAAACACAGCATTATAAATCCAATATAAAATAAAAATTAAAAATTGTACATATTAATGAATACAACTTTATGATTTTGGAGGTAAGTATCCATTCATTAAACCATCACCATAATCCATTCCCATAAACATATTCAACACCTTCAAAGTTGCCTTGTGATAACATTATTGTTAGTCTTTGTGATACGAACACACATGGACCGCAGCCTACGAGGCTCCTCCATCCATGGGATTTTCCAGGCAAGAGTACTGGAGTGGGGTGCCATTGCCTTCTCCCATATAAGATCTACCCGCTTAGAAAAATTGTAAGTCTNCACCTTCAAAGTTGCCTTGTGATAACATTATTGTTAGTCTTTGTGATACGAACACACATGGACCGCAGCCTACGAGGCTCCTCCATCCATGGGATTTTCCAGGCAAGAGTACTGGAGTGGGGTGCCATTGCCTTCTCCCATATAAGATCTACCCGCTTAGAAAAATTGTAAGTCTACAATACAGTATTGTTCACTGTAGACACTGCCATAAAGCATATCGCTTACTCCTTTTATCTAACTGAACCCTTGAACTAATGCCACTTCCTTTTCCCGGGGAAGTGTTTATTCTTAACCTATCGGCTGTGCACATCTTTCAAACACCTAGAGAACAATCCAGTGTTAAATTGTATCTGTTTCTTTCTGTTTACCTTCAGTTGTCTTCTGTGCTTTTATGAGCTCATTGACTACTCTAAATCAAAGTACTTAAATAGTCTTAGAAATATCCACTTGCCTACTCATCTGGAACTCATTATTATTTATGTTGAGAGAACTATGAAGCCTCTAGTTCATTGACATTATGATTTATAACACCTTGAAGAGTGAAAGAATTTATAATACCTTAAAGTTATTACCATAGATTATTATATTTTCATTGTAGATATCGACATTCTTACAAGCAATACTTTATCATTTTTCCCCTTAATGATATACTTTGGAAGCTTTAGATGAACTAACATATAAAAATATCTTGTTTACTGAGATAAAATCTCACTTTCATACCTCAGATTAACAGGATTACATTTTACACTTTTCAATTAACCCCACATGAATGGACAAATGTCAGTAATACTGATGATCTGGCCAAGAGTATTAGTACTTCAGCATAAGAGCTATATAACATATTCACATAAGGGAAAATTTCAAAATTTTAAGGTATACAGAAATTAATATTATATTTTAACATGTGTTAGAGCTATCAAAGGGAAGAAATGCTAAAAATCATAGTGCTAAGTAAATACATCCATTAGCTAATGAATAATCTTGGCATACAAATGTGTGAATTTTTAACTATATTCATAATAATGAGAAGTGATAATTCTGAAAGACTTTCTCCCTAAATTGAACATGGCACAAGATTCTGTTTTCTACAAAGCATAAAAACATGCATTGACCATATAATCCTTAATGTAAATTTTAAAATTTACTAATTTACAGGTTCTTTTAATGCATACAGATGATTAGGAAAAAGGGAAAATGTTTATCAAGATAATTTGAGTTAAATAGATGCCTCTAAATATAAAAAACCACATGTTCTATGGCCGGGTCCACTTCAAGGTTGAAATTTACATGTTAATTTCCAAATGAGAACATAGTTCAAATAAAGTTGATTACATATTATGTTGCACACTCCAAATGCTACATTATTCAAAAATTTTAAAGCCAAGTTATATACACAACTTTTACCCCTCCAAAGGATTTCTTTAAGCATTTTTCTAGCTCAAGTTTGTATAATTGTGTATGAATTATATTCTAAGTATATTAGTTTTATTAGATTATTTGAAAACATATATAGATCTACATTGGTGGCTCAGATCATAAAGAATCAGCCTACAATGCAAGAGACACAAGTTCAGTCTTTGGGTTGGTAAGATTCCCTGAAGAAGGGAATGGCTATACGCTCCAGTATTCTTGCCTGGGAAATTCCATGGAGAGAGGAGCCTGACGGGCTACAGGTCATGGGGGTCACGAAGAGGTGGACAAGACTGCGCGAGTACGTGCACACACACATGGCTCTACATTAGGTGGATGACTTAAACCATCTTGCAGCCTCTCTCCTAGGAGCACAATATGGAAAATAAGCAAGTCATTAAGAAAATATTCTACCAGGAATTCAGACAAATGGAAAGGTATGATTCAATAGGACACAGAGGAGACAGACATCAGAGGTAGACATCAGCTATCAGAAGAACATATTTGTAAATATTTAGGTAACCAACATAGAAGCCCATACATGTATAAAGCAAATAATAGCAAATCTAAAGAGAGAAATAGAAAACAATGCAAAACAATATTATTAGGGGACTTAAGTACCCCAATCATCAATGGATAGGTCATCTAGAGAAAAAAATAAGGAAACACAGCCTTCACCAGTACATAAGACTGAAAACATAGACTTTGTTAATATACATACAACACATTTCATCCAAAACCTCAGTGCACACATTCTTCTCAAGTGCACACGGGCATTCTCCAGGATAAATCATATGCTAGGCTACAAAACAAGACTTAAAAAATTAAGAGGGACTGAAATTATACCAAGCAACTCTTCTTAACATCATAAATCAATTATAGATACCAGAAATCAATTACAAGGAGACTGGGAAATTCATAAATATGTGGAGATTAAACAACAAACTCTGAACAATAATGGCTAAAAATAAATTTAAGGGGAAAAAAAATCTTGAATCAAACTAAAATGGGACACATACCAAAAGCTATCATATAAATTATTTCTAAGAGAAAAGTTCATAGCAGTAAGTGCCTTCCTCAAGAAAAATCTCAAAACAACCTAATGAATGTCACACTTGAGGAATTAGAGAAAGAACAAATGAAACCCAAAGTTAATTTTAAAAGGAACTAATAGAAATCATAGCAGAAATAAATGAAATAGAGCATTAACAAAGGGAACCCCAACCTTTAGCTAGATTCCCTTTCACATCAGGAACAAAATAAAAACGACTACTCTCACTAATTTTATTCAATACCATTTTGGAAGTCCTAGCTAGAGAATTAGGTTAGTAAAAGAAATAAAAGACATACAAGTTAAAAAGGAAGAGGGAAAACTACCACTATTTGCACATGGCATGATATTCTATAGAGAAAACCCTAAAGAATCTATCAAGATACAGTAATAATGAACTATCAGAAAAAGTAATGAAGGAAACAATCCCATTTACAATTGCATCAATATGAATAAAATTCCTAGGAATAAATTTACAAAGCATGTGAAATAACTGTATCTGAAAACTGTAAGACACTGATGAAAGATTGAAGAAAACACAGGTGAATAGATATTCCATGCTTATAAATTTAAAAAATTAACATTGTATCCATACTACCCAAAGTAATCTACAGATTCAATGCAATCTCTATCAAATTCCAGTAGCATTTTTCAAAGACATAGCACAAACAATCCCCAAATTTGTATGGATCCAAAAAGACACCAAAAGTATTGGAAAAAAAGAAATCTTGAGAAAAAAGAACAAAGCTTGAGGCATCATGCTCCCTGATTTTAAACTTTTCCACAGAGCTAGGGCAATCAAGACAGTATAAGTCTGGCACAAAAACAGACAAATATATTAATGGAACATAATAGATAGCTCAGAAATAAATCTACATTTATGGGGTCAATTATTTTAGAAAAAAATGAGTCAAGAATATATGATGGGGAAAAGCCAATATCTTCATTAAATGGTGGTGTTCAAAACTGGGCAGTCATATGCCAAAGAATAAAACTGGATCACTGTTTTATATCATACACAGAAATTAACCTAAAATGTTTTAAAGACTTGAATTTAAGACATGATATTTTAAAATATAGGTGTTAAAGTTACTTGAAATCAGTACTGGCGATGATGTTTTTGGATTTGACACGAAAAGTAAAGGCAACAAAATTAAAAAAATGGGAGACTACAGACTCCAAGCCAGGCTTCAACAGTATGTGAATCAAGAAATTCCAGATGTTCAAGCTGGATTTAGAAAAGGCAGAGGAATCAGAGATCAAATTGCCAACATCCACTGGATCATAGAAAAAGCAAGAGAATTCCAGAAAAACATCTGCTTCTTTGACTATGTTAAAGCCTTTGACTGCGTGGCCCACAACAAACTGTGGAAAACTCTGAGAGAGATGGGAATACCAGACCACCTCCCATGCCTCCTGAGAAACCTGTATGCAGGTCAAGAAGCAACAGTTAGAACTGGACATGGAACAACTGACTGGTTCCAAGTTGAGAAAGGACTACATCAAGGCTGTATATTTTCACCTTGTTTATTTAACTTATATGCAGAGTATATCATGAGAAATGCCAGGCTGGATGAAGCACAAACTGGAATTGAGATTGTCAGGAGAAATATCAGTAATCTTAGATACGCAGATAATACCATCCTTATGGCAGAAGCAAAGAGGAACTAAACAGCCTCTTGATGAAAGTGAAAGAGGAGAGTGAAAAATCTGGCTTAAAACTCAATATTCAAAAAACGAAGATCATGGCATCCGGACCNCACCTTGTTTATTTAACTTATATGCAGAGTATATCATGAGAAATGCCAGGCTGGATGAAGCACAAACTGGAATTGAGATTGTCAGGAGAAATATCAGTAATCTTAGATACGCAGATAATACCATCCTTATGGCAGAAGCAAAGAGGAACTAAACAGCCTCTTGATGAAAGTGAAAGAGGAGAGTGAAAAATCTGGCTTAAAACTCAATATTCAAAAAACGAAGATCATGGCATCCGGACCCATCACTTCATGGCAAATAGATGGTGAAACAATGAAAATAGAGACAGACTTTATTTTCTTGGGCTCCAAAATCATGGCAGATGGTGATTGCAGCCATTAAATGGAAAGATGCTTGCTCCTTGGAGGAAAAACTATGACCAACCTTAGTTCAGTTCAGTTCAGTCGCTCAGTTATGTCTGACTCTTTGCCACCTCACAAATCGCAGCACACCAGGCCTCCCTGTGCATCACCATCTCCCGGAGTTCACTCAGATTCATGTCCGTCGAATCAGTGATGCCATCCAGCCATCTCATCCTCAGTCATCCCCTTCTCCTCCTGCCCCCAATCCTTCCAAGCATCAGAGTCTTTTCCAATGAGTCAACACTTCGCATGAGGTGGCCAACTGGAGTTTCAGCTTTAGCATCATTCCTTCCAAAGAACACCCAGGGCTGATCTCCTTCAGAATGGACTGGTTGGATCTCCTTGCAGTCCAAGGGACTCTCAAGAGTCTTCTCCAACACCACAGTTCAAAAGCATCAATTCTTCAGTGCTCAGCCATCTTCACAGTCCAAGTCTCAAATCCATANCAAAGAACACCCAGGGCTGATCTCCTTCAGAATGGACTGGTTGGATCTCCTTGCAGTCCAAGGGACTCTCAAGAGTCTTCTCCAACACCACAGTTCAAAAGCATCAATTCTTCAGTGCTCAGCCATCTTCACAGTCCAAGTCTCAAATCCATACATGACCACAGGAAAAACCATAACCTTGACTAGGCGGACCTTAGTTGGCAAATTAATGTCTCTGCTTTTGAATATGCTATCTAGGTTGGTCATAACTTTTCTTCCAAGGAGTAAGCGTCTTTTAATTTCATGGCTGCAGTCACCATCTGTAGTGATTCTGGAGCCCAAAAAAATAAAGTCTGACACTGTTTCCCCATCTATTTCCCATGAAGTGAAGGGACCGGATGCCATGATGTTAATTTTCTGAATGTTGAGCTTTAAGCCAACTTGTCCACTCTTCTCTTTCACTTTCATCAAGAGGCTTTTTAGTTCCTCTTCACTTTCTGCCATAAGGGTGGTGTCATCTGCATATCTGAGGTGACTGATATTTCTCCCGGCAATCTTGATTCCAGCTTGTGTTTCTTCCAGTCCAGCGTTTCTCATGATGTCCTCTGCATAGAAGTTAAATAAGCATGATGACAATATAGTAGACAACATATTAAAAAGCAGAGACATTACTTTATTTACAAAGGTCCATTTAGACAAAGCCAAGGTTTTTCCAATAGTCATGTATAGATGTGAGACTTGGACCACCATTCTTTGCCAAAGAATTGATGCTTTTGACCTGTGGTGTTGGAGAAGACTCTTGAGAGTCCCTTGGACTGTAAGGAGATCAAACCAGTCCATCCAAAAGGAAATCAGTCCTGAATATTCATTGGAAAGACTGATGCTGAAGCTGAAGCTCCAATACTTTGGCCACCTAATGTGAAGAACTGACTCATTTGAAAGACCCTGATGCTGGGAAAGATGGAAGGCAGAGGAGACAGGGATGACAGAGGATGAGATGGTTGGATGGCATCACCAAGTCGGTAGACATGAGTTTGAGCAAGCTTCAGGAGTTGATGATGGATAGGGAAGCCTGGCGTGCTACAATCCATGGGGTCACAAAGGGTAGACACTACTGAGCAACTGAATGGAACTGAGCTTCAAGCTCAAAACCTACTACACTAAAAAGGAAACCAGCCAAATGACCAATTAACACATAAACTGGGAGAAAATATTTGCAAATAATATATATGATAAGAGGTTAATTCACCCTCAGAGATGCTTGTAGGGCACAAACAAAACCTTGTGTGCACCAGGAATGAGGGAAGGGAGCTGTGACCCCCCCACAAGAGACTGAGCAAGACCCCCTATGAGTGAGGGTCTCCTGGCTCTGGCAGCAGCAGTCCTAGGAGGCACAGTGTGTCGCGTAAGCCCTCTTGAAGGAGGTTGCTATTATCCCCACTGTAGAGCTGCTGGGCAAGCGACTCACTAACTGGAGAACAATGTACCAAAGAAGTTCTCACACTGTTGGGAAAGTTCTGGGCCCCACAGCAGACTTCCCAAACTGAGGATCTGGCAAAGGGACTGAGAATCCCCAGGGTATTTGACTTTGAAAGTCAGTAGGCTTTGATTATAGAAGTTCCACAGGACCAGGAAAACAGAGACTCTTTGAGGGCACAAGCAAAACCTTTGCACACCAGGACCCAGGAGAAAGGAGCAGTGGCCCCACAGGAGACGGACCCAGACTTGCCTGTGCATGTTTGGGAGTCTCTGGCAGAGGCATGGGTCATCGGTGGCCTGCCACTGGGTCAGGGGCACTGACTACAACAGTCCTGAGAGGTGTGGCATGCTGACACAAGTTCTTTCAAAGAAGTCAACATTACTGCCATTAACCCTACCATAGTTTGGCCTGAGGCCAAACTACAGGGAGGGAACACAGCCCCACCGATCAGCAGAAAACTGGATTAAAGATTACTGAGCATGGCATTGCCCACCAGAACAAGACCTAGTTTTCCCCACAGCTAGTCCCTCCCATTAGGAATCTTCCATAAGCCTCATATCCTCATCCATCAGAGGGCAGACATAGTGAAAACCACAATCATAGAAAACTAACCAAACTGATCACATGCATCACAACCTTGCCTAATTCAATGAAACTATGATCCACGGCATATAGGGCCACCCAAATAGGATGGGTCATGGTGGAGAGTTTGGACCAAATGTGGTCAATTGGACAAGGGAATGGCAAATCACTATGGTAATCTTGCCTTGAGAACCCTACGAACAGTATGAAAGGGCAAAAAGATATGACACTGAAAGATGAACTACCCAGGTTGGGTAGGTGCCCAATGTGCTACTGGAGATTAGTGAAGAAAGAGCTCCAGAAGGAATGAAGAGGCTGAGTCAAGGTGGAAACAACTCCCAGGTGTAGATGTGTCTGGTGGTAAAAGTAAAGGCCAATGCTGTAAAGAGCAATATTGCATAGGAACCTGGAATGTTAGGTCCATGAATCAAGGCAAACGTAAGTGGTCAATCGGGAGTTGGCAAGAGTGAACACTAGCATTTTAGCTATCAGTGAACTAAAATGGACAGGAACGGGTGAATTTAACTCAAATGACCATTATATCTACTACTGAGGGCAAGAATCCCTTAGAAGAAATGGAGTAGCCCTCATAGTCAACAAGAGTCTGAAATGCCGTGCTTGGGTGCAATCTCAAAAAGGACAAAATTATCTCTTGTTTGTTTCTAAGGCAAACCATTTGATATCACAGTAAGCCAAGTCTACACCCCAACCACTAATGCCAAGGGAGTTGAAGCTGGACAATTCTATGAAGACCGACAAGACCTTCTCGAACTAACACCTGTGGCATTGCACTGGCCAGAGGACTGGAAAAGGTCAGTTTTCATTCCAATCTCAAAGAAAGGCAATGACAAAGAATGTTCAAACCATGAGACAATTGGACTCTTTTAATATGCTAGCCATCCTTTGCCGACTAAGTTCCGTCTAGACAAGGCTATGGTTTTCCCTCTGGTCATGTACGGATGTGAGAGTTGGACTGTGAAGAAGGCTGAGTGCCGAAGAATTGATGCTTTTGAACTGTGGTGTTGGAGAAGACTCTTGAGAGTCCCTTGCACTGCAAGGAGATCCAACCAGTCCATTCTGAAGGAGATCAACCCTGGGATTTCTTTGGAGGGAATGATGCTAAAGCTGAAACTCCAGTAATTTGGCCACCTCAGGCGAAGAGTTGACTCATTGGAAAAGACTCTGATGCTGGGAGGGATTGGGGGCAGGAGGAGAAGGGGACGACCGAGGATGAGATGGCTGGATGGCATCACGGACTCGATGGACGTGAGTGTGAGTGCACTCTGGGAGATGGTGGACAGGGAGGCCTGGCGTGCTGCGATTCATGGGGTCACGAAGAGTCAGACACGACTGAGCGACTGAACTGAACTGAACTGAACATACTAGCAAAGTAATGCTTAAAATCCTTCAAGCCAAACTTCAATAATATACGAACAGAGAAGAAGAAGCAACAGTTAGAACTGGATATGGAACAACAAACTGGTTCAATATAGGGAAAGGAGTCATTCAAGACTATATACTGTCACCCAGCTTATTTAACTTATTTGCAGAGTACATCATGTGAAATGCTGGGCTGGATGAAGCTAAGCAGGAATCAAGATTGCCAGCAGAAATATCAATAACCTCAGATATGCAGATGACACCACTCTAATGGCAGAAAGCAAAGAGAAGTAAAGAACCTCTTGATGAGGGTGAAAGAGGAGAGTAAAAATGCGGGCTTAAAACTCAACGTACAAAGAGTGAACATCGTGCCGTCCCATCCCATCACTTCATGACAATGGAAACAGTGACAAATTTTATTTTCTTGGGCTCCAAAATCACTGTGGATGGTGACTGTAGTCATGAAATTAAAAGACCCTTGTTTCTTGGAAGAAAAGCTATGACAAACCTAGACAGCATGTTAAAAATCAGAGACATTATTTTGCCAACAAAGGTATATATACTCTAAGCTATGGTTTTTCCAATAATCATGTATGGATGTGAGAGCTGGACAATAAAAAATACTGTGCATCAGGGAATTGATGCCTTTGAATTATGGTTCTGAAGAAGACTCTTCAGAGTTCCTTGGACAGCAAGAAAATCAAACCAGTCATTCCTAAAAGGGAAATCAACCCTGAATATTCTTTGGAAGGTCTGATGCTGAAGCTCCAATACTTTGGCTACCTAATGTGAAGACCTGACTCATTGGAAAATACCCTGATGCTGAGAAAGATTGAAGGCAGGAGGAGAAAAGGATGACAGAGGATGAGATGGTTGGATGGCATCATAGACTCAATGGACATGAGTTTGAGCAAGTTCCGACAGATGGTGGAGGACAGGGAAGTCTGGCATTCTGCAGTCCATGGGGATGCAAAGAGTCAGATACAACTGAGCGACTGAAGAACAATTCAAAATATATAAAGAACTCATACAATTCAATGCCCCAAAAGCAATCTGATTTAAAGGATAAAACAGGTGGAGGAGCTGAATAGACATATATCAAAAGACATATGCATGGCCAACAGATACATAAAAGGTGCTCAACATCGCTAATCATTACGGAAATTAATTTCACAATCAAAATGATATATCAGTTTATACCTGTTAGAATGACTGTCATCAAAAAGAACAGAAATGTCAAGTTTTGATGGCAGTATGGAGAAGAGAACCCTTGCGCATTGTTGATGGTAATCATAGTACATATGGCTGGACATAGTATAGACACTATGCAAAACGCTGTGGAAGTTTCACAGAAAATGAAAAATGAAACCATGTGATCCACCAGTTTCACTTCTTGGTATTTACTCAAAGAAAATGGGAACATTAACTAAAATAGAGATATGGTACCCTCATGTCCTTGAGGCATTATTTACAATAGCCATGCCATGGAAGCAACTTAAATGTCCATCAATAGATAAATGGATAAAGAAAATGTGATTATATACACACAATCATACATATATTCAAGCATATATACACACAATGGAATATTATGCAGCCATAAAAAGAATGATATCTGGTTACTTGCTACACGTATGGACCTTGAGAGTAAGCTAAATGAATTAAACTAGACAAAGAAAGACAAATACTTTATAATCTCATTTTCATGTAGAATCTTTAAAAAAAAAAAAAAAGAAGAAGAAGAAAGAAATTTTAAAAACAAAGCTCATAGATACAGAAAAAGGACTGGCGGTTGCCAGAGGTGGAGAGTTGGGGAGGTGGCTGAGATGGTGAGAGGAGTCAAACAAACTTCTGGTTATAAACTAAGTAACAGGGATAGCGTATACAGCATGGTGACCACAGTTAATGATATCATATTTTATATTTGAGAATAACTAGTACAGTGGATGCTAACTAAACTTACTGTGGTAATCATTTGCTCTTAGGCAAAGCATTACATTACACCTCCAAAACTAACATGCTATGTCTGTAATACCTCAAAAAAATGGTATTTGGGCAAAAAGAAAAACAAAAGAGGGGGAAATACAGAAAACTGTAACGTTTCTTCTCATAAGGACTCTGTATCTTATGACCATACTTAATGTTATTACCTCCTTATAGGCCCTATTTAAAATATAGTTGCACTGAGGGTTAAGGCATCAAAATATATGTTTTAGGAGGACACAATTCAGTGTATAGCTCTGGTTATGGAATTTTATGTTGATCCTTATTTCATGCCATTGTTTTGTGGGACTAACTGTTCAACATCCATAAGTTCTATGTTTACTCCCTTAAAGATATTATTTTCTTCTTTATGCTCTTTTAATATATATATATATATATTTGTAAAAATTACAAATATAAATATGTCAATTTTAGTTAACAGCAAATTACTTAATATGTTTGTGCTCAGCTGCTTCGGTTGTGTCCGACTCTTTGCCACCCAGTGGACCGTAGCCCTCCAGGCTCCTCTGTCCATGGGGACTCTCCAGGCAAGAATACTGGAGTGGTTAGACATGCCCTCCTCCAGGGAATCTTCCCAACCCAGGGATCGAACCTGTGTCTCCTTCATCTCCTGCATTACAGGCAGATTTTTAACTGCTGAGCCAACGCGGGGAAGTCCTAAATTTAACATAGCATATGATCAATGAGCAGGGAGGTTTGTGGGTGAACTTTACTTAAAAAGAAATTATTGAGTTAATTGTTATTGTATAAAACTATTTCAGGTGTACAATGTTGATTCACAATTTTTTTTAAAGGTAATCGTCCATTTATAATTATAAAATATTGGCTACATCCCCGGGGCTGTACAATATATTCTTTTTTTTTTTTTTTACAAATAGGAAAATTTATTTTGGAGCATAGAAGATGAATCCCAAACAATTTTCCATACACTAGTGGCCTCAGAATTACCCGAGGAGGTTTTAGAACTTGCATCCCAGGCCCATTCAAAGAGACGCTGATACAGGAATGACAGATTTCATGTACTAAGTCACTTCAGTCATATCCAACTCTTTTCAACCACATGGACTGTACAATATATTCTTTAAGGTTATTTTATACATAGTAGTTTGTTCATTTTCAGCCCCATTTTTTAGGGGGGCTTTATTTGCCCCCACCTCCCCTCCCCTTTTCTCATTCAGTTCACTTCAGTCGCTCAGTCGTGTCCGACTCTTTGCAACTCTTTGCGACCCCATGAATCGCAGCACACCAGGCCTCCCTGTTCATTACAATTTTCTCACTGGTAACCACTAATTTTTTTTGTGGGACTATTTCTATTTCTATTCATTGGTTCATTTTATTTTTTAGATTCCACATGTAAGTGATATCACACAATATGTGTCTTTCCTTGCCTTTTCTCACTAAGCATAAATACTTTCCCAGTCCATTCATGTTGCTGCAAATGGCAAAATTTCATTCCTTTCTGTGGCTGATTAATATTTTTTGAATATATATGTGTGTATATCAAATCTTTTTTAATCCATTTCTTTGTTTACGGACATGTAGGCTGCTTCCTCGGAGAAGGCAATGGCACCCCACTGCAATACTCGTGACTGGAAAATCCCATGGATGAAGGAGCCTGGTGGGCTGCAGTCCATGGGGTCGTAAAGAGTCGGACACGACTGAGCAACTTCACTTTCACTTTTCATTTTCATGCATTGGAGAAGGAAATGGCAACCCACTCCAGTGTTCTTGCCTGGAGAATCCCAGGGACGGGGAGCCTGGTGGGCTGCTGTCTCTGGGGTCGCACAGAGTCGGACACGACTGAACCAACTTAGCAGCAGCAGCAGCAGGCTGCTCCCTTATCTTGGCTATTGTAAATAATTCTGCAATGAACATTAGTTTACATGTATCTTGTCAATTAGTGTTTATGTTCTTTTGAATATATTCAAAAATTTACCTTTCGAAAGAAATCTAAGTTATATAAGAAAAATTATCTAATCAACTTGTTGCCCAAATCATGCTTCACACCACACCTCACACCTCACACCACACACAGAGCAGCAGAACTTGAAGGGTTACAGTCATGTAAGTGTTGCTTGATTGCTTTTGTGCATTAGCCTAGTCCATGGAGTCACGAAGAGTTGGACACTACTGAGCGACTGAACTGACTGAAAGGCACTTTACTCTTATTGAAACACCGAAAAATATTCCAAGTGTCATATTAACCTTACTGAAGCTGAAACTCTAGTACTTTGGCCACCTCATGCGAAGAGTTGACTCATTGGAAAAGACTCTGATGCTGGGAGGAATTGGGGGCAGGAGGAGAAGGGGACGACCGAGGATGAGATGGCTGGATGGCATCACGGACTCGATGGATGTGAGTCTGAGTGAACTCCGGGAGATGGTGATGGACAGGGAGGCCTGGCGTGCTGCGATTCACGGGGTCGCAAAGAGTCGGACACGACAGCGACAGCTGAACTGAACCGATCAAGGTAATGATTTCATGAGTATCATTATACTGTCAAATTCCCACTGACAACATTATTACTATACAGAAGCTTTATAAGGAAATGTATTTTGACACTGATATCTTATTATTTTGATCCTAAAATAAATAATCTTTTTTCTTTCTTAAACACTGCAAAGTATAAGTCAGAGACAGCACAACAATGTCATCTTTTTGGTTAGTGTTTTTTTCTTTAGCTTTCTCTGAGCTAGTAGCTAATGAGTTGCCAACTTTACTATCTCCCCAAGGGCACGGCAGTGGTCTAAGAGTAATCTGGAAGAAAAAGGGTTAGGTATTCCCCTCTCAACATGATGGAAGTTTTTACTTTATTCCAGCAGGAAATGTCAGCAGACACACCCCTTTGAGACTGTAAACTGGATGCTGGCACTATCCATCTCCTCCAGGGGAATCTACCTGCATTTAGACTCAACTCACCTTGTGATCCAATGATTTGCCTGATAAGAGACAGTGGAATTTTCACTTAAATTCCTAAAATCTTGAGAATTACAAGCCTGAGACTTGTCTTCTAAGACCCAGCTGTAGGCTCATTTGAGTATGGTGTGTTTTCAGAGGAGGAGATAGTAAAACGAATCCAGAAACAGACATTAAGGACCCTATCTACTCCATTTTTTGTACTTAGGATAAATATATTTTAGTTTTATGTTAGAGCTATAAGCATGGAAATACTATCCATAACTTTATTGTTGAACTTATATAATAGTTGCAAAGTAATTTCAGTTCAGTTCTGTTGCTCAGTCGGGTTTCCTGGTGTCCACCCAAACCCATGTCCATTGAGTCGAAGATACCATCCAACCATCTCATCCTCTGTCATCCCCTTCTCCTCCTGCCCTCGATCTTTCCCAGCATCAGGGTCTTTTCCAAAGAGTCAGCTCTTCATATCAGGTGGCCAAAGTATTGGACTTTCAGCTTCAGCATCAGTCCTTCCAATGAACACCAAGGAATGATCTTCTTTAGGATGGACTGGTTGGATCTCCTTGCAGTCCAAGGGGCTCTCAAGAGTCTTTTCCAACACCACAGTTCAAAAGCATCAATTCTTCAGCACTCAGCTTTCTTTATAGTCCAACTCTCACATCCATAAACGACCACTGGGAAAACCATAGCCTTGACTAGACAGACCTTTGTTGGCAAAGTAATGTCTCTGCTTTTTAATATGCTGTCTAGGTTGGTTATAACTTTCCTTCCAAGGAATAAGTGTCTTTTAATTTCATGGCTGCAATCGCCATCTGCAGTGATTTTGGAGCCCAGAAAAATAAAGTCTGACCCTGTTTCCACTGTTTCCCCATCTATCTGCCATGAAGTGATGGGACTGGATGCCATGATCTTCGTTTTTTGAATGTTGAGCCAACTTTTTCACTTTCCTCTTTCACTTTTATCAGGAGGCTTTTTAGTTCCTCTTCACTTTCTGCCATAAGGGTGGTGTCATCTGCATATCTGAGGTTATTGATATTTCTCCTGGCAATCTTGATTCCAAATTGTGCTTCCTCCAGCCCAGCGTTTTTCATGATGTACTCTGCATATAAGTTAAATAAGCACGGTGACATTAAACAGTCTTGATGTNTTGAGCCAACTTTTTCACTTTCCTCTTTCACTTTTATCAGGAGGCTTTTTAGTTCCTCTTCACTTTCTGCCATAAGGGTGGTGTCATCTGCATATCTGAGGTTATTGATATTTCTCCTGGCAATCTTGATTCCAAATTGTGCTTCCTCCAGCCCAGCGTTTTTCATGATGTACTCTGCATATAAGTTAAATAAGCACGGTGACATTAAACAGTCTTGATGTACTCCTTTTCCTATTTGGAAACAATCTGTTATTCCATGTCCAGTTGCTTCCTAACCTGCATATAGGTTTCTAACTGTTGCTTCCTGACCTGCATATAGGTTTCTCAAGAGGCAGGTCAGGTGGTCTGGTATTCCCATCTATTTCAGAATTTTCCACAGTTTATTGTGATCCACACAGTCAAAGGCTTTGGCATAGTCAATAAAGCAGAAATAGATGTTTTTCTGGAACTCTTTTGCTTTTTCCATGATCCATCGGATGTTGGCAATTTGATCTCTGGTTCTTCTGCCTTTTCTAAAACCAGCTTGAACATCAGGAAATTCATGGTTCGCATATTGCTGAAGCCTGGCTTGGAGAATTTTGAGCATTCCTTTACTAGCGTGTGAGATGAGTGCAATTGTGTGGTAGTGTGAGCATTCTTTGGCAATGTCTTTCTTTGGTATTGGAATGAAAACTGACCTTTTCCAGTCCTGTGGCCATTGCTGAGTTTTTTAGATTTGCTGGCATATTGAGTGCAGCACTTTCACAGCATCATTTTTCAGGATTTGAAATAGCTCAACTGGAACTCCATCACCTCCACTAGCTTTGTTCATAGTGATGTTTCCTAAGGCCCACTTGACTTCACATTCCATGATGTCTGGCTCTAGGTGAGTGTCTCACCATCGTGATTATCTGGGTCATGAAATGTTTTAGGACTATTTAATAAAGGATCATTTACTTTGTTGTTAAACTGGGTCAACATTTGAGTCGAAATGACAGTTGAAATATACTTTAGAATGTTATTGTGTGGTGTTTTCCTTAAATGGCCATATATTTGAAGAAAATTCCCTTTCCATTCCTAGCTTCAAGGTTCTGTATATTAATTACTAGATTTAAGAAGAGAAGAAAGTTTAGCCTTCTGCTGTGCCCTGGATAAGCTCTTAGAAGACTTTACTTTTACAGGGCAAACCTCTTTAGATAGCCCTCAAAAGATAAGTTCATCAGTGTTTTCATTAAGCTTTTGTTGAGTGCCAAATACGTGCCACACGCTGCTATTTATACTAAGTACTTGTTATTAGGAATCACAAAATCAAAAATATCATCTGCAGTTGTGAGATTTGCAATCTTGAACGTATAAGCAGGCATGAAAATTGTGCAATAAAATGTTAGTAATTCTGTGTAAGATGTAGGTAGATGGAACAATAGAAGTACAAAAGAGGGAGCGATTACACCTGAGTTTCTTTAGTTACACCTGAAACTTGAAGGAACGATGAATAATGTCTACAAATAGGTACCTGTCAAACTCTTTAGATGCTAAAAGAATAGCTTCAAGGTTTGTGGGGAGCTAAGCTGTGGAGAATTTAAATATATTCCAGAAGTAAGAAGCTGGAGTGGTCAGAATCAGTTCTCCAGAGTAGTTGAGGTCTGGGTGTAGGCGTGTTTCAAAGTTTATCACATCCAGTACATAGTTAAAAGCCACTAGTCAACAGGTAAGAATTGGCCAGATAAGGAGACAGCAGTCTGGTTGTTACAAACTAACACTTCAATTTCGTATTAATATTTGGCACATTTTGGATCTTAATTTTCTAAGACCCAAATTTCTACAGTTTAGATCAGCCAGTCAAAATCTACACAAAGGCACGAATAACATCATGAATCTCAAATCGATATATTTCTCCAGATCTTTTAATACAGTGTTTAAAAATACTGAATTTCCCTAGAATTTTGTAACTTTTAGTAAAAGGAGAGAGAATATACCCAAGCAGGCATTCATCATTCACTCACTCTCATGGGGGAGATTCTCATGCCTGAACATTTTAGGTATAGTGAGTTGTTAGTAGAGCTCATTTTACAACTAAATTTTTATTTAAAAGCAAAAGAATCAGAGAAAATAAGAGCTACGTGTTCATAAAGTATCATTTATTCTCTGTGTTGTACAGAAGAAGGTACTAAAGAATTTTTGAAATCTTTATTCTAGTATGCTTAAAGCAAATGAGAAATGCCCCATGTCACTATTAATACATCAAATATAATCTATCACTCAGTGATGAAATGCAAATGAGAAAACTTCAGTCACATTTTTTCAAATATTGCTTTGCAGAAGAAAAGCCTCCTAGAATCAAATATTGGTAAATAAATAAATCTAAGAAATATGACAAATACATTATTATAATCATTATTTCATAAATTTACCTTTAACCCTAAATAATATCTTTACACTTAGGATAGATTTATAAAATTGCCTTTGTGTCTATAAAAATGGTACAGTAGAACTTTGTCAGTTCAGCCAAGGTGGTCAGATATCTTTCATGACCGTTACCTTCATTTCTTGAATTTAAAAAAAAAAAAAAACTTGGGAAAACTGGTGAAATTATGCCTACTTAGTAATCATATGCCTGGCATATCTGATCAATTTTCAGAATTGAGAAACTCAAGGAACTATCCGTCTTGCATACAGAATAATTGGAGTTTGAATGTGTCTAGAGCAGAATGCTCATAATTAACCACCTTTTTGGAATGCTGCTTTTTTCAGCATGTTTGTCTTCAAAACAGAACTAAAATTAAAATGACATCTTTTTAGCTTACTATTTTTTTTTTCTGAAATAATTTAAGGCAATTGATTTACAGAATACAGGACACTCAATATTCCAGAATATGTGCCATCTTAATGCACACCATTTTATTCACTGCATTTTCTATCTCTGCATAAAATATTAATTACTAGCTACAATTTATGTCAAAGAGCGGTCCGCCTGTATTTTCCTCGAAGAGTTTCATAGTGTCTGGCCCTTGATTCATTTTGAGTTTACTTTTGTGTATGGTGTTAGGAAGCGTAGCTCAGCCTAGTGCTCTGTGATGACCTGGAGGGGCGAAATGTCAGGGGAAGGGGGGGAAGGTTTTAGAGGGAGGGGATGTATACATATCAATGATTCACTTTGCTATTCACTTGTTAAAGCAGGAACTAACACAGTGTTGTAAAGCAATGACACTTCAATAAAAAAGTAAAGTATTAATCTGCCTTGACATCAGCCTTATATTTTAGTGTTTTATAGCATTTTTATTTGGTATTTAAGTCTTAAAATAAGGCTTTTATCATTCCACCCACTTCATTGAGTTGTTGACAATCTTTATCTTCTCATCTTCACTTACTGAAAGAAAATGAATGGCAATGACTAACATGCCAGTGTTTGAGTGACCCAAAGAGGCTGAGACAGAACAAATATATGTCTCCAGTCTGATCTGCACATCTGACTGCCTGTGTGATTCCTGAGGCTGCTCTCTCAGCTGTCATATCAGGGGTTTAGCTGTGAAATAAGATCCCAGAAGTAATAGCTTTGGCTTCAGGTATGATGCTCCAGTGTGTTTTTATCCGCTGTAGACACTTCTGTTAAAACTTATGAAGATGTTCCAATCAACTAGTAGAATTCACTGTTCTATTTTCTCTGACTAGGTTAAGTGCTATTATCTTTTTCTTCTATAAGAGGTAAGAGTTTACTGGTTTAGCTTCATCAGTGTTCTCTCTCCTGATTCTATCGCTACCTTAATGCCACCCTCTTCCCCATTTCTCAGTAGTCTAGCTGCTTATTCCCCCAGCTCTTTACCTCTTTGCAAATTTTATGACCCTAACCCACTGTGTCTATTTTTAGAGTACTCTTTAAGCAAACATGATCCAAAGGCCTTCACTGATTTTGAAACAGGTCAACTCATTTATTCCACCTTTAAGATCACTGCAGATGGTGACTACAGCCATGAAATAAAAAGATGCTTACTCCTTGGAAGAAAAGTTATGACCAACCTGCATATTAAAAATCAGGGACATTACTTTGCCAACAAAGGTCTGTCTAGTCAAAGCTATGATTTTTCCAGTAGTAATGTATGCATGTGAAAGTTGGACTCTAAAGAAAGCTGAGTGCCAAAGAACTGATGTTTTGAACTGTGCTGTTGGAGAAGATTCTTGAGAGTCCCTTGGACTGCAGGAGATCCAACCAGTCCATCCTAAAAGAAATCAGTCCTGGGTGTTCATTGGAAGGACTGATGCTGGAGCTGAAACTCCAATACTTTNAGAAAGCTGAGTGCCAAAGAACTGATGTTTTGAACTGTGCTGTTGGAGAAGATTCTTGAGAGTCCCTTGGACTGCAGGAGATCCAACCAGTCCATCCTAAAAGAAATCAGTCCTGGGTGTTCATTGGAAGGACTGATGCTGGAGCTGAAACTCCAATACTTTGACCACCTGATGCGAAGAGCTTATTCATTTGAAAAGACCCTGATGCTTGGAAAGATTGAAGGCAAGAGGAGAAGGGGATGACCGGGAGTTGCTTTAGCTCCCAGGGAGGCCTGCCATGCTGAAGTCAATGGGGTCGCACAGAGTTGGACACAACTGAGTGACTGAACTGAACTGAACTAAAAATACAAACGGATGTTCTTTTAGGAATAGTCTTTTAAAAGATAGCAAGAGACACCTTCCTTTTGTTTGGTTAAAGATTATTTAATAAGTTCTTTACATAAAGTAGTGAATGAAATAAGCATTTCTCCTAGTTCAGTTCAGTTGCTCAGTTGTGTCCGACTCTTTGAGACCCCATGAACCACAGCATGCCAGGCCTCCACAGCATGCCACCCACTCCCTGAGTGGTTGATGCCATACAACAATCATCCTCTGTCATCCCCTTCTCTTCCTGCCCTCATTCTTTCCCAGCATCAGGGTCTTTTCCAATGAGTCAACTCTTCTGATCAGGTGGCCAAAGTATTGGAGTTTCAGCTTCAATATAAGTCTTGCCTCAGGACTGATTTCCTTTAAGATGAACTGGTTGGATCTCCTTGTAGCCCAAGGGACTCTCAAGAGTCTTTTCCAACGCCACAGGTCAAAAGCATCAATTCTTCAACACTCAGCTTTCTTTATAGTCCAGCTCTCACATCCATACGAACCACTGGAAAAACCATAACCTTGACTAGAAACAGACCTTTGTTGGCAAAATAATATCTCTGCTTTTGAATATGCTATCTAGGTTGGTCATAACTTTTCTTNCTTTCTTTATAGTCCAGCTCTCACATCCATACGAACCACTGGAAAAACCATAACCTTGACTAGAAACAGACCTTTGTTGGCAAAATAATATCTCTGCTTTTGAATATGCTATCTAGGTTGGTCATAACTTTTCTTCCAAGGAGTAAGCGTCTTTTAGTTTCATTGCTGCAATCACCATCTGCAGTGATTTTGGAGTCCAGAAAAATAAAGTCTGACACTGTTTCCACTGTTCCTCCATTTATATGCCATGAAGTGATGGGACCGGATGACAAGATCTTTGTTTTCTGAATGTTGAGCTTTAAGCCAACTTTTTCGCTCTCCTCTTTCACTTTCATTAGGAGCTCTTTAGTTCTTCTTTACTTTCTGCCATAATGGTGGTGCCATCTGCATATCTGAGGTTATTGATATTTCTCCCGGCAATCTTGATCCCAGCTTGTGCTTCCTCCAGCCTGGCATTTCTCATGATGTACTCTGCATATAAGTTATATAAGCAGAGTGACAATATACAGCCTTGACGTACTTTTCCTATTTGGAACCAGTGTGTTGTTCCATGTCCAGTTCTTACTATTGCTTCCTGACCGGCATACAGGTTTCTCAAGAGGGAGGTCAGGTGGTCTGATATTCCCATCTCTTTCAGAATTTTCCACAGTTTATTGTCAGTCCACCATTTCTCATGACATAACTCTGCATAGAAGTTAAATAAGCAGGGTGCAACATACAGCCTTGAAGTACTCCTTTCCGGATTCAGAACCAGTCTGTTCTATGTCCAGTTCTAACTGTTGCTTCTTGACTGCCTAAAGATATCTCAGGAGGCAGATCAGGTGGTTTGATATTTCTATCTCTTTAAGAATTGTCCACTCTTTGTTGTGATCCACACTGTCAATGGCTTTGGCATAGTCAATAAAGCAGGTATGGTGCTTTTCTGGAACACTCTCACTTTTTTGATGATCCAACAGATGATGGCAATTTCATCTCTGGTTCCTCTGCCTTTTCTAAATCCAACTTGAATATCTGGAAGTTCATGGTTCACGTATTGTTGCTTCTTGACTGCCTAAAGATATCTCAGGAGGCAGATCAGGTGGTTTGATATTTCCATCTCTTTAAGAATTGTCCACTCTTTGTTGTGATCCACACTGTCAATGGCTTTGGCATAGTCAATAAAGCAGGTATGGTGCTTTTCTGGAACACTCTCACTTTTTTGATGATCCAACAGATGATGGCAATTTCATCTCTGGTTCCTCTGCCTTTTCTAAATCCAACTTGAATATCTGGAAGTTCATGGTTCACGTACTGGTGAAGCCTGGCTTGGATAATTTTGAGAATTACTTTGCTAGAGTGTGAGATGAGTGCAATTGTGTGGTAGTTTGAACATTCTTTGGCATTGTCTTTCTTTGGGATTGCAATGAAAACTGAACTTTCCCAGTCCTGTGGCAACTCTTGATTTCCCAAATTGGTTGGCATATTGAGTGCAGCCCTTTCACTACCTCGTCTTTTAGGATTTGAAATAGCTTAACTGGAATTCCATCACTTCCACTAGCTTTATTCATAGTGATGCTTCCTAAGGCCCACTTGACTTCACATTCCAGGATGTCTGGCTCTAGGTGAGTGATCAAACCATCGTGATTATCTTGGTCATGAAGATCTTTTTTGTACAGTTTTTCTGTGTATTCCTGCCATCTCTTCTTAATAACTTCTGCTTCTGTTAGGTCCAGACCATTTCTGTCCTTTATTGTGCCATCTTTGCATGAGATGTCCCTTGGTATATCTAATATTCTTTATTTTGGGGGGTTCCAAAATCACTGCAGATGGTGACTGCACCATGAAATTAAAAGATGCTTGCTCCTTGGAAGAAAAGTTATGACAACCTAGACAGCTATTAAAAAGCAGAGAAATTACATTGTCAACAAAGGTCTGTCTAGTCAAAGCTATGGCTTTTCCAGGAGTCATGTACGTATGTGAGAGTTGGACTATGAAGAAAGCTGAGTGTTAAATAACTGATGCGTTGAACTGTGGTGTTGGACAAGAGTCTTCAGAGTCCCTTGGACTGCAAGGAGATCCAATGAGTCCATCCTAAAGGAAATCAGTCCTGAATATTCCTTGGAAGGACTGATGCTGAAGCAGAAACTCCAATGCTTTGGCTACCTGATGCAAAGAACTGACTCATTTGTAAAGTACCCTGATGCTGGGAATGATTGAAGGTGGGACGAGAAGGGGACTACAGAGGATGAGATGGTTGGCAGGCATCACCGACTCAATAGACATGATTTTGACATCCCAGGATTTAATGATGGACAGGGAAGCCTGGTGTGCTGCAGTCCATGGGGTCGCATCGAGTTGGACACGATTGAGTGACTGAACTGAACCGAATGAAATTGATCTCAGCCTTCACGTTCTCTGCCAAAACTGAGATACAAAGAGACTCAAGCCAAAGTGTTCTGTTACTCTTGCAGCTATGAGTCCTGACAACAGAGCTTTTTGAATTAATAAGCCTTTTTTTTTTCTTAAACGTCACTCAATTATTGATAGGCAAGATAAAGACACACATTTTTTGTCCTACTTCCTACTTTATTTCATACCTAAGAATAGCATCAGTGGCTGATTACCAAGATAGTTCAGTTTTTGTAGGTCAAGATACACCTGCTCTACATTTTGATTTCTTCAGCTTTGTAAGTAAGCCCTGTTTACTTCTTTAATCCATTATTTTAATTCATTCTTAGAAATTTTCAAAGGTTTAATAGTGAATACATATATACTACTTATTTCATCACTCCAAAAATATATATTTCTACGCAATTAATTACCTTTTCTATTTTCTCAAGGAAATACAACATGTATCTTCCTGCTTTTAATGACCCTGGTTATTCATCCATAATACATGCTTCAGCAGCTTTCTGGTATTGGGAAAAGTATCTTTGGTAACACATTATGTAAAAATGGGTCTTTAGAGTAAAATAAAAATATCTCAAAATGAGACACAACCCAGGAATCCTAGGTGAAGACTAAAACGTCTGAAAGAACAAAAGTGGAAGCAGCTTATTATTTTTGAAAAAAGGGCAAACATGAATCAGCTCAGCAAAAACCTCACCTGAGATAAAGAGTGTTTACAACTCCAGTGCTGGGCTGATGGTACAAAGAAAATAAGTGGCTTCGCACCTCCTACTGATTACCAAATGCTCCTCATTCTAATTATTAATTTAAAAACTAATCAACAGGGACTCCACACAGGCAGACAAGACAATTTGTGTCAGCTAGAATATATCAGGCAGTCCAGCCAAGTATCCAGCATATAGGATTCTGCTTTCAGCTGCCGTCTCCTAATGGTCTGGATTTAGCTCTCTGAAAATCAGAGGAAATTAGCAATATTGCCAAATGTAGACTCTGCACAGTCACTACTGGCAAGCTCCACTTGTGAGAGTCCACCCACCTTTATTACTGAAGTTGATACCTGTTTAAAAAGTAACAGAATGAAACTAATTGTAATTAAAGGTGAATAGGAATCAATTTAACTTACTGCTTACACAGAGAACAGGTAATCTCCCAGATCTCTGCTCTAGTCTTTACTAATACTCCAATTTAAGGCAACTTACTTAATCTCTCTCTGCTCCTATATCTTCTCTTTATATAAGCCCTGCTGAGGGAAGCACCACTGAACCAGCTGATTGTGAAAAGCAGAAAGGACTTTCTGATTGAGCAGAGAAGGAAAAGAGTACTGGAGATTAACCGGGAAGAGAAAATCAGTATCAGTGAGCAACCTTCCCACAAGAGACAAATATCAGAGGCCAAAGGAGCAGAAAGGAGCCAAGAGTAGCAGAATTGAGCAATTTCCAAGCTGTAGGAGGTGGTCTGATTAAGTCAGTCTTTCCTTCTGGGACATCAGATTTAAAGGGGCGAAAACATCTTTGAATCATACATGCAAGCATCTCAGGGAGTTACTGGAAATACTTGGGATGGCCAATCCTACAAAAAGATGTAGATTTCCTTAACAAATGAGTGATATAGGTGACCAGAATGGCATTTTACTTTAAACACAACTATCTCATTTTATATTCAAAATCTTGTAAAATCTGAGAATCTTTGTAGAGTGGTTTCAGAATGATGGGTGTACTGCTGCTTCTATAATGTCCCAAGCAAATAATTTAATTGCATTTCCAACATGACTGACTATTTTAGTGTATATTTTAATTACACAAAATGCACAGCTCCCTGGAGGAGGGCATGACAACCCACTCCAGTTCTCTTGCCTGGAGAATCCCACAGACAGAGGAGCCTCACAGGCTGTAACCCATGGGGTCACAAAGAGTTGGACGACTTAAGTGACTTAGCATGCATGCACACATGCTTACGTGTGAATAGGTAACTTGCCAGGATGCTATGGGTTTAGGTGTACATCTTTGACAATTGTCTCCCCTTCTCTACCATTTCAGTTTGTTTTTCTTTTATGGGATTTCTAATAATTTTTTTTAATAGCCAAATAGCAACCTTTTTCACTTCCACAAAAGAGATACAGCAATCTCCATCAAAATAATGAGAATTTTAGCAAGAATGTCATAAGCATCACAGAGATGGAATCAACATGGGGGTGAATTTACAATGCCTCATGCCATTTCTTTATTTGCCAAAACATAGAAGGAAAGGAAGTTAGCGACTAGTGTTCTGCTATTGAGAATGATAGAAGAATCTAAGATTTGTGACTATGAGGAATCAAATAATTGACTTTGGTCAGACATACTGTTTCAGCAGAACTAGAGGCTATCAATCAAAATGATTGATAAATTAGTAAGCTGGGTGGGATGTCTCCATACTAAATGTTAACTAAAACTATACTAAAAAGTATTTTAAAAATAACATAAATTACATCATTCAGAATCAAATGCAACTAAATAGCATAAACCGAGTTATAGAAAAGGAGGTAAATTTAATAAATGTGTGCTGATTTTTATAGTCTGATATTAAGCTATCAACCAAGTTCAATTCTAAGGCACTGCCACAAACTCAAGTTAATGCAACTTAAATTATATTTATACATTAAAATTAAGAAGCAGAACTTTTTCAGCAAAGTAATAAGATGTTAATAAAGCTAATGGAAGAAATTTTGCCTTTGAGGCACTAACTCAATGAAAGTCTTATGTTCCTCAGAACAGTTTCCCTTTGGGAAATGATTGACCTTAAGTATCTCATCTGTTGAACCTTAGCAACAATTATACCTGACTGATGTTTATAAATATAAGTCACATGAGACTGACTTAAAAACTGAAACACTAGTTTTTTATTGTCTCATTAGTTATAAAACTAATTGGTCTAATTTTGGCCCTTTCAAATGCACATTGAAGGAAATTTAACTAACTAATGGTATTTATTTATTTAATCAGTCTTTCCTGGGCATTAAAATTTCCCTTCCAAATAGACATAGTAGGGTGACAAGAAACAACTTAAAAGCTCCTTTGCTTAATTTGAATATTTAAAAATAGGCATGCTGAGCACACTGAAATTCAGTTTATGAGTTCAACAATATGACCAGCAATAATATATGACAACTTTAATAACTAGTTCCTTTGCAGAATATTTTTTGCCATTCTTTGCTCTGAAAAATACCCAAAGATATTTGTACACTACAATCAAAATGCATCTACAGTTTAAAAAATTATTTTGCTGGCTACAATAACCTACAAATACTAAGAAAAAGATTCATATTTATCAGAAAACAACAATTTTTGCTAAGAATTTCCAAATATTGTTGACAAGGAAATGAAGTATTACTAAAATATATGAATAAAAATTTAGGACTTTTGAATGATGATCTTCATAAAATATTAATCACCCAGAAATTGAAAAAAATTAAGTATATTGTTACAGAATCTCCCTCTCCGCTTTTCCACATTCATGCTGTTCCAGTCAGGCAAAGAAATACAAGGTATTATTCAATAAATATCAAATGGTAGATAAATAGAATAATAGCGCAATTATTCTGACTTCATTTATCTATATTGGGGACTCTGGTGGCTATATTACCATCTGGTGCCTCAGATGGTAAGGAATCCACCTGCAATGCGTGAGACCCGGGTTTGGTCCCTTGGTTGGGAAAATCAATAGATGAATAGAATAATAGTTCAATTATCCTGATTTCATTTATCTATATTGGCCATCACCCAGAACCAATCCTAGCATTTATCCATAAACACAAGAGACATCTGAAGAAACAAAATGTCCATCTCCTTTACTGATAGGACCCAGCACTTTTCTCTGGCCTCCAATCCAAGCTTTTAGATACAATAATAAATTACCTCCTGGCTTACTTACTAAATTCTCAGTTAACGAAAAGGAGAATGGAAGAGGAAAAATCGTAAGAGCAATAAGAAATAGTGTTTGAAAAGGCTGACAGTTTTCTTTAATAATATTATGGCCCAAAGCGTAATGAATGTTATGGAAAAAAGTGAAAGTGCTCATCACTTAGTCGAGTCTGACTCTCTGTGACCCCATGGACTGTAGCCCACTAGGCCTCTGTCCATGGAACTCTCCAGGCAAGAATGCTGAGGTGGGCAGCATCGTCTTCCCCAGTGGGTCTTTCCTGATCCAGGGATGGAACACGGTTCGATCTCCTACATTGCAGGCAGAGTCTCCACCATCTGAGTGAACTGGGAAGCCCAATGAATGTTACAAAAACCTTTAATTCATATACTAGGAAAAATAAAAATAATAAGATATATCAATATCACTATATAAACATATATTGCTTTCATTGAAATAATTTGGAAATCCTTATGTGTAACTGGAATAAAAAAATAGTCAGCTCCCAGTCTTGTTTTTGCTGACCATATAGAGCTTCTCCATCTTTGGCTGCAAAGAATATAATATATCTGATTTTGGTGTTGACCATCTGGTGATGTCCATGTGCAGAGTCTTCTCTTGTGCTGTTGGAAGAGGATGTTCGCTATGACCAGTGCATTCTCTTGGCAGAACTCTATTAGCCTTTGCTGCTTCATTCTGTATTCCAAGGCCAAACTTGCCTGTTACTCCAGGTGTTTCTTAACTTCTTACTTTTGCATTCCAGTCCCTTATAATGAAATGGACATTTTTCTCCTAGACAGAAAGGTACTTTAACCAAGTACTTCATATTGTGGTCAACCTGAGAAAGTCATTTTCAGATGCTGCTTCTGCTGATATCACTCTTTTTAGGTAACTTCAAATATCTAAGCATCTGTGACACTAATTTAGGTTGCACAAATCTTAACCACTTTTTCTTCCACTGCATGGCATAACTTGCCTCAGTCTTTTTTACCCAAGGTCATCCACAGTAATGGTCAGTCACAACCTTTCCTTGTAACTTTAAGGGACACTACAGTCCACTGGGTTGCAAACAGTTGGAGATAACTGGGCGACTGAGCACACACACAGCACAGCCTCACTGTGCTAGGGTCTCTCCGCAGTGGTTTTCCACTCTATTCGCAGATGGATAAAGCATTGCCATACCACAAACGCCCAAGCCTGTGGCCTGTCACAGGTTTATACAAGCACCCCCTAATCCGGAAAATCAACTATGTAATCTGTAAAATCTAAATCTCCTTTCATTACTAAGATCTCCTTCATTGTCCCAGAAAGTCTTTATCTTCTTCCCAAACCCCAAAGATCTCCACTCTCCAAACTCCAGAAAAGCATCCCTTCCACATTGTCTCATGGTCTTCTCTGCCCTTAATCTTACCCCCTCCTTCCTCTCTCACCTGCCTCTGTACCCAGCATCCCGAGCACTTCCTTTGTGTGCAAACTTTGTATCTAGAATGTGCTAGGTTATTTTTGTTGGGTCTATTCCTCCACTTTCCAACAGGACCCATTCTCCTAAGATTAAAGTGAGAAAACACTGAAGGAGAAAAGGCAGAACTCTTTTTAGACGAGAAAAGGACAAAGCATTGAAAAATGCATGTGAAAAGTGCATGTGTTCCAATTAATATTTTTTTTACTCTTTTTCAACATAGCTGGACTTGGATAAAATGGAAAAAGTCATTTGGAGACTTGTGGCCTAATAAAAGGACCTGAAAGCAGCCACTTTTTGGGACCCAGTAGGTCTATACTCTGCTTAGGACCAGTGCCAAGTTACGGATGACCTAGTGAAAAATACTATTAAGGTTTTTAATATCCATATGAACACAAAAATGAAGACTAATAACAGAGGAATGATTAGTTCATTGTGTCTGATGTTGTCTCCTAGGAGCAACATGGCACAAAGGAAAGATCATGGCTTTGGGGCCATAAATACTTGGTTTTGAATCCAGTTTCCTCTTCCTTATTAGTTTTAGGTTTCATTTATCTTAGTTTTAAAGATGAGGCACATTCAACTCCTAATCTTGTGGCTGGCACTTACTGCTTGCCTGATGGATGCCACTGATTTTTTTCTTTGCTCCCTTTTTCTTAGTTATGTATCTGTATATACATGTATCTGTTATTCAAGGAGGTTATTTTTCTGCTATCAAATATGGGGACAGCAATAAAGAATTAAATTATTTTATATTATTGTTTATTTGTGTATTCTATTTTGTATGTTTTAAGAAATTCCATAGGTCTGACATATGAAAACGGAATGGAAGAAAGGAGACAGCTGCTGGTTGAAGATCACTAATCAAACATTATATAAACTCATGCTTCAGTATTGTAACTCTAAATACTTAGGAGCTGACAATGGGACATCTGAAACTTGAATGATAAAGGTGTCTAAGGTAATGAATATTTTAAAAACATTAATTAAATCTGCTACTTGGGGCCATGTGATTAAATTTTTTAATAAATTGCAAAGGTTAATAGATTTCATGTCAGCCAAGTAGAAATTCCTGATCAGGTGAATATATGAATGGTTCAAAGTCAATAGAGCAATGAATATATTACAAAATCAAACTTCCTATTTTTTATTAGACATGCAGTTCCTCAAATTATGGAAAATTATTGAATGATTAAGTTAGATTAATGAGCTATTATTGCTTCAAGTCAGGCTGCTTACATTTTAATGGTTAAAATGTTCTTTTCCTAAACTCCAGGTAGCTCAAGATATGAATTGTCAATGTGTATATCCATGCTTCAGCTTAACATAAAACAACTGAATTCTCTAAATTTTATGTTCAATTAGTGAACTGAACATTTCCAGTTTTTGAANTACATTTTAATGGTTAAAATGTTCTTTTCCTAAACTCCAGGTAGCTCAAGATATGAATTGTCAATGTGTATATCCATGCTTCAGCTTAACATAAAACAACTGAATTCTCTAAATTTTATGTTCAATTAGTGAACTGAACATTTCCAGTTTTTGAAGATGTAGATCTAATCATCCAGGCAAATACTGAATGTTTACTTTAAAATACTTGTGAGTTTTACAATTAGCTTGTTTTTTATAATTTCAGAGATTTAAAATGCTACTTGAGGAAAAATTATTACATAAAGTTCTTCAGCTTTATTTTATACTGAGAACCTCTATCCCATAGTGTTACATGTTCACTTGCAAGTTTAAAAGCATTTTGGGAGAACTAGACTCTGAGGAATTTTAGCTGGGAACAATGTTGTTTGGTTAACTGCTTAATTAAGTGTCTCCTTTCACCCAGCTCCAACCTGATCCACTAACTTTAGGTTCCATTGGCCTCCCTTCTTTACACAGAAAATTTGGAGTTTTTTCTTATCTCTAGCACTTGGCACTTGATATCTATGACCTATGTTTTGAATGCTTTTCCTGGAGATATTCACATAGTGATTTCCTTTCATATTTAAGGTCAGTGCTCAAATAACTCCTCAGTAGCATTCCCCCTTTAAAGTAAACATCTACTTGATTTCAAGGAGACATCCTCAACTTCACACATAATACTGTCCTATGTCATTTTATATTTGCTGATAGCACTTTACACAGTTAATAATACATTGCCTGCTCCTATTGGGTTTTAACTTTGGTGAGGGCAAAGACCATATCAAACTTGCTCTGGATATATCCTGGGGCCTGAAACAGTGGATGAGGGACTCAAGCTATGATGGCTGAGACACAAATGATTAGGCATCTTTGAAAATGATGCATTGATCATCTCTTCTGAAAAATTTAGAAAATAGTTGCTTTGAAGTCATATAAAATAAAGCAAAGATCAACTCAACCATGATCTCTGAAATTTTGGTTATTCAGTACTGTGACTAGGGAGAGGCTTGTTTCCTTGTTTATTTATATATATTTAATACATACACACATATTTGGCCACACCATGTGGCATGCAGGATCTTAGTTTCCTGACAAGGGATTGAACCCGTGCTCCATGTATTGGGAGCATGGAGTCTTAACCACTGGACTGTCTGTGAAGTCCCTTATTTATATACTATTAATAAATAAATATCATATTGGTTTTAATGATCATTTATGAAACAGAAATACTTATGAAGGTTATTATATAACTTCTTTCAGCCAAAGCTATTAATATTTGAGATTGCTAAATCTGGGTTCATTTGCATGTGAAAGATGCACAATTTGTTTTCATTCTTCAAACTTAGAACATCCCTACTTTTATATTTTCTTCTTTATCGCCGTTGGAAGATATTCATCTCAAATTTAGAAAAGCAGGTTTTGTAAGAGAAGCAGCCCACATTATTAAGGACATTGACACACACATGTGAATTATCTATGTTACCAACATGTTTATAATATGATACTTATAAAATATTTATAATATATTAAATTTTGTCAGATACACACTCTCATGAAACCACTACTATAATCAAGATATAGATCATTTTCAGACTCCACACAAAGATTCCCATGGCTATTTGCAGTCTCAGTCTATCTTTCCCAGCCCCAAGCAACCAATGATTGATTTGAGTATGGCTTTTTTTTTTTTTTGCTCAAAAAGCTAGTATTTATTTCAATTCATGTTGCACATATCACTAGGCTTTTTGTTTTTTTTTTCTTGATATTAAAAAAGTGCTGAATAGTGTTTTATTGTGTAGATGGGCTTCATTATGTTTGATAAACATAAGGATTGTTTTTCATTTTTTCCTACTGTGAATAAAGCTGCCGTAAACATTTGTATATATGCCTTTGTGCTTTAGTTTTTCTTAACTAAATACCTAGCAACCCAAGAAGCAAAATTTGACATAACCAAGAGTAGAAAATAATAAGAGTTGCAAAATTTGATATAGTATTTCTATTAATTGAAAAAACAACTAAGCAAAATATCAGGGATGGTATAATGAACATGATCAACACTATCAACCAGCTTGACTTACCTGACATTTACAGAGTACTCTACATGAAGGCAGATGGCAGAAGAACATTTGTTTTTCAAGCACAAGATAGATCATCTGCTTTACTCTAAAGCATATCTTAATAAACTTAAAATAACTGAAAGCACATTCAGTATATTCTCTGGCCACCTTGGAATTAAGGTAGAAATCAATAACAGAAGGAACTTGGGGGAATTCTCAAGTATTTGGTAACCTACTCAGCTCTAAACAACCCATGTATCAAAAAAGAAATATACAATGAAAATACAACGTATTCTGAATAAGTTAATAAAAACCCACAAGATTTCAAATTTACAGCATGCAGCTAACGCAGTGGTTTTCAAAAGAAATTTACATCTTAAAACCTTAACATAAAAAAAAAACCTCAACAAACAAAGGTAGGCAATCACCAACATACAAATATGATATTAAAACCAGCAATCATGATGAGAGTATAATTGCAGGATATTGGAAATGCATTGGAAATTAAGAGACCAGCAACTTAAAATAAACTTGTACAATATATAGGCTGCTATTAATAAACAAAACCTCATGGAAACTACAAACAAAAAATCTACAATAGATAAATGCAAAAGAAAAAGCTGTCCAGACATAACACTAAAGATCATTATCAAATTACAAGAGAAGAGAACAGGAGAAAAAGGGAATAAAAAAGACATTAAAAAACAAATCCAAACAATTAACCAAATGGAAATAAGAACATTCATGTCAATAATCACCTTAAATGTAAGTGGATTAAATGCTCCAACCAAAAGATATAGACTGGTTGAATGCATACAAAACAAGACTGGTAATATATGCTGTTTACAAGAAACCCACTTCGGATCTAGGGACACATACAGACTAAAAGTGGGGAGATGGGGAAAGATATTCTACATAAATGGGAATCAAAAGAAATACAACAGCAATACTCATATCAGACAAAATAGATTTTAAAATAAAGACTGTTACAAGACACAAAGAAGGACAATGCATAATGATCAAGGGATCAAGTCAAGAAGAAGATATAGCAATTGTAAATATATATGTACCTTAATATACCAGGCAAATACTAAATGCCATAAAAGGAAAAATCAACAATAACATAACAACAGTGAAGGGATTTAACTGCCCTCTTACCTTCATCAAAAGACAGATCATCTAGACAAAAGATTAACATGAAAACATAGGCCTTAAACAATGCATTAGACCAGAAGGACTTATCTGATACTTATAGAGCATTCTATCCAAAAGCAGGAGAATAAACATTCTTCTCAAGTACATGTGGACATTCTCCAGAACAGATCATATCTTGGGCCACAAATCAAGCCTTGGTAAATTTTAAATAACTGAAATAATATCAACCATCTTTTCCAACTACAATGTTATGAGATTAGAAATCAATTGGGGGGGGGGAACTTATGAAAATCAGAACACATGGAGGCTAAACAATATGTAAGTAAATAACCAACGGCTCACTGAAGAAGTCAAGAGGAATTAAGACAAATACCTAGAGGCAAATGACAAAAAAAAAAAAAAAAAAAAAAAAAAAAAAAAAAAAGAACAGGACAATAATCCCAAACCTATAGCACATAGCAAATGCAGTTCTAAGAGGGAAATTTTTAGCAATACATTCTTATCTCAGGAAACAATAAAATTATCAAATAAACAAATTAACCTTACACCTAAAGCAGCTAGAGAAAGAAAAATAAACAAACTCAAAGTTAGTACAAGGAAAGAAACCACTGTAAATCAGCTAAACTCCAAATATTATTTTTAAAGCAATCATAAAGATAAAGAAAACAATGGAAAATATCAATGAAACAAAAGCTGCTTCTTTTAGAAGATAAATAAGACTGATAAACCTTTAGCTAGATTCAAAAATAAACTAGGAGAGGGCTGAAATCAATAAAATTAAAAGTGAAAAAGGTGAAGGTACACACAGTTACAGTTACAGTTACACACAGTTAGAGTTACCATAGAAATACAAAGGGTAAGAGGCTACAACAAACAAATGAATAAAATGGACAACCTAGAAGAAATGGACAGATTATTAGAAAGGTACAACTTTCTAAGACTGAATCATGAAGAAATAAAAAATGTGAGCAGACCAATCACAGGTACCAAACACAAAACACTGATTAAAAATTCCCAACAAAAGCCCAGGACCAGGATCACTTCACAGGCCAGTTCTGTCAACATTTAGAGAAAAGCAAACTGGTATCCTTTGGGGCAAAGGAGCCTGGTGGGCTGCAGTCCACAGGGTCGCTAAGAGTCAGACACGACTGAGCGACTTCACTTTCACTTTTCACTTTCATGCTTTGGAGAAGGAAATGGCAACACACTCCGGAGTGTTCTTGCCTGGAGAATCCCAGGGATGCGGGAGCCTGGTTGGCTGCCGTCTATGGGGTCGCACAGAGTTGGACACAACTGAAGTGACTTAGCACTAGCATAATATCACTGATGAGATCTCTTCAAGAAAATTAGAGATATACAGAAATGGTATGGACCTAACAGAAGCAGAAGATATTAAGAAAAGGTGGCAAGAATACACAGGAGAACTGTACAAAAAAGATCTTCACGACCAAGATAATCACGATGGTGTGATCACTCACCTAGAGCCACATATCCTGGAATGTGAAGTCAAGTGGGCCTTAGAAAGCATCACTATGAACAAAGCTAGTGGAGGTGATAGAATTCCAGTTGAGCTATTTCAAATCCTAAAGATGATGCTGTGAAAGTGCTGCACTCAATATGCCAGCAAATTTGGGAACTCAGCAGTGCCCACAGGACTGGAAAAGGTCAGTTTTCATTCCAATCCCAAAGAAAGGCAATGGCAAAGAATGATCAAACTACTGCACAATTGCACTCATTTCACATGCTAGTAAA
>SJYX01013390.1:98541-133715 GCA_006410675.1 Oreotragus oreotragus
GAAGGACTGATGCTAAAGCTGAAACTCCAGTACTTTGGCCACCTCATGCGAAGAGTTGACTCATTGGAAAAGACTGTGATGCTGGGAGTGATTGGGGGCAGGAGGAGAAGGGGACAACAGAGGATGAGATGGCTGGATGGCATCATGGACTCGATGGACGTGAGTCTGAGTGAACTCTGGGAGATGGTGATGGACAGGGAGGCCTGGCGTGCTGTGATTCATGGGATCACAAAGAGTCAGACACAACTGAGTGGCTTAATTGATATATAAGATAGATGACCAAGAAGACCATTCTTGTAGCACCGGGAACTCTACTCAATATTCTGTGAAAACCTATATGAGAAAATAGTCTGAAAAGGATGAATATGTGTATATTTAAAACTAAGCACTTTGCTGTATACCTGCAGCAAAATATTATAAATTAACTATAATTCAATAATTATTTTTTAAGGCTCCAAATTAATTTTTAAAATTTTAATCTTAAAAACTAATAAAACACAAAAACAAATGAACAATGAAAGTAAGTCAAAAGCAAGAAGAATGGAAGAATATGATAAAATCTGAGTAAAAATTAAAAAAGAAAAAGAAAAAAATAGAATCAGTGAAACCAAAAGCTGGTTACTAGTAAGGATTCTTAACATGTTGCATCTTATCTAGAGAGGAGCAATAAATAAATAAATATAAGACAAAACAGAATCAGCAAAATCATGAATGAAAAATGATATATCATTACTGATTTTCAGAATTTTTAAGAATCATACTAATATTTTGGAAAAACCCCACAACCATCTGAAGTGGACAAATTCTTAGTGCACATTTTTCAAACCTGAGTCAAGAATATAATAAAACTGAATGCTGTAATTACAAATCAAGACAATTACAAATCTTCCCCTAAAATAAAGTCCAAATTTAGAAAACCTTAGTCGTGAATTCTAATATTTTTAAAAGACATGTTTATTGAGATCTGAGCATTACTTTGCTAGCGTGTGAGATGAGTGCAATTGTACAACAAGAATATAATAAAACTGAATGCTGTAATTACAAATCAAGACAATTACAAATCTTCCCCTAAAATAAAGTCCAAATTTAGAAAACCTTAGTCGTGAATTCTAATATTTTTAAAAGACATGTTTATTGAGATCTGAGCATTACTTTGCTAGCATGTGAGATGAGTGCAATTGTACAGTAGCTTGAACATTCTTTGTCACTGCCTTTCTTTGAGATTGGAATGAAAACTGGCCTTTTCCAGTCTTGAAAAAAAACTATAGACAACATATTAAAAAGCAGGGATGGTACTTTGCCAGCAAATGTCAATCTAGTCAAAGCTATGATTTTTCCAGTACTCATGTATGGATGTGAGAGTTGGAATATAAAGATAGCTGAGCACCAAAGAACTGATGCTTTTGAACTGTGGTGTTGGAGAAGACTCTTGAGAGTCCCTTGGGCTGCAAGGAGATTCAACCAGTCCATCCTAAAGAAAATCAGTCCTGAACATGCATTGGAGGGACTGATGCTGAAGCTGAAACTCCAATAATTTGGGAAACTGATGTGAAGAACTGACTCATTAGAAAAGACCCTGATGCTGGGAAAGATTGAAGGCAGGAGGAGAAGGGGATGACAGAGGATGAGATGGTTGGATGGCATCACTGGCTCGATGGACATGAGTTTGAGCAAGCTCCAGGAGTTGGTGATGGACATGTAAGCCTGTCGTGCTACAGTCCATGGGGTCACAAAGAGTCAGCCACGACTGAGAGGCTGAATTTATTGAGATCTAATTAATGGAACTGAACATTTTTAGTGTTTATCATTTGATGAAATGGGCATATGCAAACACTCATGAACTGTTAGCACAAGCAAGGTAATAGACATACCGTTACCTCCAAAACTTTGCTTCTGTCCCTTTCTGAGGCATGTAGTAATAACACTCAACTTGAGATCTACCCTTATAACAATTTTTTTTTAAAAGAAATACTACCAGTCTTACAAAAACTTTTTACAAATGTGAAGAGGAATCATACAATCTCCAGTTCCAAAAGTCTAATATTACCCTGTTACCCAAGTCAGAAGAAGAAAAAAAATCTGAAAAAACCCCCAAACTTTAAACCAATGTACCTCAAGAACTTAAACATAAATGTTCTTAATAAATATTAGCACACCAAATTAAACAATATATGAAAATGAGAATCAGTCAAGAGCAAGTGATATACAGCCCAGATCGTTAAGACTGTTTTAGTATCTGAAAACCCAGAGACAAGACATGGAAGCAAGCTAAATGTCCAAGAACATAGGTGAAGGTGAAGTCGCTCAGTCGTGTCTGACTCTTTGCGACCCCGTGGACTGTAACCTACTAGGCTTCTCCGTCCATGGGATTCTCCAGGCAAGAATATTGGAGTGGATTGCCATTTCCTTCTCCAGGGGATCTTCCCGACCCAGGGATCAAACCCGGGTCTCCTGCATTGGAGGCAGACGCTTTAACCGCTGAGCCAAAAAACATGTGGTGCACACATAGAATCGAAATTTAATCATGAAAAAGAAGGAAATCATTTGTAGCAACATGGATGGACCTGGAGGTTGTCACACTGAGGGAAGTCAGGCCTAGAAAGACACATATCATATGACATCCCTTATATGTGGAATCCAGAAGAAATGTTATAAGTGAACTTAACAGAACAGAAACAGACTTAGAGACTTAGAGAACCAATGCATGGTTACCAGAGTGGGGGAAGGGCAGGAGAGGGAGTGACAGGGAGTGTGGGACTGACATGTGTGCACTCCTCTGTATTTAAAATGGGTAACCAACAAGGACCTACTGTATAGCATGGGAAACTCTGCTCGGTATTTGTAATAACCTAATTGGAAAAGATGCTTGGGGCTGGTGCACGGGGATGACCCAGAGAGATGATATGGGGTGGGAGGTGGGAGGTGGGTTCAGGACTGGGAGCTTGTATACACCCGTGGCAGATTCATGTCAATGTATGGCAAAACCAGTACAGTATTGTAAAGTTAAACAAAATAAAAATTAAATTAAAAAAAAAAAGAATTTGGAAAAGAATATATACTTGTATACGTATAAATGAATCACTTTGTTGTACACCAGAAACTAACATAACATTGTTGATCAACTATACTTCAATATAAAATGAGTTTTAAAAAATAATATACAATACCCAGTCAGGTGGCACAGTGCTAAAGAATCCCCCTGCCATACAGGAGACACAAGAAACGTGACTTTCATCCTTGGTTAAGGAAGATCCCCTAGTATAAGAAATGGCCACTCCAGTATTCTTGTCTGGAAAATTCCATGGACAGAGGAGCCTGGCAGTCTACTGTCCATCACGTCAAAAAGAATCAGACATGACTGAGCACACATGCACACAAAAATATTATGGTCATCTTAGTTACAGAGAAAGCATTTGATTGCATTCAACACATGTTCACAATAAACTTAGTCCTAATGAAGAGTTACCACCAGAAAACCTACAGCTGACGTTGTATTTAGTGCTGAAAAACTGAACATTTCTAAAATCAGAAAAAGGACATGGAGTCCACTCTTAATCACATTTAGTCAACAGTGTACAGAGGTCCTAGCCACTGGATTAAGGTTATGAAAATATTAAATACATGCAGATATGCAAGGGAGAAGTCAAACTGATTTTACTCACAGCAACATGATTTTTATATGCAAAATCAAAGGAAACTTAAAAATTACTACCTATTAGAAATGATTTTACCAATAATACAAGGTTCATGATAAATTTATACTCATCAATTGTATATCTATATGTTAGCAACAAACAACATGAAAATAAAATCAAGAATATAATTTCATTGACAATAGTATCAAAAAGAATAAGATACTTAGGAATAAGTTCATCAAAAAAGTGTAGTCTGTACACCACAATGTGTTAAATAACACTGAGAAAAATTAAAGACTACCTAACAACATCACTGCAGACGGTGACTGCAGCCATGAAATTAAAAGACTCTTATTCCTTGGAAGGAAAGTTATGACCTACCTAGATAGCATATTAAGAAGCAGAGACATTACTTTGCCAGCAAAGGTCTATCTAGTCAAGACTATGGTTTTTCCAGTGGTCATGTATGGATGTGAGAGTTGGACTGTGAAGAAAGCTGAGCACCAAAAAATTGATGCTTTTGAATTGTGGTGTTGGAAAAGACTCTTGAAAGTTCTATGGACTGCAAGGAAATTCAATCAGTGCGTTCTAAAGATCAGTCCTGGGTGTTCTTCGGAAGGAATGATGCTAAAGCTAAAACTCCTGTACTTTGGCCACCTGATGCAAAGAGTTGACTCATTGGAAAAAACTCTGATGCTGGGAGGGATTGAAGGCAGGAGGAGAAGGGGATAACAGAGGATGAGATGGCTGGACGGCATCACTGACTGGATGGACATGAGTCTGAATGAACTCTGGGAGTTGGTGATGGACAGGGAGGCCTGGCGTGCTGCGATTCATGGGGTGCAAAGAGTCAGACACAACTCAGCGACTGAACTGAACTGAAGTAAATGGTCAGATATATTTTGCTCACATGTCAGAAAACAATCACTGAATCCCAATAGGCGTATTTGTAGAAACACATAAGTTGGTCATAAAATGTATATGAAAATGCAAAGTTTATGGTGTAGCCAAATAAAATTAAAAAAGAAAAAGAATAATACTTAGTGGACTTTGACTTATTCTCAAACATTATTATAAAGCTATAGTAATCAAGAGAACATATTATTTGCAGGAAGGCAAACATTCACATCAGTTGAATAGTATAAAGAATCTAGAAATAGACCCTCATCTATGCAGCCAATTTATTTTGACAAAGGCAAGGTGATTGAATAAAGGAAATAATGGTGTTTTCAGAAATGGTCCTGGAAACATTGACTATTTATATAAAAAAATTAACCTTGTCCGTTAATTCATATCTTACTAAAACAGACTTGAAATGGATTATAGACCTAAAGATAAGAGTTAAAAACATGTAAAAGAAAACACAGGAGAATCTTCAAGTGATCTTCAATTGTGCTGGAAATGTCTGTGAAGAAATAACATATGAGGATTAACTTGTAGTGGAAGTTGATATTAACATACAAACAAGGTTACTAATTCATGAAGATATTGCAAAATAATTGTATTAAAATGGAATTTTCTGTTGATTGAATTGTCCAAGCTTTTCAATAGCTGTTTGAGGCATAAAAAATTGCTGTTAAGCTTAACTTACAGACATATACATATATTTCTTAACTCTACTGAGAAAAGAAATTTGTAAGACTATAAAAATAGCAAACTAGGATTTTCTTAGCTACTTTGAATACATCTTGAGTTTTGTGAGGCATCAATTTATTTGGTAAAATGCTATACAAGCTCATTTTATTAGTCCATATACTTTCTATGTTTATTTTTGAAAAGCCTACTAGAAAATGGCCTCTATCTACTTTTTGAGTAAAAGAAAACAAGAGAGTAATAAAAATTTAGCTTCCTTCTTTAAAAAAACATCAAAGGAATTCATGAGATGCAACCAAAAGTAGATAGAAAGCAGTGAACCATTGAAACTACACAATGCAATTTGCATAGAGCTGTCAAGTGAAATCACTCAGGAGTGAGTACAGAAAAAAGGCTTTATTTTCATGATTTAAAAACAAAATAAACTAAAAAGAACTAAAAAAAAAAAAAAACCTGAAAAAGAGGGGTAAAAACAAAAATGTTAAAACCATGGTGATTAACGAGTATTCACCATATTTTTGTCAGTATTTTCAGAATGTATAAACCCAACATTGGTATCTGAGGGACACACTACTTAGAATATATGAAAAAATTTAATGAAGGAACTGTAACTGACCTTAGAGATATCCACCAACTTGACTGTGGAAGGGAGAAAAAACTTACCCCAGAAATCTAAGATCTAGAGACGGTTGTTGTCGTCACTAAGTCATGCCCAACTCTTTTGTGACCCCCACAGACAATAGCCTGTCAGGCTCTCTGTCTGTCGGGTTTCCCAGGTAAGGATACTGGTTCAGTTCGGTTCAGTCACTCAGTCGTGTCCTACTTTTTGTGACCCCATGGACTGCAGCACACCAGGCCTCCCTGTCCGTCACCGACTCCCGGAATTTACTCAAACTCATGCCCATTGAGTCGGTGATGCCATCCAACAATCTCATCTTCTGTTGTCCCCTTCTCTGACTTCAATCTTTCCCAGCATCAGGGTCTTTTCAGATTAGTCAGTTCTTCACATCAAGTGGCCAAAGTATTGGAGGTTCAGCCTCAGCCTCAGTCCTTCCAATTGTTATTGACTCCAAACAGCTGAAATCATGACTTCTTCAGCACCCTCTAAAAGCGAGGCCTTTTACTAACTATTTTAAGGTAATTAGCTGACTGGCCTGTTTATTTTGAAGATCAGTTTGGAAAATGCATTAGGCAAAGCAATTGCCATTCAACAGACAATCAGAAAGAGGTATCACTTCACGAGATGCTCCTGACTGTCCCTGGTCCATCCCCTCTGGCTTCTCTTGATCAGAGCTCTGCAATAACAAAGGTGCTATGGACTATATATTTAGTTTGGAGTTTTTCTTTCTTTCTTTTTTTTCCTTTTAATTGTGCTAGTGGGAAGAAGAAGGAGAAGGAAGTGGCAACCCACTCCAATATTCTTGCCTAGAGAATCCTGTGGACAGGGGAGGCTGGTGGGATGCCATCTGTGGGGCCACACAGAGTTGGACATGACTGAAGCCACTTAGCATGCATGCATACATTCGGAGAAGGAAATGGCCACCCACTCCAGTATTTTTGCCTGGAGAATCCCAGGGACAGAGGAGCCTGGTGGGATGTTGTTTATGAGGTCGCATGGAGATGGACATGACTGAAGTGACTTAGCAGCAGCAGCAACAGCAGCAGTGGGAAGAAAACATGGTCACATAAAATAATTCTGGAAAGAACACTAAAAATATTTTAATGCTAACCTTCTGATGTTATAAATGAAAACTGAGGTCCAGAAAGATCATACAACTTGTCAAAAATCCTATTTTTCATTTGTGTCAGAGCCAGAAATTAAAGCACTGTCTCTTAAATCACAGTCCTATGTTTAAGTTTCTTTGTTTCATTCATTGTTAGTTTAAATTTTCACCTATAATGATAATAGAAGTGTTTTCTTAAAGTATTAATCAGCGTACAGTTGAGGAGATCTAGAATAAAAATAATGCAGTGATTATCTGGAGACTTCCCTTGTAGCTTAGTCAGTAAACAATCTGCTGCAATGCAGGAGACCAGGGTTCAATTCCTGGGTTGGCAAGATTCCCTGTAGAAGGAAATGACAACCCACTCCGGTATTCTTGCCTGAAGAATCCCATGGAAAAAGGAGTCAGGCAAGCTACAGTCCATGGGGACACAAGAGTTGGACACAACTTAGTGACTAAATCACCACCACCAGTGATTATTTACATTAAGTATGAGTGGTTGGTTTATACAGTTTAATTGGTATCTCATTCCCTTTTCTCAAACACATCTCAGGCTTAAATATCCAGAAATGTGGCAAATTTTACCTCATGTCTAAAATATCTACTTAATTTTACTTCTTCCAATACATACCTAAGTTACATACTTCTTTAATATTTTAACATTACATAATATAAAATGTAGATAGGATAGTATGTTCCAGAAAAAATGTCAGGCTCAGAATTTCATTTAAAGAGATTAAGTTCTAGAATCACACATTTTAAAATATTGTATACCACTAGATGTACAATGGCACCCCACTCCAGTCCTCTTGCCTGGAAAATCCCACGGACGGAGGAGCCTGGTAGGCTGCAGTCCATGGGGTCGCTAGGAGTCGGACACGACTGAGCGACTTTACTTTCACTTTTCACTTTCATGCATTGGAGAAGGAAATGGCAACCCACTCCAGTGTTCTTGCCTGGAGAATCCCAGGGATGGTGGAGCCTGATGGGTTGCCATCTATGGGGTCGCACAGAGTTGATCACGACTGAAGCGACTTAGCAGCAGTAGCAGCAGATGTACTAAAAAGATATTATCAATTGGTAAGAACTGTAGGGATATAAAACCTCTCTTGGTTATTCTTACTACATTTCTGGATTTGGTCCAATAAACCAGCATTCTCATTCACAGAAGTCTGCTATAAATATTACATAGAAATTACCTTTCTGAGTATAAAGGAATAAACTGTCTTTGAATCTGCCTCTTCAAACCACTATTGTGCTCAGTCACTTAGTCGTGTCTAACTTTGCATTTTGTGATCCCATGGACTGTAGCCCATCAGACTCCTCTGTCCACAGGACTTTTCAGGTAAGATTACTAGAGGGGGTTGCCATTTCCTCCTCCAGATGATGTTACCAATCCAGAGATCAAACCTGTGTCTCCTGCATTGCAGACGAATTCATCACAGTTGAGCCACAGGGGAAGCCCTGCCTCTTCAAAAATGGTTGATGATTATGTAGTAAGTAGAACTAGCGTGTTTAAATTTTATGTTTCTGTTTATTGGTTGACAGTGTAAGACAACCCCCAACAGGCATTAGGAAAGATTTTTATCCTATTGGATTAATGCAATATTCTACTTTAATAGCTTAATTCAGGTTATATGTATTTTTATAGGAGGGTTTAGTAAATGTATCTCAAAAAATTTTTAAAAAAATTATCCCATTGTAAACCTTTCATTTTAAGTTTTATGAAAATAATTAAGATATGTGTATGTGCGTATTTGTGAATTTTCACAAAAATATAGAATAGAAAACATAGATTATTTACAGGTATATGTGACTATGAAAATATGTCACTATATTATTCATATTTCATAAAGCTTGAGACATAGCCCACTCTGGTATTAACAGGGCCAGACTATCACAAATAGTTTTCAGAGAGTGATCCAAGTCCATTAACAACATTTTACATTAAACACATCTTTATTAAGAGTCTTTAAACATCTTCTTAATAAGCACTGTATAGAACTAGATTACAGAGTCATTGTTCTGAAAAAGATCTAGAAGGTTTCTCAACACGCTGCAAAGAGAACCTTTTAGCCAACCACCTTCTCCAATATCTCTCCAGGAAGAAATTTAAACTCCATTTAATTGGAAGAGATTAATATTTTTAGGGTGGAAGGAGTATAAAAGGGAAGCTAGCAGAAACTGCAGTCTCAAAAGAAAAGATCTGATGAGCACAGATGCAAGGCAGTTACTGACAGCAGGAATCTTTAGGGGCAAAGCCCAGGACCACACCCATTTCAGAAGATCACTGGGCTGCCTTAACAGGTACTTTAAATTCCTTAGTCTTAGCCTCCCCCAGGCATGTAGATAGGCTGCAAACTAGAATTGTTGTGCTCAGGGAAAGGCCTTTTACTTCTATGAAAGGCCTAGATAAAGAAGAGGCAATTCCCAGGGCACAGATTCCACAAGGAGATTCTGAAGGTCATAGCAGAGAAAAGAGCTTGAAAAATAGGTTTTGCTGTTGTTCTGGTCATTGTCCTCCCTCCCTCCTCCACTCCCTTTCATTCTTTTAAAGACTAGTTTTTAAGTATGTAAAGTAAAATGTCTTTATGTTTTCAGACATAAAGTTCATGGATGAATAAGAACATAGGGAATAATGGAGAAAATGTAATAATCAAATATTTTGTACTAGAGGATAAATCAAATATTTTGGGGTAAAAGAAAAAGCTAATTAAGGGAAAGCAAATGATTGAGTTGAATAACCCTAAGAAGACAGGCCCTGAACACTGGCCCCCATTACCCACTCCCTTCAGATCTAGTACTTGGAACAGGGTTTCTATAGAAAAAAAAACAAAAACAAAAAAACTAGCTATTTAGAAGTTGGGACACTTTTCTGTCGTTCAGGTTTAATCAACTTTAGTAATGGATCAGTTACATAAGTCTACAGAAATTATACAGAATTTATAAGGCAATGGCACCCCACTCCAGTACCCTTGCCTGGAAAATCCCATGGACGGAGGAGCCTGGGTGGGCTGCAGTCCATGGGGTCGCTAAGAGTCTGACATGACTGAGCAACTTCACTTTTACTTTTCACTTTCATGCGTTGGAGAAGGAAATGGCAACCCACTCCAGTGTTCTTGCCTGGAGAATCCCAGGGATGGTGGAGCCTGGTGGGCTGCCATCTATGGGGTTGCACAGAGTCGGACACAACTAAAGCGACTTAGCAGCAGCTAACAATAAAGCCTTTAGGAATACACCCTAATCTGAGGAGTTCCTCAGTCTAGAGAGAATGAAACATGCTCCTCTGTCTCAGGGTGATTGTGTGCGCTCAGTCACTTCAGTTGTGTCAAACTCTTTGTGACCCCATGGACAGTAGCCCACCAGTCCAGGTAGCTTCTCTGTCCAAGGAATTCCCCAGGCAAGAATACAGCATTGGGTTGCCGTGCCATTCTCCAGGGGATCCTCCCTACCCAGGGATCCAACCCATGTCTCTCATGTTTCCTGCATTGCCAGGCGGCTTCTTTACCACTAGGGCCACCAGGGGAGCCCCTTCAAGGTGATTAGTTCACAATTAATCCCCCTTTGGCCTTTCTGTAAAATCTCTTCCCTTTCCAACCGTTACTCTGCATTGACTATTAAAAATAAACCACAGGCCCCAAATAGAGTCACTTATACTAGACCATGCCACCAAACTGAAGTTTAATACTATTAGGTATTTAGAATAGTAAAAAGGAGTCCAAAATGGCAGTGGCTAAAAGATAAAGAAAGGAAAATGCCCAAAGAAATGGAATAAAAGAAAACCTGTGGACCAGAGGGAGAACCTCAGGTGAGACAGACACACCCGCTTCTTGGCTAGCCCAATTTGTCTTCTCCTCAGTGGGGAGGAGACAAATGATTAAAAGGAGGAAGCCAAGACGGACTGAGGCCTCTCCTTGGGGACAGCCCACCCTCATGCCTCAAGGGTGTACTATCCTTTGCTTGCCAATAAAACTGAGCTGTAACAGAGCCGTAACACTGGCCTGCCATTTCAAATCTTTGCTGCAGTGAGACAGAACTGGGGAAATTACACATTCCCCCCAAAATGCCTAACCTAACTGATGCTTCAACTTCCTTCAGAAATGTTGCTTTAATTGGTCAGTCAGCAATTTTCTGGTGAACACCAATGTGGTAATCTGTTGCATGGAGATGTTCCATCAGCATCACCCAAAGGAAAAAGCAGTAACCCACCTACTAAGACCCTTTTCCTCCACAAGTTAGGTGACCCAGTCTGAAATAATTCTTTATTCTGTGCCTGACTTCCTTGTCCTGCCTTAGGAAACATGTCCCCTTTTGAATTCCTCTGGAGCTCCCCTCTACTTGATAGATGAGACACTGTCCAATTCATCAATCATTTAATGAATTCAATTAGATGTTTTAAATTTATTTTACTAATGGCTGATTTTTTTTTAACAATACCAAATGAAAACAAAATTATTCCCTGGTTAAGACATCTTTAGTAAGTCCTGTGATATCAGGATACATCTTAAATCTTTTAGACTACAGAATTGTACCATAAGGCCGTGATCTGTCTTAATTTAATAAGGTTCATTTTCTGCCTCTACCTAAACTAACACTATGTCCTGGTCACAATGTATATCTCCTTAGTCTATACTCCTTAGGAGTATATCATACTCTCCAATGTCTCTCCCGTACATTTTAATCTTTTGGTATTAGTTCTGTATTCCTACTCCTCTTTTAAACTTCTAATTACTCAGTTCAAATATCCGTTGTCCTGATTTGTTAACCATTTCTTCCCTGGGAAGTAATGGGTGTTTTCTACCCTGTATTAGGGTAGAAACTTTTGCATGAAGTGAAGAGTTAGTTCCTTAGTTGTGTCTGACTCTTTGAGACCCCATGGACTGCAGCCTGCCAGGCTCCTCTATCTATGGGATTTCCCAGATAAGGATACTGGAGTGGTTTGCTATTTCCTTCTCGAGGGGAACTTCCCAAACAGTTATCAAACCTGGGTCTCCTGCACTGCAGACAGATTCTTTACCAACTGAGCTACCAGGGAAGCCCAAAATTTTGTGTGGTTCTTTATTAAAAAACACTTAGCCAATATTATCATCCTTTTCGCTTGTGAATGCATAAGTCTCTAATATTGTTTGATACGACAAAATAGGGATGACATATTATCCAGATCCTACAATCACACACTCAATACACACCAGCAGTTTGAGTTGGGGTATTTATGTATGTATATTTTATTTCATTAAGTAAACAAATGAGTCACATTTTTGAAATAAACATCACAAGTGAGAGCCTTAATTTTATACCTATTTAATTTAATAACTTTATAAAAATATAGTACTATCTGCTACCACCTACAAGATGCTCTCTCTATCAGGGTTTTCGAGAGAAACAGAATAGAAGAAAGAGTAAGGCAGGACTGATTAATCTGTATATCTCTGTCTGTCTGTTTATCACAGGAATTGGCTCATGTTTTTGTGAAGGCCAGTAAGTCCCATGTTCTGAGTCTGGAGAACCAGGAAAGCTGGTGGCATAATTCAGTCTGAGTCTGAAGTATAGACTGTCTGAAGCTGGTCGGGGGAGGGCTGGTGGTATATATAAGTGGTGGTTTGAGGCTGAAAGCCTAACTAGGGGCCCCAATGAGTCTGAAGGTGGAAGAAAACGGGTCTCAGCTCAAGTAGAAACAGCCTTTCTTCCACTTTTGGTTCTCTTTGGGACATCGTTGTACTGGATTCCACTCACATTGCAGAAGGCCATCTCCTTTACTCAATTTGCCAAATCAAATGTTAATCTCTTCCAGAAACACTTTCACATACAAATTCAGAAATAATACTTTACTAGCAATCTGGGCATTCCTTGGCCTAGTCAAACTGACACATAAAATTAAACATCACATTTTCTAAGAATTTTTCATACTATTTTAGGAATATATGTTTGATGTTTTTTAAGGAATGCTTGGAAATGTAGAAAAAGTAAATAAAATGTAAATAAAACTGTCATAATGACAATAAAATTTACAAATATCACTAATGTTTTATCTTCTCCACTTTTTTTATGTAACAATGAATTCCAATTATGTAAGAATGCTTTTTTTTTTTTGGCATTCAAGCATGTAATGCTTTCTTTATATGTTGCTTAAGTAAAAGAAAACATTGATAACATCACAAGTTCCATTTTCCTTAAAAAATAAAATTGAGTCCTCATAAATGTAGTATGTCTTAAAACTTTCATCTTTGGTACTTTTCATGTTTGTGTTCCAGGGGACATTTACTAATTTCCACAATAAATAACAACACTAACTGGAAAAATACATATTGTGGATTTCAGTAGCCTGGTGTTAGTAAGTAAGAAAAGTGACTCAAATAATGTTAATGGGTGAGTAGTAAATATTACTATGCTATCATAGTTCCTTTAACTTAACAAACAGTTTACCACACAGTAAAGAGGACTTTTAAATAAATAGCCTAGATTAACAAAGAATTTCAGTTGAGTACACATGTGATTCAAAAATATAAACCTCAAGACATTTATAATATAACTAATCTATTCTCCCAGAAAAAGCAAAAGGGAAAAATAAACATTACTCCTGATATCGCCTCTCAGGGAACATCCTTGTTAATACTTCAGCATTCATATTTCCAAGTTTCTACCTAGCTCAACTGGTAAAGAATCTACCTGCAATGCAGATGACCCCGGTTCAATTCCTGGGTTGGGAAGATCCCCTGGAGAAGGGATAAGCTACCCACTCCAGTATTCTTGGGTTTCCCTGGTGGCTCAGGCAGTACAGAATGCATCTGCAATGCAGGAGACCTAAGTTCGATCCCTGCTTTGGGGAGATCTCCTGCAGGAGGGCATGGCAACCCACTCCAGTATTCTTGCCTGGAGAATCCCCATGACAGAATTGCCTGGCGGGCTACAGTCCATGTGCTCACAGAGTTAGATACTACTAAGCACAGCAGGCTCTTCCCTGGTGGCTCAGATGGTAAAGCGTCTGCCTACAATGCTTACCATGTGGGAGACTTGGGTTCAATCCCTGGGTCGGAAAGATCTCCTGGAGAAGGAAATGGCAACCCACTCCAGTATTCTTGCCTGGAAAACCCCATGGATGGTGGAACCTGGTAGGCTACAGTCCATGGGGTCCGAAGAGTTGGACATGACTGAGTGACTTCACTTCACTAAGCACAGCACAGCACATATCTCGGCAAAATAGAAAAATGACCACACTGTATATTTTGTTCTTTTTTTCAAGCATTTTTTCTAATTATATAATTGTCTACATACCTAAAATGTTATATATTAAACCTCTGACCATATACCAAAATATACATATATGTATATATATATTTCCATTAATATGATACTAATCTCTCAACTCGTTTTTCATAACTTCTGCTATTTCAGATACTCATATTTTTATTTTCTAATTTATCCCCACAGAGCATAAAATTTCATGCCAGACTTGCCAATAGTGCTCTATTTCTGAAAATATCCTTTCCTGCTCAAAACTTACTACTTATGCCAACTCAAATTAAGTACATATTTCATGAAAATCTACATGGATTGGTTTCATCACCTACTTCTCCCCAATAGGTGTTGTGTACTCAGCCACTCAGTCATGTCTGACTCTTGCAACCCTCTGAGTCACAGCCTGCCACACCCTCTGTCCATGGGATATCCCAGGCAAGAATGCTGGATAGGGTTGCCATTTCTTTCTCCAGAGGACCTTCCAAACCCAGGGATTGAATCTGCATCTCTTGCATCTCTTACGTTACAGGCGGATTCTTTACCACTGAGCCATCAGGGAGGCCCTCCGTTTTTTCTTCCTTTATATATTAACAGCCAAATAATACTACCTACCTTTGCTTTTGCTCATCCTCTTTCTATTAACTTAAATACCCTCATTCAACAAGCCTTCCTACAAGAATACTGCTATTGTTCAGGATCCATGGCCAACATTACATTCTCAAGGTAAGTGACTAGATTTCCCTTGCCACATATGTTTCCCCGCTTCTTTGATCTTCCATCAGTTCAGTTCAGTTCATTCACTCAGTCGTGTCCAACTCTTTGTGACCCCATGAATCGTAACACGCCAGGCCTCCCTATCCATCACCAAATCCCGGAGTTCACTCAGATTCATGTCCATTGAGTCAGTGATGCCATCCAGCCATCTCATCCTCTGTCATCCCCATCTCCTCCTGCCCCCAATCACTCCCAGCATCAAAGTCTTTTCCAATGAGTCAGCTTTTCACATGAGGTGTCCAGAGTACTGGAGTTTCAGCTTTAGCATCATTCCTTCCAAGAAATCCCAGGGCTGATCTCCTTCAGAATGGACTGGTTGGATCTCCTTGCAGTCCAAGGGACTCTCAAGAGTCTTCTCCAACACCACAGTTCAAAAGCATCGATTCTTCGGCGCTCAGCTTTCTTCACAGTCCAACTTTCACATCCATACATGACCACAGGAAAAACCATAGCCTTGACTAGGCGGACCTTAGTCGGCAAAGTAATGTCTCTGCTTTTGAATATACTATCCAGGTTGGTCATAACTTTTCTTCCAAGGAGTAAGCGTCTTTTAATTTCATGGCTGCAGTCACCATCTGCAGTGATTTTGGAGCCCAAAAAAATAAAGTCTGACACTGTTTCCACTGTTTCCCCATCTATTTCCCATGAAGTGATGGGACCGGATGCCATGATCTTCGTTTTCTGAATGTTGAGCTTTAAGCCAACTTTTTCGCTCTCCTCCTTCACTTTCATCAAGAGGCTTTTTAGCTCCTCCTCACTTTCTGCCATAAGGGTGGTGTCATCAGCATATCTGAGGTTATTGATATTTCTCCCGGCAATCTTGATTCCAGCTTGTGTTTCTTCCAGTCCAGCGTTTCTCATGATGTACTCTGCATATAAGTTAAATAAGCAGGGAGACAATATACAGCCTTGACGTACTCCTTTTCCTATTTGGAACCAGTCTGTTGTTCCATGTCCAGTTCTAACTGTTGCTTCCTGACCTGCATACAGATTTCTCAAGAGGCAGGTTAGGTGGTCTGGTATTCCCATCTCTTTCAGAATTTTCCACAGTTTATTGTGATCCACACAGTCAAAGGCTTTGGCATAGTCAATAAAGCAGAAATAGATGTTTTTCTGGAACTCTCTTGCTTTTTCCATGATCCAGCGGATGTTGGCAATTTGATCTCTGGTTCCTCTGCCTGTTCTAAAACCAGCTTGAACATCAGGGAGTTCACGGTTCACATATTGCTGAAGCCTGGCTTGGAGAATTTTGAGCATTACTTTACTAGCGTGTGAGATGAGTGCAATTGTGCGGTAGTTTGAGCATTCTTTGGCATTGCCTTTCTTTGGAATTGGAATGAAAACTGACCTTTTCCAGTCCTGTGGCCACTGCTGAGTTTTCCAAATTTGCTGGCATATTGAGTGCAGCACTTTCACAGCATCATCTTCCAGGATTTGAAACAGCTCAACGGGAATTCCATCACCTCCACTAGCTTTGTTCTTAGTGATGCTTTCTAAGGCCCACTTGACTTCACATTCCAAGATGTCTGGCTCTAGATTAGTGATCACATCCTCATGATTATCTGGGTCGTGAAGATCTTTTCTGTACAGTTCTTCTGTGTATTCTTGCCACCTCTTCTTAATATCTTCTGCTTCTGTTAGGTCCATACCATTTCTATCCTTTATCGAGCCCATCTTTGCATGAAATGTTCCCTTGGTATCTCCAATTCTCTTGAAGAGATCTCTAGTCTTTCCCATTCTGTTGTTTTCCTCTATCTCTTTGCATTGATTGCTGAAGAAGGCTTTCTTATCTCTTCTTGCTATTCTTTGGAACTCTGCATTCAGATGCTTATATCTTTTCTTTTCTCCTTTGCTTTTCGCCTCTCTTCTTTTCAGTGCTATTTGTAAGGCTTCTCCAGACAGCCATTTTGCTTTTTTGCATTTCTTTTCCATGGGGATGGTCTTGATCCCTGTCTCCTGTACAATGTCACGAACCTCATTCCATAGTTCATCAGGAACTCTATCTATCAGATCTAGGCCCTTAAATCTATTTCTCACTTCCACTGTATAATCATAAGGGATTTGATTTAGGTCATACCTGAATGGTCTAGCGGTTTTCCCTACTTTCTTCAATTTAAGTCTGAATTTGGTAATAAGGAGTTCATGATCTGAGCCACAGTCAGCTCCTGGTCTTGTTTTTGTTGACTGTATAGAGCTTCTCCATCTTTGACTGCAAAGAATATAATCAATCTGATTTCGGTGTTGACCATCTGGTGATGTCCATGTGTAGAGTCTTCTCTTGTGTTATTGGAAGAAGGTGTTTGCTATGACCAGTGCATTCTTGGAAAAACTCTATTAGTCTTTGCCCTGCTTTATTCCATATTCCAAGGCCAAATTTGCCTGTTACTCCAGGTGTTTCTTGACTTCCTACTTTAGCATTCCAGTCCCCTATAACGAAAAGGACATCTTTTTTCAGTGTTAATTCTAAAAGGTCTTGTAGGTCTTCATAGAACCATTCAACTTCAGCTTCTTCAGCATTACTGGTTGGGGCATAGACTAGGATTACTGTGATATTGAATGGTTTGCCTTGGAGACTAACAGAGATCATTCTGTTGTTTTTGAGATTGCATCCAAGTACTGCATTCTGGACTCTTGTTGACCATGATGGCTACTCCATTTCTTCTGAGGGATTCCTGCCCACAGTAATAGATACAATGGTCATCTGAGTTAAATTCACCCATTCCAGTCCATTTTAGCTCTCTGATTCCTAGAATGTCGACGTTCACTCTTGCCATCTCTTGTTTGACCACTTCCAATTTGCCTTGATTCATGGACCAGATATTTCAGGTTCCTATGCAATATTGCCCTTTACAGCATCTGACTTTGCTTCTCTCACCAGTCACATCCACAACTGGGTATTGTTTTTGCTTTGGCTTCATTCCTTCATTCTTTCTGAAGTTATTTCTCCACTGATCTCCAGTAGCATATGGGGCACCTACCAACCTGGGGAGTTCCTCTTTCAGTATCCCATCATTTTGCCTTTTCAAACTGTTCATGGGGTTCTCAAGGTAAGAATACTGAAGTGGTTTGCCATTCCCTTCTCCAGTGGACCACGTTCTGTCAGATCTCTCCACCATGACCCATCTGTCTTGGGTGGCCCCATGAGCATGGCTTAGTTTCACTGAGTTAGACAAGGCTGTGGTCCTAGTGTGATTAGATTGACTAGTTTTCAGTGATTATGGTTTCAGTGTGTCTGCCCTCTGATTCCCTCTTGCAACACCTACTGTCTTACTTGGGTTTCTCTTACCTTGGGCGTAGGGTAACTCTTCACGGCTGCTCCAGCAAAGTGCAGCGGCTCCTACTTACCTTGGACAAGGGGTATCTCCTCACTGCCACCCCTCCTGACCTTGAATGTGGAATAGCTCCTCTAGGCCCTACTGCGCCTGCACACTACTGGTCCTTGCAGGTGGGGTTGCTTCTCCTGGCTGCTGCCCCTGGCCTTGGGTGGAGGATAGCTCCTCCCGGCCGCAGCCCCTAACCTCAGACATGGGGTAGTTCTTCTTGGCTGCTCCTGTGCCGTGGCAGCCTGGCACTCTCGGCCACCTCCCCTGGCCTCGGACGTGGGGTAGCTCCTCTTGGCTGCCGCCCCTGATCTCAGACGTGGGGATAGCTCGTCTCAGCGTTTCTGCGCCGTCGCAGCCTGACACTCTCGGCCATTGCCCCTGACCTTGGACATGGGGTAACTCCTCTTGGCCGCTGCCCCTGACCTCCGACGTAGGGTAGCTCCTCTTGGCCGCTGCCTCTAGGGCATGGGGTTCTCCCAGCTTCTGCCTCTGTCCTCGGATTGGGGTGGCTCCTTTCGGCCAAGCTCTCTGCACTCTTGATCTTCCATACATTTATATATTTTAAGAACATTTAGCTAAGTCCACATTGTACTATTTATCTGCTAGTTTACTTATTATTTAATGTATTATTTATATATTTTATCTTGAGTTTATACAAATATGTTAAGAAACTGTGTCAAAATGTGTAAAAAAACACACACACAAAAGACTTTTACCAGTTTTGTTGCTGATATTTCTGTGTCTAGTATATAGCAAGTGCTGATAGATCCTTATGTAATTGAATTCATGGAAATTTTAAGAGGTCTGATTAAAAGTTATAATTTATGTCATGTATTGTACACCACTTAATATCTAAATAATTACTCTGAAAGAAAAGTTTAGGTAGAGCTGATAATTTAAAATATGTTTTTTCTTTCATTTTTAAATGCAGTGACAAGATCGGCCCATAATCCCTAAAATCAATACCTACGAATGTGTACACTTTTAACAAATAAGTCAATCCAACTGCAATGTATGCCTAATTCATAGTATGATAGTTTGGACATCGTCAAAAAGAAAAACCTCAGCAGTGCTTAGTCATGGGATATACAATTCAAGTCTAACTCCCTAGCCTCTAAACTGTACACTACCACTTCTTTCCCAATGGAGAAGTGAAATAAGGTGTTTATATTAAATAAGGTGCTATAATAATTTTAAATGTGCTAACAATTAAGTTTTCTGAAAAGAATATAAAATGGGCTGATCTGACAGGTAAAGAGTTTGGAAGGCACCACGTCCATTCTCGCAACAGAATAAAGCTAATAAAATCTGAAAACCAGTAATTCTTCTCTCATCTATGAGAGAATCGGGATCATGGGGAAAAGTACCACCCTGAAAACTGGAGAGACGACTGAACTTAGAAAATCACAGCTTACAGAGGGAGCAGATACCCACAACTGAAGCCAGTATCAAAGGGAGCCCTAAATGGACTGCCGCGATTTCATGAGCCCTACTTCTAGAAATCTCACCAGGCTCTTATTGTGAAAAGTGGAGAACTGTCCCCTCATGCTTCTAGCAGGGGAAGGGGAGAAATACCACTTTTGAAATATGTCCAGAGCACCTATTCTTCATTGCAAATGTCTCTTTCCCAGGAAACTATTTTTCCAGAGCCTGGCAAGTTTGATTTTGTTGTTACTTCATTGCTAAGTCATGCCTGACTCTTTGTGACACCTTGAACTGTACCCCGCCAGGCTCTCCTTTCCATGGGATTCTTTAGGCCAGAATACTGGGTTGCTGGGCCCTCCTCCAGGGGGTCTTTTTGACCAAGAGTTCAAATCAGGGTCTGCTGCTTTGCAGGAGGATTCTTTAGCACTGAGCCACCAGGGAAGCCCCAAGTTTGATTTTACCAGAGCCTTAACTGACCAAGGAGAAGAGATATACCCAACTCCAGCCCCCTCAGCCTTCCTGCATCACATAAGGTAGGGGAGACAAACAAGCGAAGAGCATGAGCGGGGGTCACGGCCTGGGAGCATAGGTTCCTTCAAAGGATGAAAGCTGTCAGTGGGATTACAGATGCCTCCTCTCCCCTGACACTTCACCATCACAGTAACGGGGATCCTTTATATTAATGAGGGGTTCCAGCTGAAAGAACTGTGAGACTTGTTCCTACTTGAAGAGAGATTGTCATACCGAGTGAAATACGACGGAGACACATACCATATGATATCACTTACAGTGGAATAAAAGGGGTATAGCTGATAAGTGGTGAAAACAAAGGAAAAGGAGGAAACATTTCAATACAAACAGACTGGACAAGAGAAAAAAAAATCTTTGCTACACAAATGTTACCCGATTGTGAGGTAGAATGAAAATACTGGAGAGAAAGTGAAGCTGGGACACTCAAGAAACTCCAGTGCATCATGGGAAAACACCTTTTTGATGACACTTGAGACTTTACCTAATGACAAGATGGCAGCTACTAAGACGCTGATCTGCCTTTGACAGTGATTTACTTCAGCACTGCAACCAGAGAGGAAGTATCCTAGATGGAAAGAACAAACATAAATGTGTGTGGACGAGGTTCCCCCTTCAGCTCTCCCATTGCACGATGGTTGAGCACTGTGACTGGTGGGCAGCAGTGGTGTGAGAACTACAGGAGGTAATGATCTGTCTCCCTGTTAAAGGGAGAGGTACTTTCCTCTCATATAGTTTATTTCCGAAACAAAAGCATTGTGGATAGTAGATAATCATTGTGTGCTTATCTCCCGCTAGTATTATTTTCTAATTTCACAAAAGGAATATATTAGATTCCTATAATGTCCCATACATAAACTAGGCAAAACTCAGAAAAGCATCATTGCATAGAATGAATCAGTTCAAAATTCAAGCATATTGAATTGTAAAAGTTATTAAAATTTCTCAGTTGTGGGACTGGCTTGATACCTTCTGAGAAAGAGAGAGTTTACACCAGAGAAGGCCACTCTTTCAATCTTACATCCACAAAAACATATTTTTTTTTTGGCTACAGGAAGGCACCTTGTTTCAGCTTCTTTAGCTAAGTTCTCTTAGATCTGATGATCTTTGTGATAGACGGCTATGGTGGAAATAGCGTTCAACTTTTCCCTTGAGCTGAACTGATAGACAAAGTAGAACTATTTTTCTCAGAGAGTTGATAGAGGATATATTGTTTTACCTCTCCTCACTCCTGGATGCAATTTTAAAGAAAGATTGCCCCATTTTAATGTTCAACAGTCTGAAGAAATTTCATGGTCAGGGAATAATAATTTTCTCAACAAAATTTAGCCCCTCGATCCCATTTGGCTGTATGCCAACATGTAAACATTCAGATCCACCTCCTTAGAAAATTGTTTTAATGTAGCTTCATGATCTAGTAAAAGAGATAAGAATACAGCTTGTGAATGGAGCAGAAAGGCTTAGCTCATTTCATATTTTTTTTTAAAGATTTCTCCTGCCTGACTGATTTACCTAGGAACTTTATCAAGGGCAACTGGAATTGTCGCCTGATTTATATTAATGGAAACTGAAGGGACTGAAGTAATTTGTGAACAGTTATGTGCGAAGATAGAGCTGTAACCACAAGTGGTCACCTTGCCCTTAAACTATACAGTTCTCCCAGCCACTGGGTTATGTAATGGCTATAACAAGGGGGGTCTATGAAATGGAGCGTCATAGAGTGTGGGAGGATCACCCATCAAAAAAAATTAACCATTTTGATGGAAACTTTCCTTTTGATAACTAAATGTCCCTGAGATATCTGGATGATGTAAACACAGCTTTGAAAATACAATTTCTCCAGACTAGTGCAGCACGGTTTAGAGCAGAAGCTGCCAAATGGCCTCGTGCTGGGTCGTGTGGGTCAGGAGTCACATTTTCCTCACACAGCAATAAGTGGGCAGAGAAACCAAAGGCAGTCTCAGAAAACACAGCCACAACACACATCCAGCTGGCACACTCTAGCATGGCCTCCCAGGGTTTATGGCGTGTTCTCTTCTGATTATTAATCTGGTGTCTATTCTGGCGGCCAGTGTCTATGCTCTATCAGCTAATGGATAGACTGAAGATCATCACTGCATATAATAACACAACCTAAGATAATGAGATTAATAATGCATGAAACGGAATCTGGAGGAATATTAAACATGAACAAAAATTGTCAAATGAAGTAAACTTAGATGAGTCAGTGGCTTTCAACAGAACATACTGTATAGCTTTGAATTTCCAGAGACGCTTACGAACATTGGAAGGTAGCATCACGTTTGAGCTAATGGACTGCGAACCCTCAACTGTTGGCTGCTTTGCTGTTAAAACACTTCAGATTCTTTTAGTCCTGCTGCTGCTGCTAAATCGCTTCAGGCATGTCAGACTCTGTGCGATCCTATAGACTGCAGCCCACCAGGCTCCCCTATCCCTGGGATTCTCCAGGCAAGAACACTGGAGTGGGTTGCCATTTCCTTCTCCAATGTGTGAAAGTGAAAAGTGAAAGTGAAATCGCTCAGTTCTGTCTGACTTTTAGTGAACCCATGGACTGCAGCCTACCAGACTCCTCCGTCCATGTGATTTTCCAGGCAAGAGTACTGGAGTGGGGTGCCACTGCCTTCTCCATCTTTCAGTCCAGTGGTTCTCATTTACTGTGCATTTAAGAATAATCTGGTGAATTTTAAAAACATCTGACACAAAAGTCCAGCTGCAGATCAATTTAACAACAGTTTATTGAGAATGAGGAACAATGTTAAGTAATTTTAAGAGTCACCCATGTCATTATAACTATGGCTTTTGAAACAAGCCTAATTCTTAATTTTGAAACAAGCTTAATTCTTAATTTTAAGATCATGTCTGAGTATTGTTATTAGTTACTATCCTGGGCTGAATTGTGTCCTCGCAAAATTCACCTTAAAATCCTAACCCACAGACGGGACTTCCCTGGCAGTCCAGTGGTTGGGACTCCATGATCCCAGTGCAAAGCGCACAGATTTGATCCCTCTTTAGGGAACTAAGATCCCACATGTTACATGTTTGCGCTAAATCGTGTCAGGCATGTCAGACTCTTTTGTGAGCCCGTGGACAATAGCCTGCTGGGCTCCTCTGTTCGAGTGGGATGCCATTTCTTCCTCCAGGGGATCTTTCAACTCAGGGATCAAACATGCATCTTTTTATTCTCCTGCATCAGCAGCCAAGTTATCACTATTGCCACTTCAGAAGCCACATGCCACATGGTGTGGCCAAAAATAAATAAATGAAAGCCAAAAATAAAATCCTAAAGGGCAGTACTTAAGACTTTAACATTATTTGGAAATAGTCATTGCAGAGGTAACTAATTCAGAAGAGGTAGTACTAGAGGATGGTGGCCCGTTATGTGCTCAGTCTTTCAGTCATGTCTCACTCTTTATGACCCCATGGACTGCAGCCTGCAAGGCTCCTCTGTTCACACGGCTCTATAGGCCAGAAGACTGGAGTGGGTTGCCATTTCCTTCTCCAGGGGATCTTCCTGACCCTGGGATCAAACCCACATCTCTTGCGTCTCCTGCATTGGTAGGCAGATTCTTTGCAACTGCGCCACCAAGTGGGGAAACCTTGACATAGAAACATATAGGAAGAACACCAGGTACGATGGAGGCAGAGATCGGGGAGACGCAGCAGAAATCAAGGAACAGCAAAGGCTGCCAGATAAACCAGCAGAAAGTAGGAGAGATGACGGGGACGGAGTCTCCTTCACAGCCTCAAAAGGAACACCTTGATCTTGGACTTCTGGTCTCTAGAACCTTGGGACAAGCGGTCTCTCTGGTTCAAGCCAGCCGGTTTGTTAGGGCAGGCCTTGTAAACGAATACAGCTAAGGGTGCAATCCGTACTTGAGCTGAACTCCTAAGTCTTGCTTTCTTCCTGTGCACAATGAATATGTCGAGTCTATGGATCACTGAATTCTTCTCCCGCTTTTTCTTTGTATGATCAGATAACCTTCTGCTGTCTCTTTCTCATAGCAAGGTAAACTAGCTTATCATCTTTCTTAGCTTTCCTTTCAGTTTCTTCACTAGAATATCGTTCATTTATGTTCAAGCAGTACAAGAAATCTGTGGTCATCAGGGAAAGGTGTTCTTTATGTATGTTTCTCTAATCCTTTAATTAACACCGACAGAAGAAATAAACTTCAAATACGTTGACTGTGCGGTCAGGTATTACTATGCTTTAAGCTTCCCATCAGGATTTATTCCAGTCACCTCAGCTGAGGTCTAGGAATATGTTGGAGATACCCCATTCCAATACATATTATATCATGGTGCTTATTTTATTGTCTGGGGGAATAATTCTCATGGAGGCACTGCTGGGAAACCAGTCCTTTCACAGAGGAAAAATATACATTTACTCTTGGTGTAGGAAATAAGATGAGGAAGAGGATTCTAGATACATCTTTTCTACTACAGGAGTTCTTAGTTAATTCAGACATCAGACTCCAAGGCTCAAAATAAGAACAGGGAACCAAAAGAGAACTGAATAATGGCAGAGGTTGGCAACATCAACAGCAGCATGGAGTGGATGGAGTGTGCAAAATCTTTGTGGAAAGAGAATAGAATATTTAACAACAGAAGCAGGAGGGGAAGAAAAAATATCGCTTATAAGGTCATACAGACAAGACAGAATAATCAAATGCCCGGGGTAAACAAGGATGGTGAAAAGAAAAGTTATGAAGGAAAAAAATACAAGATGCTGCTGAAAATATCACCATGGTTTCACAGGAATAGGTATGAAAATAGGTCGATGATGATGAATCTTAGAGATTCTTAAGTTAGAGAAAAATAATAAAGGTGAAAATATAACATGAAACACTGACTCAGTCATTCCTCACTAAAGATTTGATTTAGTCATGATAGCACGTGCATTCTCAAATAAATCTCTGTTCTTACTAAGCTGAACTTTAATGACCTGAAAATATATTAGCACCATCAAAAATGCTTGAATCTACACAGTATACATGGGACCCTGTAGGCACTGTTACTGAGGTGTTATTACCTGTCCTATGGGAGGGGAAGGAGGAGGTTTCATATACTGGCATTTGAAACTATAATTTTCACTGGCTTTCTATGCTCTTCACTGAAATTCATTTCTTAGTAAAATTCAGACTTTTTATTTGGCCTGAGCTTTATATGCTATTACAGAGTTCTACAGAAAATACTTCTTTTTTTTTTAGGATATATAAATGATGCAGTTCACTGAACACTTCTGATTCTTCTCCCATCTGGGTATTATGTGGGGTTTCAATTACCAGCCCCCTTGAAATTAAGTGTTGTCAACTGCTTTGCTTTAGACAGTATCATAAGTGTGGTCGCGTTGCAATGGAAGTGCTAAGTGCCAAAGGAAAATTCACCATCGTCTTTCTTTGCTTTGACAATCATGGAAGGATGCGGGTGGTGGTTTAGTTACTAAGTTGTGTCTGACTCGTGACTGCGTGGACTGTAGCCTGCCATGTTCCTCTGTCCATGGGATTTCCCAGGCAAGAACACTGGAGTGGGTTGCCATTTCCTGCTCCACATGGAGGGATATGTTAAGATAAACTCTAGCCTGGGTTCCTGATGACTACACTGAGGAAAAAATTCCCACTGCTGCCTGCACCCACTCATACATGATGGGCAGGTAACATGAACAAAATTGTAAATATTTGTTGTTTTAAGCCACTGAAGCTATAGGATAGTCTGTTACTTCAGCATAACATATCTTATATTGATAAGTAGGAAGGTTATAACACCTTTTATCATCTTAAAATAACTGAAAACATAAAGATCTATCAACAATAATTTCTACACAAAAGCAGTTAATAGTGAATTCTCTTTTAACACATCATTAAAGGAAAAACAAAAACAAACAAAACCAGAATAAAACTTACTTATCCATATGAATTTGTCTATTTGCTCTGGAAGAGTGTTATTTGTCTTAGAATTAAAATGAGTGGATTTTAAAGCATTCTGAGAAATCAAAGAAATTTGAAATTTTTAATTGCACAAATTTAGAATTCTTGTGCTCTCTTTTGCTCTTTCTCTCTTTCTCCCCACCCCCTCCTTCTCTCTTCTCTCTCAAAAGAACCCATTTCCTAGAATAAAATTTAGGGTCACTTCTTATTCTGTATAAATAGATTCACAGACCCATTTGAGTTTAATAACCTAAAAGCATTCTGAGAAATCAAAGAAATTTGAAATTTTTAATTGCACAAATTTAGAATTCTTGTGCTCTCTTTTGCTCTTTCTCTCTTTCTCCCCGCCCCCTCCTTCTCTCTTCTCTCTCAAAAGAACCCATTTCCTAGAATAAAATTTAGGGTCACTTCTTATTCTGTATAAATAGATTCACAGACCCATTTGAGTTTAATAACCTTATGGAATCCCTACAGTGTCCTAAGTAATCTGTCCTCCTTACATGTTGACTTACATTCTCTCGCCATTCCAAAATGACTGGTACTATCGTATGCGGTGGGCATAAAGCCCATCTGCCTAACAGCTAAAGTCAGTACAATGTCACATTTATGTGAAAACCCTGAAGACATTCAAATCCATTGGAAAGGATTTTAAATCTTTTCTGAATTATGTCCAAAAAGCAATAAAGGGAAAATCACAATAATGAAACACAGCTACTCTAATGCTATCTTTCCACTGGCTGTTACAACCTCCTATGGCAAAATGGTTATTTCTTAGTCTTGCAAATCATTCCTCATTACTCTGTCATAAACTTGAGCCCATTTCTATGTTTCTCAGTCCTTTCCTTTTAGCTGTCTTCACCAGATCTTAATTTTATTCAATTAGCGAGCTTACATTTGGGAACTACTTGTAATACTTTTCCCCATCTCTTACCTACATGAACACAAACAATGGTCCAAAAGTTGATCAGACAGAAGAAATACCATAATACGATGAGAAAATGTTTATGGCTATTAAAGTGTATAAGCAAATGGCAATTGCATACAACACAAATGTACTTATAAAATATTGAGCTGGCCAAAAAGTTCATTTGAGTTTTTTCATGTTACAGAAAAGCCCAAATGCACTTTTGGCCAGCCCAGTATACCATTAGCTTACAATGTAAATTGAAATACTTCTCACTTTAGATTTAGATTTAAATATTAAATTATGTACCCAATGCTCTATTTATTTACTGTAAATTTGCTTCTCTTCTATCATGTGAAGAGTTGACTCATTGGAAAAGACTCTGATGCTGGGAGGGATTGGAGGCAGGAGGAGAAGGGGATGACAGAGGATGAGATGGCTGGATGGCATCACTGACTCGATGGACATGAGTTTGAGTGAACTCTGGGAGCTGGTGATGGACAGGGAGGCCTGGCGTGCTGCAATTCATGGGGTCACAAAGAGTCGGACACGACTGAGTGACTGAACTGAACTGAACTGAACTGAATGCCTTTCTATTAACACCACCTGTGTATGTCTTGAATAAGTGGGGAAGTTTTTCAGGCTTCTAAATTGTTTTCTGAGGTGCCAAAATTATACTGCCACCTTATCACTTTTTTCCCTAGATTTATTGTTTAATTTACTTCCTATGATATTTAGTTTTTAAAATAAAAAGATGGTAGAAAGAACTTTTAACTTCATTTCATTTCTAATAACTAAACTTTGGAATGTGAAAGCACAGTATTAACAGGTGATTGCAAGAACTGTAAGTTGAAGTAAGATCACTCTAGAGAAATTTAACATGAACTCTATACGCTTATCCTTTTACGATTTCTACCTAGCGAGCAATTGGCCTCTATATTTTCTTCTCTTAGATATTCTGAGAAGCAACCACATGGCAGCATTTCATATTTCACAAACTAAATGACAGTGTAAAAGTAGTTTCCCATAATGGAGGTGCTTTGGGAAGTTGAGAACTATTATGTGACTCATCAGCTTCAAATAATTCAGCCACTAGAGATGAAGGGTAATATCTCTTGTTGAAAGCACAGGTTGAAAGAAGTATTTTCAGTGGAAAACTTTCAGAACCTCTCTGCATAATGTATAGTGCAAAATTGTGACAGGTTTATACTATGCAGTTCTACAGAATGGGTTATGGGAAAGCAAATCAACATGAAACAGTTACAGAAGAAAAATAAAGCATGTGCAGGATGGACAGTAGGTTAATTTGGTGACTGAAGCTAATATAATGGCTCTTAGATACATTAAATGCTTTCTTCATGACATACATAATTAAATGAAGTAATTTTCTTCTCTTAGATATTCTGAGAAGCAACCACATGGCAGCATTTCATATTTCACAAACTAAATGACAGTGTAAAAGTAGTTTCCCATAATGGAGGTGCTTTGGGAAGTTGAGCACTATTATGTGACTCATCAGCTTCAAATAATTCAGCCACTAGAGATGAAGGGTAATATCTCTTGTTGAAAGCACAGGTTGAAAGAAGTATTTTCAGTGGAAAACTTTCAGAACCTCTCTGCATAATGTATAGTGCAAAATTGTGACAGGTTTATACTATGCAGTTCTACAGAATGGGTTATGGGAAAGCAAATCAACATGAAACAGTTACAGAAGAAAAATAAAGAATGTGCAGGATGGACAGTAGGTTAATTTGGTGACTGAAGCTAATATAATGGCTCTTAGATACATTAAATGCTTTCTTCATGACATACATAATTAAATGAAGTAGAATAAATCATATCTTAAAGAGAAATCTGATTCTGCTATGTGTTAATTATCACCAAAATTAGATAATCGCTTTGTGGAAGAGTGTTAATTCTTTCTGGCAAATAGAATGTCAGGTACTGAATCTGGTTTAATTAATACCTTAGTAATTAGAATACTTTATTATACGAGGGAAAACTAATTTACCGTTGTTCAAAGTTAATCTCTAATTCTACAACAGGCAGCTCAAAATGGCATTTATTTTTAAATAGTTAATGTTCTGCAAACAACGGTACTCAATAAATGTTTATGACTGCTTAATTTACTTTTTGTTTTTATAAGCATGTGGTTGGTCCTTTGCAAAAAAGTGGCACTGGTCAACACTGGCATTGACTCAGATGCCATGCCTTACACTAAGATTTTCCTATCAGTCAGTGTCCTTGTAGAGACAGAGGATAATTTATGGAGTAGAATAATATAGATAATTGAATAAAGAATAAGTTTGAAAAGAATAATATTTCCCTTCGGGAGAGAAAATGTAAAAGCTCATTCTGTTGGCAGTACTGAAGGAGACTATAGGCAAGCTTAGCAAAGAGTCTTAGTTAAAGGACAGCCACACTGACTTTCCCCTCTTCTTTGGATTGTACTTCTGGCGATTTCATGTGGCTTTAGGCAACTCCATGTTTCTCTTTCCCTCAGATTTTTTCTTTCTTCCACTCTCAATAAAATACAAAAAGTTAAACACAAACAGCCATGATCCTGTTATTTGCAATGTTCTGAAGGGCAGAGGAATGCTTGGTTTCTTGCCGTTCAGCAGTCCACACAGCACGTCAAGTGTAACTATTGGCACATTCAGGTAGTACGTAGCAGACCAGTGATTTGTAGTTTGGGAGGCTGTTTTAATGGGAATTGAATTGTAAATGCAACTGCCATGAAATGGTTTGAATTGTAACATTGATGAAAATGTGTTTGCTAAGTGATTCCCTAAATTACTTTATGGAGTATAAAACATCTGCATTTAGCAAGATTCTATTTGGCTGAAAAATAAACATTTATAAACCACCAGCTTTCATGTCTGATGACAATAATGTACTGGAAAACTTGAAATTGCATGGCAATCTAAATATGTTTTCTTTTAAAAAGCAAATAGCACTGTTAGTATATGACATATTAGATTGTACTGTTTAAAGGGTAAATTCTTCCAGAAGATACATAACTGTCATGGTATACGTTCCTACTTACAAAACCAAATGATAAACAGCACTGTGATAGGTGCTGGGTTATGAGAAGGTCGATTCTGAAAATAAAGTACACTTGTACAAAATCATAAACAAGAGTGAAACATCGTTCCTTGATTTCCTCAAAAACTGAAGAAAATATTCAATACCAAATCAGTTGTGTTCAGTAATTTTACATTGCTGGTCCAGCAAATAATAAATTTAGAATAAGGCAAAGCAGCTGTTTGCTTTAAGAGTTCATGGATACTATACTTATGAAAGTATTTGAGAAACAATGGAAAATTCAACCAGGTGCTTCTTACCACAGGAAGTTAAAGTAATACAATAATCAGTGTACTGTAATCAGACCCAATGGAGATCAGGCTTACAGAGGTGTACAAATAGATTAGTATAAAATAGCCAAGCAAAGAACATTTCATGAGCTATTTGCACATTTCTGTAAGTTACCATCCACACTAATCTGTTTGAAGGAAACGTGACTTTATATAGTGCCCATCAGAGACTGTCTCTCTTTAATCGAGTTCGATCCTACTCATATAGCTTATAAGTTCCTCCTTCAATTTAAGCAGTAAAATTATTTTGATATTTATTAAATCATAAAACTTTTATGTTTTTATAACAATGTAACCATTAGAATAATATTTTGGCATTTTTTACTTTAGTAGATGCAAGCAATGTTAATTCAAATATTTATTGCTCATATGTAAGTAGTACCACCAGCAACAGCAGATGAACAGAAGCAAGGTATTGTCATTAGATTTACATTATTGACTTGACTCATTATTCAAAGACATTAGTGATCATTTGATTAATATATATTAATTTTTTTGAAAAAAAATCCACATGTATATCTTATGTCAGCATAGATTCATAAATTCATGTAGGTTCTTCCATGAAAAGAAGGTATTTGTCCTAATGCATGAATAATGGCTTGATATGAATTTCAGTATTTCAAACATTTTCAATGACTTAAGGCTATTCAACATATAAAATATCAAATGAATGTGTCTTAGAAAAGTCATACTGCTGTGTCAGAAAGTATACTTCCTTTTCCATAATAGTAAGATATTTGACTTCTTGTATTAATAGTTAATATTCCTCACTACTTGCCTGATTATTCACATGTCACCTGATGGAACAACACCTAGCTGATGTCTGTAGTTGACACAATATTTGCCTCATTCGTTTCTGAATTTCTTAACATCCTCATAATTCTCAGTCTCCTCGCTGTCAAACTGAAGTATTTCCTTCATAATGAAGTTATCTTGCTACTTACAGCATGTGAATGATTTTAACATTTCAGTGTTAAAAACACACATCTCTGGAATTGCAGCAAAGGACGATAGGAATTAAAAAGCACAGGCCTGGAAGGTCTTTGTGAAGACTAGGCTGAAGCAAAAGAGCTAATCACCAGATTAAGGTTTTAGAGAAATACACAAAGATAACGGGTGTATAGTTATAGAAAGCCATGTTCATACGCTGTTAAAGAATTTCCTTCAACATGTTGTGTTTCACTCATTAGGTGCTCAGTCACTGACAAAATATGAAGTGTTATACAATTTAAAACATTTATTCATAGGAAACTGATGCTAAGAGAGATAATCTGTCTGTGGTCACACAGCTAATGAACAGATTTAAATATTTTTACTTCTGGTATTTTTGTAATGTAAACAACATGATATGTGGGTGTCAGCTACTAAAATGCTTCCCTCATAGCTCAGTTGGTAAAGAATCCGCCTGCAATGCAAGAGATCCTGGTTCAATTCCTGGACCGGGAAGATCCCTGTGGAGAAGGGATAGGTTACCCACTCCAGTGTTCTTGAGCTTCCCTGGTGGCTCAGCTGGTAAAGAATCTGCTTGCAGTGTGGGAGACCTGGGTTTGATCCCTGGGTTGGAAAGATTCCCTGGAGACGGGATAGGCTCCAGTATTCTGGCCTGGAGAATTCCATGGACTGTATAGTCCATTGGGTCACAAAGAGTTGGATAGGACTGAGTGACTTTCACTTTCATTTTCTACTAAAATATACATATGACATTAGCAAGATTTCAGTTAGATCTACTGTACAAAAGTATCAAATTGATAACCAGTTCCTATAGGTACAAATAGGGATATATATATAAAAGGCCTTAAATAGCTTCTTCCCATTTCAAATCATCTTCCCAGTTCTTGACATTTGTCACAAAATATCTCACAGATGTATAAAAAGATATATGTACATGGATGTACACTACAATAAGTAACTGTCTATATGGTGATCTGTAGAGCACAATTTATTTCTAGAAATTGTTCCCTGTGGTCTTTCACATTTACATAAATCCTGTGGATATGCTATTATTATGGAATGCCAGTCCCAGGGCCAGAGGTTGTCAACTGACTGAAGCTTGATCAATTAAAACCCTACACTTGTATCCTTTGACTTAGAGCTGGATAAAAGGAGTTGAGAGGTCGTGTGTGTGTGTGAGTGCCCATGTAACCACAGTTGTGCACAGGTGTACATGTGTGTTTGTATCTGGGTATGGCGGTGAGAAGTATAGCCTGGCTGTTGTCAAGGGCCATTTTCTTGTGAATTTGCAAAGTGGTGAAGACAGCGTGTGTTCCAAGAAAATGAAGTTTATACACAGAAAGAAGCAATTGAAGTTGAAAAAGAAAAAGTAGCAGATCACACACACTCACACACTCACACACACACACACACAACAGAGTGTGTATGAGAGAAAGAGAGAGGAGAGGGAGGAAGAGAGGGCCTTGGAGAATGACTTCCTCATTCCATTTATTCATTGCTGCATCTTCCTGTGCTTTGGATTTTCAATTCTTCTTTAATTTACACAAAGTACTCTAGTGCTCACCAAACAAATCACCCTTTTCTCCAAGCTAGCTTGGGATAGGCTTCCATGATTCACAACTAATAGTTCTAACTAACACAAAATTTTCATATCAGTAATGAAGGCACATTCTAGTGATATATAAATTACAATGCAATCATATAATGGGTTTTGTGCAACCATGAAAAGTCATGCTTTGAACATTATTTAATAAACTGTGAAACTCCTCTAATTATAATACCAAGTGAAACAAAGTGAGATGCAAACAGCATATAGACTGTAATTCTCTTTGAAACTTTATAGTCAAAAAAAAAAATTTACAAAGATCAAAAGAAATTTGCCAAATCATTAAAAGTGGTTATTTTAGGTATAGCAATTATGGTTAATATTGATGTTATCCTTTTGCTTTGGAACAGTTAATATATTTTTGCATAAAAAGCAAAATAATAAGCGGTATTTAAATTGTATCTCTGATTAAAAGAAATTTATTCTTTACAAAGGTGCATTAGAAGGGCTGGATCAAGATGGTGCAGTAGCAAGATCGTCAGCTCACCTGCTTCTACAGAACTACAACAGCATATACAGCAACTTCGTTTGAGAACAACCTGAAGACCAGCAAAACAGATTTTCTATATAAAGGAACTGCAACCCACTCCAGTATTCTTGCCTGGAGAATTCCATGGACAGAGGAGTCTGGCAGGCTATAGTCCATGGGGTTGCAAAGAGTCAGACACGACTGAGCGACCTTCACACCCACACAAGAAATAAATAGGAATGAACACGAACAACACTAAGGAAAGTCATCATCACAAGGGCAGAGAGCAAGAGAATAGGAAAGGGACAGAAAAGAGCTACGAAAACAGGGAACAAGATGGCAATAAACACACACCTATCAATAATTACTTTAAAGGTGAATGTACTAATGCAATTTACATGTAAATGTACTAAAGGCTCCAATCAAAACACAGTGCAATATGCTAATAAACGACCAAAGTGTTCACTGGGAAAACCAAAGAAGAAATCAAAAAATACTTTGAGATGATCCAAAATCTATGAGATGCAGCAAAAACAGTTCTAAGAGCAAAGTTTATAGCAGTAAAAGCCTACCTCAGGAAACAAAATACATCTCAAGGAACCAACCTAAACTTACACTCGAAAGAACTACAAAAATAAAAACAAACGTATCTGCAAGTTAGTAAAAGGAAAAAAATAATAAAGGTCATAGCAGAAATAAATGAACTAGACCAGTGGTCCCAAACCTTTTTGGGACTGGTTTCGTGGAAGACCAGGGGCAAGGGATGGCTTTGGGATGATTCAAAGCACAGTACATTTATTGTGCACTTTATTTCTACTATTATTACATTGTAATATATAATTTAAAGTTATACAATTGTCACTTGCCACTCACTGATCGGGTTTTAATATGGGTCTGCAAGCAGATACTTTATTATGGTTTCTGTGCAGTTAAACCTCTCTGCTAAGGATAACCTGTATTTGCAGCCACTCCCTAGTGCCAGCATCACCGCCTCAGCTCCACTTCAGATCTTCAGGAATTAGATTCTCATAAAGAGCATACGCATTGAAGTTCACAGTAATTAATATGGGTCTGCAAGCAGATACTTTATTATGGTTTCTGTGCAGTTAAACCTCTCTGCTAAGGATAACCTGTATTTGCAGCCACTCCCTAGTGCCAGCATCACCGCCTCAGCTCCACTTCAGATCTTCAGGAATTAGATTCTCATAAAGAGCATACGCATTGAAGTTCACAGTAGGGTTCATGCTCCTGGGAGAATCTAACGCTGCCACTGATCTGACAGGAGGCGGAGCTCAGGCAGTGATGTGAACAATGAGGGGCAGCAGCTGTAAATAAATGTGAAACTTTGCACGCTTATCCACTGCTCACCTCCTGCTGGGCACCCTGGTTCTAAACAGGCCATGGACCCATGCAGGTTTGTGGCCTAGGAGTTGGGGGCCCCTGAAATAGAGAATCAGTTCAGTTCAGTTCAGTCGCTCAGTCGTGTCCGACTCTTTGCAATCACAGCACGCCAGGCCTCCCTGTCCATCACCAACTCCCGGAGTTCACTCAGACTCACGTTCATCCAGTCAGTGATGCCATCCAGCCATCTCATCCTCTGTCGTCCCCTTCTTCTCCTGCCCACAATCCCTCCCAGCATCAGAGTCTTTTCCAACGAGTCAACTCTTCACGTGAGGTGGCCAGAGTA